>CAUYUJ010019376.1:0-72967 GCA_963575745.1 Prorocentrum cordatum | reverse complement strand
GGAGGAATGGGGAGGATGAGGAGGAGCAGAAGGGGGAGGAGGAGGTGGAGGAGGAGGAGGAGGAGGAGGAGGAGGAGGAGGAGGAGGAGGAGGAGGAGGAGGAGGAGGAGGTCGGGACCGAGTCGGAGAGCGGGGACTGGGGGCCAAGGTCGGGGTCGTGGCGGGGGCCAGGGTCGGGACTGGGACTGGAGCCGAAGCCTGAACCTGGGCCGGGGCCAAAACCGATACCGGGAGCCGGGGCCAGGGCCGGAAACGGAGCCGGGGCCAGGGCCGGGACCGTGAGCCGGGGCCGGGGCCGGCGCCGTGGCCGGGACCAGGGCTGGGGCCGGGGCCGGAGCGGCCGGAGCGGGCTTGGAGCCAGGGCCGGGGCCGGGGCTGGGGCCGGGGCTGGGGCCGCGGCCAGGGCCCGGCTGAGGCCGGGGCCGGAGCCCGTCCGGGCTTGCGGCTGGACTGGTGTCGGGGCTGGGGCTGGGGCTGGGACCAGCTTCGGCCGGCGGGGCCGGGGCCAGAAACGGGGATCGGGGCCGGGACCGTGGGACCGGGGCTGGGACCAGTAGCGGCTGGGGCTGAGACCGGGACCGGGAGCTGGGACCGAGGGCCAGGGCTGGCGGGATCGGGGACCAGGGCCAGGGCCGGGATTGGGAGCGGGGCCAGGGCCGGGTTGGGGCCGCGGGCTGGGGCTGGGGTTGGACCGGGAGCCATGGTCAGGGCTGGGCCTGGGGCCCCGTCAGGGTCGGGGCCGGGGCCAGGGCCGGTGCCGGGATCTGGAGCCCTGCAGGGCCGGGGTTGGGGCCAGGGCCGGGACCGGGAGCGGAGTCGGGGGGAGCTGATGGGGCCGGCCAGGGGAGCCGGGACCATTGTGTTCACATAACACGTCGGAAAAAAGTTCCCCCGCCCCCCTGCAGAGCGAAGCTTGAGCGAGCTCAAGCCCACGCTCTCAGAAATTCACACGCCGTATCGGCGGATTTCCCAGGGCCGTTTGATCCAGAGCTTGTTTTACCTGGGCTGTTTCACGCGGCTGTTTGACCCGGTGGTTGTTTGACACGGGGTTGTTTGACCGGGGGTTGTTTTTGACCCAGAGGGATCGTTGTTTCACCCGTGGGCGTAAAACGAAATTATCCCGGCAAAGCAACCTAACAGCGATGTGCATGAGAATCCAGTTGTAGAATTCTGCTGTTCTCGCAGTCGCAGTCGCATTCGCAATGACAGTCGCAGTGGCAACGGCCTTAGGATCTAATGGAATCCTAAGGATTCCGAGGGATTCCTAAGGATTCCTGAGGATGCTTAACTATGCCTACGCATTCCTAAGGATGCCTACGGATTCCTAAGGATTCCTAGGGATTCCTAAGGATTCCTATGGATTCCTACGGATGCCTCAGCCTGCCTCAGTTTCAGCCTCAGCCTCAGCCTGGCTCGGCTTGCCTCAGCCTCAGCCTCAGCCTGCCTCGGCCTCAGCCTCAGCCTGCCTCAGCCTCAGCCTCAGCCTGCCTCGGCCTTTGCCTGCGTCAGCCTCAGCCTCAGCCTGCCTCAGCCTCAGCCTGCCTCAGCCTCAGCCTCAGCCTCAGCCTCAGCCTCAGCCTGCCTCGGCTTGCCTCAGCCTCAGCCTCAGCCTGCCTCGGCCTCAGTCTGCCTCGGCCTCAGCCTGCCTAGGCTTGCCTCGGCCTCAGCCTCAGCCTGCCTCGGCCTCAGCCTCAGCCTCAGCCTGCCTCAGCCTTAGCCTCAGCCTCAGCCATGCCTCAGCCTCAGCTTGCCTGCCGCAGCTTGCCTCAGCCTCAGCCTCAGCCTCAGCCTCAGCCTGCCTCAGCTTCAGCCTCAGCCTCAGCCTGCTTTGCTTGCCTCAGCCTCAGCCTCAGCCTGCCTCGGCCTCAGTCTCAGCTCAGCCTCGGCCTGCCTCAGCCTCAGCCTCAGCCCTCAGCCTGCGTCAGCCTCAGCCTCAGCCTGCCTCAGCCTCAGCCTGCCTCAGCCTCAGCCTCAGCCTGCCTCGGCGTGCCTCAGCCTCAGCCTCAGCCTGCCTCGGCCTCAGCCTGCCTCGGCCTCAGCCTGCCTCAGCTCGGGCATTCAAAATATGGCACAGGACTGGTGTTCTGGGAACACGAAGATCACGAAGTGGCCCAGAGTTGGCTCCGGGCAATCAGAAGATGGTACAGGAATGGTGTTCTGGGAACATGAAGAGCACGAAGTGGTCTACAGTTGGCTCCGGGCATTCGACATGTGGCCTGGGAATGGTGTTCTGGGAACACGAAGAACACGACGTGGCCTACAGTTGGCTCCGGGCATTCAAAATGTGGCCTGGGAATGGTGTTCTGGGAAGACGAAGAACACGAAGTGGCCTACAGTTGGCTCCGGGCATTCAAAATGTGGCCTGGGAATGGTATTCTGGGAACAGAATCTGTAGGAATGCATCGGAAACTATGGGAATCTATAGGAGTCCTGGGGAGTCCCCGGGTTCCCCGGCTTCTCCCGGCACCCGCCCAGACCCCCCTGGGGAGTCAAGATGCTTTCTTTTGAGCCCACTAGAAACCTATCAGTCTTCGCTGTTAGATAAAATAGTAGATAGCCGCCTTCCCAACCATCCCATGAGGAACCCAAGAGGACCTCAAGATCCAAAGAGGAGCGAGGAGGGACGAATGATGAGTTGTTGGCGACCCCAGGACGGCTCAAGATAAGCAAAAGCAGCCCCAACCTTGAGACGCATCGAGATATGCACTCGCTGTGCTATGACGAAGTCGCCATGTGTTACGCTAGAACAGAGGCGCGCTCGCGAAGTGCGCGGCCGCCGCCGACCATGGCATACCTTACGCATTTACGTAGGAAGCCAGTGACGAATTCTCATTGTCCCGCTTGTCTGCTCTTCTTATTCTGTAGGCGAGAGACCAGTCTCGCTCAGTCATTCGTACACACCCTTGGGCAACCGACTAGACAAGTGCGTGTGTGTGTGTGTGTGCCCAAGGCGAACTCCTTCTTCCTTCACTCTAGGGCAAGTCGTTTCGCTCGCCTTTGCGCGCGCACCCTTTGGCGACTGACTAGATAAGTTTGCGCCAACCTGATGCCTACCCTTCCCAGTCCAGGGCATCGCGTGTCGTTCTGCCCTGCGCCGCTGGTCGACCGACCAGACGGGTGTTCCGCTCTTTTTTGTCCATTGTCCATAGGTAGGCAGTTTGTCTCGCCCCCCACAGCGCGCACACGCTGGGGTGACTGGCCAGAGAAAGGTGCCTGCTAGCCCCCATCTTCTCGGCAAGTGATGTGCTTCTCTCCGCTTTTCTTGCGCGCGCGGAGGACACGGAGAAGGAGAAGGAGGATGACATGACGGGAAAAACGGATAGTGACAACGAGGAAAGGATACGGACAGCGACGAGGACCTGACGGCATTGTCTCGACTGCTTTCACGCTGCACGCGTGGCTTCGTTGGAACGTCCAGCGCCTTTGCGCGCGCGTCCCCGCTCCCTCTCTCCTCCAATCTCCCCCCTCCCTCCTCCCTCCCTCCTCCAACCTCCCAACCTCTCGTTCCTGATCCTCTCCGCTAGAATGATATTCGATCGAGGATCGCATCTCGTATCTCTGCGCGTGTGCCGTTGAATCCATGCTCCGTGTTCATTGCAGAGTTTTGTTTCATGAGCCCGATGTTTTCAGACGTTGCCCTCTTCCACTTTGAAACCTAAGCTCGCGCAAAGCGCTCGCGGATCTCACTGTCGCTGCATCTACCATAATCACTATGTATCAATCGATCACTTTCGCTATTGGTCTCGCTATGTGTTTACGGGTGTCGCTCTTAATATTCCCAGCGAGGCCATGCTCCATGTATCGATCTAGCCGTCTATGGGTCCTACTGTCTGTTAACCAATCTCAATATATTTCTATATCTCATTCTCGATCTACAGATTAAACCAACCATCTGTTTCACTGTCAGTCGTCCAATAGATCATTTTCCATATTGCACATTGCGAACTGTCTACCTGACTCACTATCCATCAGGCTCGGCTGATAGGTGACAAGGGGGCCCATGGGCGAATACGTAGCACGTAGCTTGTTTCGCCTCATCCCCCTCTGCGAAGGCCAAGCTCATGGCCTGCACGCACAAGCCCATGACGGTGACCGGCATGCTTTCGCAGGCTGCTCCGTTCAGCGCTCCGCCCGCTCGGCGCCGCGTGCGCCCTCGAAGGCCCTCCAGAGGGCAGCCCAGGAAGTCCGCGCGGCGCTCACGACGACGACGGATTCGTTTTTCCCAGCCATCCTGTGGTGTTGGGTCGTCGTTTTGAAGAGAGAGCGCTCCGCGTCCCTCTCCTCCTTCCTTCCATCCTTCCCCCTGCCCTCCGCACAACCATTTCGGCATCATGTCGGCACAACCCTCACACGTTTCGTGGCCCCATCGGGAGCTCCAACGAGGCCCCAGTGGCAGGGTCCACATGCGTCCCCCCGCACCATTTCGGCACACCCCTCACACGTTTCGTGCCGCCAGAGGGAGCTCGACCAAAGGCCCCAGGGGCAGGGTCTACACGTGTTCCCCCGCCCCATGTCAGAACACCCCTGACAAATTTCGTGCCCTCAGAGGGAGCTCCACCGAAGGCCCCAGCTGCGTCCCGTCGCACCATTTCGGCACACCCCGCGCACGCCTCGTGGCCCTACAAGGGAGCCACACCGAAGGCCCCCGTGGGAGGGTCCACATGCGTCCGCCCGACCCATCTCGGCACACCCCTCGCACGTTCCGTGGCCCCACAGGGAGCTCCACCGAAGGCCTCAGTGGCAGGGTCCACATGCGTCCCAACCTCATTCCGGCAGACCCGCCACACGTTTCGGAGCTCCACCGAAGGCCCCAGTGGCAGCGTCCACATGTTCTGTTTCGGCAGACCCCTCGCACGTTCCGTGGCCCCACTGGGAGCTGCACAGGAGGCCCCGTTGGTTGGTAGGATCCACAAGCGCCGGATCGACCCAATGTCGGCAACCCTCACACGTTTCGTGGCTCCATGGGGAGCGTCACCGAAGGCCCCAGTGAGAGGGTCCACATGCGTCCGCCCGTCCAATTTCGGCACGCCCCTCACAGGTTCCGTGGCACCATAGGGAGTTCCACCGAAGGCCCTAGTGGGAGGGTCCACATGCGTCCACCCGACCCATGTCGCCACACCCCTCACACATTTCGCGGCCCCCTGGGGAGCTCCACCGAAGGCCCCGGTGGAAGGGTCATCATGCGTCCGCCCGGCCCATTTCGGTACACCCCTCGCACGTTCCGTGGCCCCGCAGGGAGCCCCACCGAAGGCCCCAGTGGGAGAGTCCACATGCGTCCGCTCGACCCATTTCGGCACACCACTCATGCGTTTCGTGGCTCCATAGGGAGCGTTGCCGAAGGCCCCAGTGGTAGAGTCCACATGCGCCCCCCTCCAATTCGGTACACCCCTTACGCGATCCGTGGCCCCACAGGGAGCTGCACCGAAGGCCCCGTTGGCAGGGTCCACATGCGTTCGCCCGATCCATTTCGGCACCTTTCTCGCACGTTTCGTGGCCCGATAGGGAGCTCCGCCGAAGGCCCCAGTGTCAGGGTCCACATGCGTCCCCCCGCACCATTTCGGCACACCACTCACACGTTTCGTGGCCCCACAGGGAGCTCCACCGAAGGCCCCAGTGGGAGGGTCCACATGCGTCTCCCTGCACCATTTCGGCACACCGCTCACACGTTGCGTGGCCCCACAGGGAGCTCCACCGAAGGCCCTGGTGGCAGGGTCCACATGCGTCTTCCCGACCCACGACCCATTTAGACACACGCCTCGGACGTTCCATTGCCCCATACGGAGCTCAACCGAAGGCCCCAGTCGAAGGGTCCGCATGCGTCCGCCCTGCCCATTTCAGCACCCCCCTCATACGTTTCGTGGCTCCATGGGGAGCGCCACCGAAGGCCTCAGTTGCAGGGTCCACATGCGTCCGCCCGTCCAATTTCGGCACGCCCCTCACAGGTTCCGTGGCCCCGTAGGGAGTTCCACCGAAGGCCCTGGTGGGAGGGTCCACATGCGTCCGCCCGACCCCTCACACATTTCGCGGCCCCATGGGGAGCTCCACCGAAGGACCCAGCGGGAGGGTCCACATGCGTCCGCCCGACCCACTTCGGCACACCCCTCACACGTTTCGTTCCCCATGGGGAGCTCTACCGAAGGGTCCGTTGGCAGAGTCCACATGCGCCCGCCCGACCCATTTCGGCACACCCCTCAGACGTTTCGTGGCCCCACAAGGAGCTCCACTGAAGGCAACTCTCACAGCTCCGTTATTCACACATGCATATGTTTGGGGTACCTCGCCAGGATCATTCCCGTATCAATTTCGGGCGTCCAAATCTTCGTGTTGTGCGGAAGGGGGACAGAGAAAGAGGGGTACAGAGGGGTATGACATCTGCTGCGTGCCGCCGGCATCGGCCCCGCCGCCGTGCGCCTTTCCCTGATGCAGGGGCGCCTCCAGCGCTGGGAGGCGCAGGGAGACTCAGCTGCGGGAGCTGATTCGCAACCCCCCTCGTTGCTATCCCCCCCTTCCGTCCGAGCCGACACGGGGCTTCTGTGGAGGTCAGGTCTGGTCAGGCCAGTATGCCCACGGGGGGCGGCCACGTAGGGCCGGTCGCGCCGGAGGCTCCGGTAGCCGACGGACATTTGCACGCGACGTGCTTGCCAGGATCTTGGCTTCGACAAACCTGGGGTTTTTGTGGATCCTCCAGGATCTCCTGGGGCTTCGGGGAGGTCCTGGGACCTTTGGAAACTTTGGGGGGCCCAGACGCTTGGCGACTCGAAAAGATCGCGCCAGAGTCTCCTCTCCTCCTCTCCTCCTCTCCTCCCCTCCTCCCCTCCTCCCCTCCTCTCCTCTTCTCTCCTCCTCCCTCCTCCCTCCTCCCTCCTCCCTCCTCCCATGCCTGCGTCTGCTCTCCGCACGACGATTGCGGTAAACTCCTCACATCGTTTGTGGACCCACAGGGAGGTCCACCGAAGGTCCATGTGGCCGCGGCCGCATTCGTCTTCCCCCACCCCTTACAGCGTTTGAGCGTTTGGTGGCCTCATGGGGAGCTCCACCGAAGGCTCAGTGGCCGCGGCCGCATGCGGCTCCCCTACTCAGTACAGCGTTTCGTGGCCCACAAGGCGATCCACCGAAGGCCCCAAAGGCCACGGCCGCATGCGTGCCACCCCACCCAGGACACCGTTTCGTTGCCCCATCGGGAGCTCCACCGAAGGCCCCAGCGGCCGCGGCCGAAGGCGTCCCCGCCCCCCCACCGAATATTGCGTTTCGTGGCCCCAAAGGGAGCCCCACCGAAGGCTGATGTTCCAACCACTTTAGTCTTGATCACCAGAGAGATTTCCGAGCACCAAGAACGCACCGAAAATATACTATTTTCACGTGTCGGGCCCTGGGAGGCGATACTCGTTCGACACTCTTTCGATACTTGTCTGGGTGCTCGAAATCATTTCTGGGATGTGGTCCTTAGCACGATAGGGGGCAACATAACCCTAGCCAGTACAGCGTTTCGTGGCCCCATCAGACGGGTGCGAACGTTTCTTGTGAAGGCGCCATTTTCAGCGCGAGCCGCATCACTTGGCAAGGCGGTCTCCCTTGGGGGCGGTTTGGTTTCTGCACCCTCGACGGCAGTTGGTGGCAAAGGCCCTCCACGTCGTAGGTGCAGTTGATGTGCGCCGCGCAGATCTTCAGGCGCCTCCGCGGTCTCATCCCAGCACCACTTCGGGAGGGTCTGAATCAGCTTCTCCCGCGTCAGGCCGACTCTCTCTCTCTCTCTCTCTCCCTCCCATCTGCATCACGGTCACCCTCTGGGCTCGGCACCGCGTGGTATGGTGTGCCGTCTTTCTGGCTGACGGTGTCCGTGCAGACGGCTCTGATAGCGAAGGTTATTCTTGCACCCGCCTTCCCCGCGGAGGCGCCGACCAGAAGGGACCCGCGGCGGAACGTCACAGTGCGCAACGCGTGTGTCGAGGTCAACGATGGCACGTGGGCCCGCTGCTCGCCAGGGCGCCAACTCCCGCGCAACCGCGCGGACGGCGACGAACCGTCGCTCGAGCTCCGCATGGGCAAGCTGACAATGGACAGAGAGCGCAACATTGAGATCGATGCCGCACTCCCGCTGAGGAGTCCCGCCGCGCCGCTGCCCTAGCAGAAGCACGGGGCTCTGCTGCGCAAGAGCCGCCCCCTGCCGCCGCTGCCGCTGGCGCGGCGTCTTCCAGCGCCAGCGCTGCCCCTGCGCGAATGGCGATCGACGCCGGCGTCCAGCAACGTGGGGCCAGCAACGCCGAGGACGTTTGCCTGACGTCGTGCTCCGTTCTCACGTGGTGCAGGTGCTCGCGAACCGCCGCCCCCCCCGGGCGCCTGAACCCTCCGGGCCCAGCGGGCGCCTGTTGCCCGCCCGCCACCGCCGCCGCCAGGTGTTGTGGCCGGTGGCCGGCCGGCCCGCGGCGCGCCCCCCGCCTTCGCCAGGGCGCGCGCCGCCGCGCGGGCTTCCGCCGTGCCCGATCACGCCGGAGAAGCACTGCCGCAGACCCAAACGCCTGGAGATTGGGAAAGGGTGTGGCATGAAGGGGTGTGATGCCAATCGTGGATAACCTCGCCGGATCCATCATTGGCACCGCGCCCTTTTATTCCGCGCCTTTTTCCTACTTCCAGAAGGCGCCACCCCGCGCGTGCCCTTCCGCAATGGGCACCACTGGTGCCCATGGTGCCCAGACCGTGGCTTTTTTGCACTCCTGGCGGTTTCGTGTGGCACTTAACGGCGACGCGCGCAGGCCAGGCCATGACCGCCAACATGCGCGGGACACGGTTGTTGCCCTCCAGCGCAGCGTCTGCGACGACTCCACTTGCGGCGGCCTCTGGCTTCTTGGCCAACGCGCGTGCGCCCGCTGCCGGCAGCCAACGCCTCGACGCTCCCCGTCGTCGGCGGCATCATCGCGGGCACCGCGACAGCAGCGCATTGCGCGCAATGCCGCGACGTTACCGCAGCTGCCCCGGATGCCGCGCAATCCGCCGACGACGCCGTCGCCATCGATGACGGCCATCTGGTCGGCGCGCCCGCCTTACCGCTCGACTTCGCGCGCCGCGTCCGCGCCCTGAACCACTGCGCTTGTGTCCACGTGCCCCTCAGCTGCCGCTCCCGTTTCCTCCTTTCCACCCAGCAATGCTGGAACCGCTGCGCCGACGGCGCCCCCGATTCGTCGCAGCTAGAGGAGGCGCGCTCCAAGCTCCTGCTTGGGCCCATTCCCGAGGGCTCGCCTGCCCCTTGGGAGGTTACTCTGCGCCCGGGGCTCCGGGGGTCCAGAAACTTCGCTGCTCTGCTGGGCCGCCTGGAGCAGCGGCGGGCCCTGGCCAACGGGGCCAAGCGACGGCGACGCGGGGGCGCCGTCGACTTTGAGGGCAAGCAGCGGCGCGCGAATCACCTCGCTGCCGAAGGGGCCTTCCACAAGGCCGCCTGCACCCTCGCGAGCGACGCCCTGCAGACCAGCGCCGAGGAGGACCTCCGCCACGCGCGCCCGCTCCTCCCTCGGACTGGCCGCCCGGGCCGCGCTCTCGCTGCCGCTCAGCTGGGCCCCTCCAGTGCGCTTCCCGAGGCCGCCCCGCCCAGGGCCGCAGCCCCCCCCCGCGCCGCCCCTTCGGCGGCGGCCGCCCTGCCCGGCGACTCTGGCGCGTCGGTCGCCCGCGACGGCAACCGCGACGGCGACGACAACGACCAGGACAAAACCGACGACAATCCCCTCGACGGCGTCCGGTGGTCGAAGCTGCCTGCTGCGGGCCCCGCGGGCGCGCGACCAGAGCACCTCGAGGGGCACTTCTCTGTGCAGCGCTGCCGCGAGGCTGCCAGCCTGCGTCGCGCGCTGATGCGCCTCCGCGCTGCCGTGCGCGACGGCGCCCTCTGCGCGTCCGTGCGATAGATTGCCCAGGCCCGCCTCGCGTGGCAGACAATGCGCGGCAGGAAGCCACGTCTCATCAAAACGGGGGAAGTCCTCCGCAGCTATTTCGCCAAACGCAACACCAAGAAACGCTTGCACAAGCTGCGGGCGGTGTTCTGGCAGGCTCGCCAGTGGGGCGTCGGCGTCCCCGGCGCTTGTGAGGCGATGGCGCGCTGGGGCTGGCTGCCGCCGGGGCCGTCCCCGCTCTGGTCGCCCTCGATGTCGATCTGGTTCACGTGCCCGGCTCTGTGGAGTGGGGCTCCACGCGCGACGGGATTGGCCCCGCGCCTTTGCGGGGATCGCCGCTTGGACGCACTGGCGCCACCGCGAGCCCTCCACCACCGAGCTGCCTTCTGGCGAACTCCTCGATGCCGACCGCGGGGCCGAGCAAGGCGACGGGTTTGTCGCCGTCCAGGCTGGCCTCGCATGCGGCCGCGCGCGCGCCCGCCCTCGCCGCCGCAGCGCCCGCGCCCGCTGGTGCGCCCGCGGCCGCCGACCCGGGCCCGCTCTCCCGGCCGCCCCCGGCGACGCCCCCGGCCGCCGCCGTGGGCCCGCCCGCTCCGGCGACCGCCGCTGCCCCTGCTGCTGCCTCAGCCCCGGGAGGCGCTCCCGCCGCCGCTGGCTCGCGGGCGCGCGAGGAGTGGCGCGTGGGCGACGGGCGGGCATTCGTCCGGCCAGCGGACCTTGACCCGTGGCTCAGGGCGCTGGACGCCAGCCTTACTCGCTTCGGAGGCGCCCGCGGCTCTTTCGCCGAGGGCGCGGCCGACGGCTCTTGCCGCCTGATTTGCCCGCCAGAGCAGCGCCGCTTCCACGACGGCTGGGGCGCCGACTGCGCGCGCGCCACCTGCGACGTCTTCGACCCGCGGAGGCCCCGCCGCCCTGAGCGCCCCCGCTGGCAGCGCAGAGGCGCTGGACGACGAGGTCAAAGCGGTCGCGGAGAATGTTCGGGTTGCCCGCCTCGCGCTGCTCGCCGTCAGCCACGCCCCCGCCGAGTCCGTCCTGATCCGCTTGTGCGCCTACGTGTCCACGTTTCCCTAACGGCCGCGCCTCGGCGGGGACAGGCCGCGACCGGCTCGCCGCCTTCGACTGCAGAGCTGCGCTCCCCAGTAGGGGGCGTCGTTGGCGGCGACCTGCTAGACGACGCGTGGGGGCAAGCCGCCGCCGGAGTCTTCTAGGGCGGCGGCCTCGGTCTACGCGCCGCGGAGCGCGTGTCTGCGGCCGCTTCCCTCGCTTGCCGCCTGAGCTTTCGCCCGCGCGTCCGCGAGATGGCCGAGCGCCTAGCCCTGGCCGGCCTGGGCGCCGCGGCCGCGGTCATGGGTTCCTGCGACCAGCGAGCAGAGGAAGCCGCGGTCGCGTTGATGGGGCCCCTCCCTCCGAGCCCCGAAATGCAGCTCTTGGATCTCCTCGCGAACGAGGCGGACCAGTGCGGGGAACGGTGGGCCGGCCTCTGCGTCGCCGGCGCGCCCGCAAACGACGGCGCTCCCTGCGAGACGGAATGGCCGGCCCCAGCGCATGGGCAGCGTCGTCGCCCCCTTCGACGACGATCGTCGAGTGCGAGGACGACGAGCGCCTGGCTGTTGCCCGCCGCGGCCGCGCCCGCCTCCAGTGCGCCATCCTGGCCCGCCTCGACGCGCGGGCGCGCCCGTAGCTTCGCGAGCGCCGCGCGCAGGCCTGCAACGACGCGGCGCTGCGCCGTTTGGAGAATCCTAGCCGCCCCGGCACCGACCGCGAGTGGCTCTGGGCTCTCTGCCGACAAGGGGCTTGACTACCGGGACTCCGTCGAGGCGCCCTGGCCAAGCGTCAGCGCCGCCAGCCCTGGCGAGCCCGCCCCCTGCAACCTCTGCGGCGTCGAGCTGCTCGACCCCGCGGGCTCGCGCGCCCTCAGCTGCAGCGGGGCCGAGGCTACGAAGGGCCACCGCGCGCATGCACGGCGGGCGTGCGAGGCTGCCAAGGGCTGCGACCCCGCCGCCGAGCTCGATTCGCAGAACCTCATCCCGGGCACCTAGCTGAGGCCCGCGGACTTGCTCACAGGAGCGCTGGGGCACGGGCACGCCGCGTTCGACGTCGGGATTGCCTCTCCCGACGCGTGCAATGCTGGCCCCAACTGCGTGTCCGCCGTGTGCGAGCGCAAAGCGGCCTATTGCGCCCCGCGCAGCGACGTTCTGGACCGTCAGAACATCTTGTACCAGCCGTTCGTCTGGTCAGCCTGCGGCCGCCCCCGCCCCCAGACTACATCCTCCCTCCGCGCGCTCGCGACCCGCCTATCCCGGCGAAGGGTTTGCTCGGACGGGGCGTGGCGGTGCCGCCGCCTGGCCAGGGCGGCCGGCGCGGCGCTGCGGCGGCGGGCGGCCGTTCGCGTCCGGGCGTTCTGGCCGGGCGGGGGCGTCGACGAATGAACGCCCCCTTCCCCCCCCCGCCCGCCGTGCGCGCGCCGTGCCCCCCGTTCCGCCGCGTTCCTCCCCTTGCTTGCTTGCCTGCCTGCTTGCCGCCCTTCTTCTTATTTGGGTCTGGATGCTCAGTGGGCCTGGCGCTGGTGTGGCCGCCTGTTTTTCCCCGTCTTCCTCCTCCTCCTTGTCCTCCTCCTCCTCCTCGTCCTCCTCGTCCTCCTCCTCCTCCTCCTCTTCCTCCTCCTCCCCCTCCTCCTCCTCCTCCCCTTCCTACTTCTCCTCCTCCTCTTCTTCCTCCTCCCCCCCTTCCTCCTTCTCCTCCTCTTCTTCCTCTTCTTCCTCTTTCCCCTCTTCCTCATCCTCCTTCTCCTCCTCCTCTTCCACTTCTTCTTCTTCTTCTTCTTCTTCCCCTTCCTCTTCCTCCTCCTCCTCCTCCTCGTCTCTTTTTTTGTGACCTCATGCTGTGTGGGATTTTGATGCGAGGCCGACAGGGCAACAAGGGGTACCGCACAACGTGAGACCGTGAGCTCAGCTCGGGGCCCAGGGGTGCAAACGCTGCCATCGCTCGGCCTCCCCCCTCCTGCTCGTCGTCTTTGTCGTCGTTCTCGTCTTTACTGCTCTTCGTTCCAGCCGTGTTTCACGAAACGGACGCAGCGAGGAGCCGCCCGTCGCGATGCATGCCGCGCCGCTTGGAGGTCTGGGTCTGGCGCGCCGCCGATTATCCTCTCCTTCCTCTTCCTCCTCCTCGTTCCGGGCGCGTTTTACGATTTTAGTGGCAATTCGAGTGATATTGCGGGCGCCTTCCGCACGGTCATCCGTGCGCCTTGGCGGTCAAGCCGCGTGCACGTCCAGGCCGCTCGGTGAGAGCAGGCCGTTTCTTCCTTCCCCTCCCCCTTCTTCGTCCTCCCCCTCCTCGTTCTCCTTCCTCCTTGTTCGGGCCGTGTTTCACGATGTTAGTGGCAATGCGAGCTGCAGAATTGCATGCGTAATTGTCGGCACGCTTTGGGCGTGTTGTGGCTACTCCTGTGCACATGCTAACTGCCTGGGGGGAGAGCCGCTGCGTGAGTGCACTGTAGCCTTCGTGTGACCGTACAGATGCAATGATGCCCTCCTTATACTACAAAGTAAAGGCGGTCCACGGCCCATCCTCGCCGCTCCGCCCTGGGTCGGGGGAGGGGGGGCACCTTTAATTGTCATGATAAGAAGACTGTCCGTCTGGGCCCGAGGGCCCCCTCCGTAATCAGAAGCAGTGTGGAGCGGCAGTGCAATCTTTGTTCCCTGCTCGCCGTGTCGCGGCCTTGCCTGTGCTCAGGGCTGGTCCCCGCCGGGGCCTGTCGGCAGTGCCCTGGGGCCCATCTCCTGCCAAACGCGCCAGGACTTACGGAAGGCGCAGGAGGGGGCGGGGGCGTCGCGGCGTCGCTGGCGCGTGCCACGCGGCTTTCTGCGTGCCACGCGGCTTTCTGGCCGTCGTCACCGTCGTGATCCAATTTTGTGCCCGCCCCCTCCCCAGAACTCAAATGTAAAGAACAAGCTCGAACGCACCAGTGGCCGTGGCTGCACGCGTCTCCCCCGCCCAGTACAGCGTTTCGTGGCCCCATAGGGAGCTCCACCGAAAGCCCCAGTGGAAGGCGGGCGCGTGCGTCCCCCTACCCAACACAGCGTTTCGTTGCCCATCGGGACCTCCGCCGACGGCCCCAGCGGCTGCGGCCGCATGCGTCCCCCACCCAACACAGCGTTTCGTGGCCCCATCGGGGGCTCCACCGAAGGCCTCAGTGGCCGCGGCCGCATGCGCTCTTCCACCCCACCCAGTACAGCGTTTCGTGGTCCCACCCATGGGGGATCCACCGAAGGCGCCAGTGGTTGCGGTCGCATGCGTCTTCCCCGCCCAGTACAGCGTCTCGCGGCCCCATAGGGAGCTCATTTTGGCCTCTTGGGGGGCTCCTTGGAGGGCTCGGAGGGCACTGGAAACCGTCTTGGGGCCGTCTTGAGGCCTCTTGGATGTTTGTCAGAGGCTGTGTCTTGAGCCATTTTAAGGTATCGTGAGCAATCTTGGAGGCCATCGTGGGCTCTCAGAGGCCCTTTTGGAGCCATCTTGGGCCACCTTGGGCGCTCTATCTAACTACTGGCGCCCCCCCCCTCCCAGGCCCAGGGGAGGGGGTAGGAGGAGGGGTCCCCCCACCCTGAGCAGGGGAAGGAGGGTTTTTGGCAGAGAGAAGACAAAGTTCGTTAAACCACCTACGCCCAGAGCGCTGGTGGGATTATTGTCAGTTGCCTGCGGGGGGACACATTTTCAATTGATTTTCAAACATTTGGGTTGTTTTTGCATTTTCAATTTATTTTCAAACATTTGGGTTGTTTCTGTTCAAAAAGTACTTGGTGAACCCTGGCCTGTTTGATTCTTCGCCCACTGCTTTCAGGAGGCTTCCAGAGGTGGTCAAGAGGGGGGCGATGACTAAGGGGTGAGAGGATATCATGGCCGGTGGTACGATACCTCCCCGGGTTTCATAGCTTCCTCCCCTTATTCCAGCACGTCCCTGTGACCCCCTAGGCCGCGCCCGTCCCTCGGGCCATGATTTGCGACCCCCCCCTCTTGGACGCCCCCCTCTTGGACGTCCCCGCGGTCCCATGTGAAGTCCCGACCAGTCCACCAGGCCCGCTTCTCAGCTCGAGGCGTTCTGTCTTGGCGGCCCGAGGGCCTGAAAACGGCTTCCGCTGATGACGAGGATCGGCAGAGACCCCCTTCCCGATCTTTTCGAGACGCCGGAGGGCCGGGCGCGCCGCAGTCCATCCGCAAAGCGAAGCTGGACGTGATCGACGAGATGAAGATCGATTCGGACGTCACGAAGTTTTCGGACTACTACGGCTCTCGGGGCGGGAGGAGGGCTGATGAGCGAGGCTCATTTGCGCAAGGGGTGCCCCTGGAGCCACATTCTTCTGCGCGGGAGGGGCACTTGACCACAGTGGGTGCAACAAAGGGGGAACCTGTAGGGGTGCATCTTGCCTCGTTGCTCCTCCTGTCCTTTTCCGCCCTGCACGCCCTATAGCTCAATCCTGAAAGTGCGGAGATGTGAAAGCATGTAGAAGCGCTCATTCAGAAGCAATTCAGCAGTGGTGTGTGCCTGTGTCCGCGTGTGTGTGTGTGTGTGTGTGTGTGTGTGTGTGGGTCTGTGTGTGCGTGTGCGCGCGTGTGTGTGTGTGTGTGTGTGTGGGTCTGTGTGCGTGCGTGCGTGCGTGCGTGTGTGTGTGTGTGTGTGTGTGTGTGCAAATCTTCAACATGATGCCTCACCCGAGCGACTAAGCGTGTGCGTGTGTCTGGCGCATGGATGACTTGCCTCTCCAGTGGGACCCGTGCTGCCCTCTCCTTTGGCGGCTCGCACTGGCGCCGCTCACCTCCCGGTACACCGGTTTTCGGTGCCTGAGGTTGCCTGCGCAATTCTCGTGGCGAGGATTTTCTACGCCCGAGGCCTCCCCCCTGGTTCCCCATCCGTGGCCACCATCTTCTTCTCCTCCTGTCCAGTGTGCCTCTTCCCGGCGCGGCCCTCCTGGCGACCGAACGCGTTGGCGTCCGCCCTTGCGGCTGGCCCCAGAAAGTGTACGGTAGATTCGCGTCGTGTCGACTGGCGGCAACCCCGCCGCCGGCGTTCAACGTTGAACGCCGCTGGCGACCCAGAATCGGTCGATGCTGAACGATCTGACGTTTTGGAAAGGGCCGATCGTCCGGTGTCAGAAACCAACGCCGAGGTCGGCACGGCTCGAACATGCCGCACCGCGCACCGAGGGGTGACCTGACGGCACGCCCGTCGCGCTCCTGGCTCTCGTTCCCCGCGGGCGCACGTGCTTCCTGCTGGCGTGGCTGGCTCTCGCCGGCGGCAGTCGCTCGCCTGACCTGGCCTGGAGGACGGTGCCCGGCCAGCTCCTTTCACCCAGGATGGCTGGGCCCCCTCCTTTCCCGGGTGCGGCGCTCGCTTGCGCCCCGCCTGCACGGCGCAAGTGCCGGGGCTGGCGCCGGCTGCCTCTGTGCCACGCCCAGCTCTTTCGCGCTGCACACTCTCTGCCCTCTCTCGTGGGGGCCCCTGCCACAGGGGGGCCTCCACTCGCGCCGGCTCTCAGCTGCCGCCGCGGGCTACTTACAGCCCGCCAGCTCCAATTCAGCTCGTGGCGCCGCGCGCCACATCTCCTCCTGGCGCGCTCCCGTCCTGGCCCTGCGGGGTGCTTCCCCAGGTGCTCGGGTTGGGTCGCGCGCCAGCGAGCCGTCTGCTGGCCGTGCCCTCGCCGCCGCAATCTCCGCGGCTCCTGGTCAGGTGTGCCTGGTCCCCCCTTGGGGTCAGGGTGCCTGCGCGGGGCTACTCGGCGGCGGGCCTGTGGGGCTGGTCTCGCTTCTCGGTGCCCCGTCGCCCCCGTCGCTTCCCCCTCCGCGGACGATCTGTATGCACCGTAACGCGTTGATGTCTCCCGTGGGTAACTGAGGCACGATTACATCAAGATGTGAGCGGGCCTCGGCCCTCCCGGCAGCTCCCTCACGGAGCCTTGCGCCGGCTTCCGTTCCGTTCCGTTCCGTTCCATGGTACAGCGCATAGTTGATCGGCCCTTCGGGTCAACAAAAACCATGCACCGTAATTACCGCGTTGGGGCGAGGCCTGACGGGAGTTTAAACATAATACAGTGCATCAGCGCCGTTCTCGTACGGTAGTTTCGTGCGGCGTTGGCGCCCCGGCAACGCCGGCGCAGGCGTTCAAGGTTGAGGTCTGTGACGCGGAAACACCGAGGGACGCGATAACGCCATGGGACGCGACCGTGGATTTTCTGCTCTCTGTTCACGCGCCAGCTGCGTGGCGCTTGGGCGGGGACAGCATTTCGCCCGCTGTCACATTGGCCCCGCTGCCGCGGCGGCCTTCACGCGATGTCGGCGAACGAGACATGCTCCGCGCTCTCGTGGGAGCGCCACTTTCACGTGAAATGTGCACGGACCTTTGGCGAGGGCGACAGGTCGCCCGGTATTGCGGGCCCCCAGAATTTGGCAAGTGAAAAATATGCGCCGCGCTGAGGGGGGAGTCTCGGAATGCCGCTTCCAGGCGAAATTTGCGCGGCGCCGAGACGAGAGCGACGTTTTCGCCCGCGGGCGCGTTGATTAGTTGGCGTTGGAAAAATGTGCGCCGCGCCCAAATGGGCATTTTTATTTGGAACAGTGAGCGCGGCGCTGGGGCGAGAACGACATTTCGCGTTCTCCCGTGGGATGCGCACCCCGTCCCGTTTTTGCCACGCATTTTTGCGACGTTGTCGACAAAACGGCCGTTTGGAGAACAAAAACATCGACTGGGATATTCGGAAAAGAGGTTAACGGACGCCCCCGGGGCCCCTAACGGCAGGAGTATATACGAAGGACTAGTGGCAAGCACATCAGAGAAAACAACGGAAAACCGTGGAGGGGACCTCATTTCCATGACGGTGGTCCAGTGCCAGTCTCCCCCCTGGCCAGAGGCATGTGCGAGAGGATCTTCAAGATGCCGATGCCGCTGTCGTACACCCGGCTGACCTCCAGGTTCCTCAGGCTCGACATGGGCACAGCCGCTGAGGAGGCAGAGGAGGAGGGGGAGGAAGCCAAGGACCACCATAGCCACTTTGGATCAATACGGATTTACTTGCCGTCCTGACTCCAGAAGGT
This sequence comes from Prorocentrum cordatum, assembly GCA_963575745.1. Taxonomy (NCBI): domain Eukaryota; class Dinophyceae; order Prorocentrales; family Prorocentraceae; genus Prorocentrum; species Prorocentrum cordatum. Next base: position 55,010 of record CAUYUJ010019376.1, on the reverse strand, counting down.
CGATGCTCAGGGATAGGCAGCTCTCCTGCTGGGTCAGCTTTCAAGTGAGCTCCTGGCGGAGCAACAGCAACCATTCCGTTCGATAGTGTCTAACGTGCGGCTGCAGCAATAGTCCAGGTCATTTCAAGTGGTGCTACCACTGTCATGCATGGTTCCCGAAAATCAAAGCAGAAAGTGCAGGATCCAGTGGTAAATGGGATCCCCATGAATACGGCGGCATAAGGGCCGAAGGAGACCGAGAACGCGACAAGGCCCCAGGAGCTGGTCTCAAAGCACATCTTGAACTTGTCCAAGGTGCTGGAGGCAAGGTTGAAGACGCAGTTCCACCGAGTGCGAAACGAGTCCACTAAGATGTCCTGCCAGAGCCTCGAGACATTTAGACAGCTGTGTGGCACTTCTTCTCCGCATGCAGAAGGTCGAGTTGGACATCGAGAAGCGTGAGGTTCTCGTTCAAAAGCTGGATGATCCACAAGATCAATCATTCAGGAATTCAGGAATTGGAACAGCTTGATGAGGAGGGCATTGCAATCCAGCAGCACGTCCAAGAGGAGGAGGAGGAGGAGGAGGAGGAGGAGGAGGAGGAGGAGGAGGAGGCCATCAAGAGATCCAAAGAAGAGTCCGCGACGACAGTTTAGGCTGCTTGACGAGGATAGCCACCGCCAGCACCTGACCAACTTGGCATCACAGTCGAGGCCCGGACGAAGGTGCTGAGGACTATCGACGGCGAGGCCGAACACATGCACGCGCACATGTACCAGGAGGTTGTCCCATCCACGGAAGGCACCACAGTGGGAATCTAAGCGGCGGCGACGAACGTGGCGACTGGAGGAACGGGAGGCATGGAGTTCTGTGCTCCAGGCGCTGTCCCAGGCGCCCCGAAAAGAGGACGCAGAGGACATGGCCATATACGCCGACGGTGCGGATGAGGAGCCGTAGACGGATCTCGAGAAAGCGTTTCAGGACTCCCTCGGTTCCAATGGGGTTGAGCTCGCTGATGTCCCAAAGGTCGTCAGCTCGTCCAGGTTCAAGCTCCAGACACGAAAGGCAGCACGGCTATCAATGTCACCCTCTGGATCGGCGCAGACGGCGGCAGCAACAGGCGGCCCTTCCAGCGGCTGGCGGCGTCAGGTGGACTCGGCCACGGCAGGTGTTGAGCCGGTTCGTGCAGGATGCGATTCAAGTGGTACACAAGCGGTTCCATTTTGGCCATATCGATCCCAGCGAGGCTTCGACCTTTTATGCCCAGGTTGTGGGTCAGAGGCCCTCTCGGGGGCCTCGTGGGGTGTTTCTCCCTTTTGGGAGGCCCCTGGAGGCCTTTTCGGGGCCTTCTTGGGGCCCCACAGCGTCTTGGGGGCTTGTGGGGGAGCCTCTTGGACCTGGACCTTCTTTGGGGGCCCCTGGGGCCTCTCGGGGGCTTCTTGGTGGTCTGTGCGGTTCCTTTGTCCCCGAGGTGCCTTCGCTTTTTCCCCCAGGGCCCTCTTGGGGCCGTCTTGGGGGCAGTCCCGAGGTCATCTGACGCAGCACATGCAAGCGTACCTCATGCTACTCTGATCTTCAAGTTTGTACAGGTCTCTCCACGTGGTGGCTACTCTTGGATCTGCTATTTGTCATTCGGTTGCTGAGGCTCTGCCCTGGTCCGCGCTAGCCGCTGGAAGCCAACCACGCGTGGAGCGCGCTCCCGTGGTTTTAGTCCAAGCCTAGTTGCCCATTGATCGCCTATCAGGGCCTGGTAACCCACCTCGCCCAGGAACGTGCCGTTGTTCTATCTGGGGCCTGCCGCCGATCTGTCGGCGACGTACCGCCGAGCTCAGGTCGGTGTTCCCCCCCTCAGCTGGCCCCCCCTGTCGTTTCCCCGCAGCCCCTCGACACAAACCAGACCTCCGACGACGCCATTTTTCTCACGACGGGGGTCCCAGACCCACACCTCCGACGACTCGATTCTATCTGAGCGGCCGGCCCGTTCCCCCTCAACGCGTCGACACAAACGGGACCTCCGACGACGCCATTTTTTCACGACATGGGCCCCGACAGCCCACGTCTCCGACTGCTCGATTTTTTTATATCCGAGCGGCTGGCCCCTGGAGTTCTCGACTCCTCTCCGCCAGGGCTCAGACGCATCCTCGAGGCGTCGGAGAGACGGCGAGCTTGTTGGTCCTTTCCAAGGATTTGTTTTCGCATCCCAACCCTCCCTTGGTTGGGTTCTCGTTTTACATAGAGCCGTGGGGTCGCCGACGCCCTTCTCCTCCTTCTCCTGCTCCATCCTCCCCCCCGCTCTCCTCTCGGCTCTCTCCTCTCGCATCCCTTGGGAGTTGCGAAGTGTGAAGCTGTCACCTCTTTCGAGGGCTGCTGGGGTAGCCCTTTCCAATGTATTTTTTTCCTCGCGTCTGGAAGTTGCGTCCGTCTGGAAGGCAATGGTCGAGCGACACGGTTGTGGGCCCCGTGGAGTTCTCGATTCCTCCCACAGGCTTAGACGCATTCTCAAGGCGTCGGAGAGATTGCGAGCTTGTTGGCCCTTTTCAAGGTTTTTCGTTGTCATAAGTCGAACAAGAAAACGGCATGAACATACACTTTTGGTGCTCCGTGCGGATTTCTTGGATCGGCGCATGGGCCCCCCAGCGGCGCCTCCGGCGCCGCCCCTGGCGCGCTCCGCGCGCCACGAAGGGGGGGTCCAGCGCAGATCCAAGAAATGCGCTCGGAGCACCAACAGTTTATGTTTTGTTGTTGTGTTTGCTGCTGCTGCTGTTGTTGTTGTTGTTGTTGTTGTTGTTGTTGTTGTTGTTGTTGTTGTTGTGGTTGTGGTTGTGGTTGTGGTTGTGGTTGTGGTTGTCGTTGTTGTTGTTGTTGTTGTTGTTGTTGTTGTTGTTATTGTTGCTGTTGCTGTTGCTGTTGCTGTTGCTGTTGTTGCTGCTGTTGTTGTTGTTGTTGTTGTTGTTGTTGTTGTTGCTGTTGCTGTTGCTGTTGCTGTTGCTGTTTCTGTTGTTGTTGTTGTTGTTGTTGTTGTTGTTGTTGTTGTTGTTGTTGTTGTTGTTGTTAATAAGTGACCAAGTTCTGTGGGTGTGTACCCCACGCCAGTGTAGTAGCCACGGTCGTCCGCACGCCACGAAGTGAAGTGTCCCAACGTCATAGGGCGGGAAGCTGGGTTTGGGTGGTCGCGAAGAGTCGTTTGGATATTTGGTAGAGCTTGAACTGCCCCCCCACGAAGTGGGGGTATTGTCTCGCGTCGCATGAAAACCCTGGCACTGGTGAGAACACTGAGCGTTCGGGTAAAATGATTGTTGTTGTTGTTGTTGTTGTTGTTGTTGTTGTTGTTGTTGTTGTTGCTGTTGCTGTTGCTGTTGTTGTTGTTGTTGTTGTTGTTGTTGTTGTTGTTGTTGTTGTTGTTGTTGTTGTTGTTGAATGTTAACCACTAAACAATTATTACTGTTGGACCCCCCAGGCGCTTTGGCGCTCTCGCCTCGGTGCCGGCTACATTTTCATTGAAAATATGGCTCACGCTCGAGCGGTTTGGGGGGGCGCCACAACGGGCCCCCCAACAACAACAACGCTCCCGCTCGAGACTTCTCCTTTTTTACTTAGGGCCGTTGCTCTTGCTCGCCGCCGAAGCCGCCGTCCCAACAAAACCAGCGCTACCGCTCGAGACTTCCTCCCGTTTTACCTTGGACTGGCGCGCTACTCTTTCCCTCATCGGCGCCGCCCCCAGCAACAACAACGCTACCGCTCGAGACTTCCTTGTTTTTTTACTCAAGGCGGTGCTCCTTCTCGCCGCCGAACACGGCCGTCCCGACAAACCAGCGCTCCCGCCCGAGACTTCCTCCCGTTTTACCATGGACTGGCGTCCTACTCTCTTTTGAATTGGCGCCGCTCTCAGCAACAACAACGCTCCCGCTGGAGACTTCCTCCCTTTTTCCTCAGGACGGTGCTGCTGTTCCTCGCCGCCGACAGCCCTCGTCCCGACAAAACCGTGGCTCCCGCTCGAGACTTCCTCCTTTTTTTACTCAAGGCGGTGCTCCTCCTCGCCGCCGACAGCCGCTGTCCCAATGAAACCAGCGTTCCCGCTCGAGACTTCGTTTTGTTTTACGCTGGACTAGCGCCCTACTCTCTTCAGCATTGGCGCCGCTCCCAGCAACAACAGCGGCCCTGCTCGAGACTTTCTCCCTTTCTATTCAGGGCCAGGTCCTTGCCTCGCCGCGGACAGCCTCCATCCCCACCAAGGCAATCCTTTCGCTCGATACTTCCTTGTGCTTTACCCTTGACTGGGGCTCCATTGGCGATCTCGCATCGTCGCAGCAAGGCGCGGGCATGCGTTTTCGAGGCGGGATATGTTGAAATTCCTCGGAGGATGTGCTTGCAAGACCTCATTGGGCGGGAGATCTGGGAATGGGAATAACGGACCCCGCTATAAAATAATAGTCCCCCATGATGGGGATGGTTATCATGATGGTCGCATGCTTCGTTTGGAGACATCGCGCATGAGGGTAACACGATTGTTGTTGTTGTTGTTGTTGTTGTTGTTGTGGTTGTTGTTGTTGTTGTTGTTGAGGTTGTTGTTGCTGCTGCTGTTGCTGCTGCTTCTGCTACTGCTGCTGCTGCTACTATTGTTGTTGATGTCGTTGTTGTTGTTGTTGATGATGATGATGATGGTGCTGACGATGATGATGATGTTGTTGTTGTCGTCGTCGTCGTCGTCGTTGTCGTTGTTGTTGTTGTTGTTGTTGTTGCTGTTGTTGTTGTAGTTGTTGTATGTTGTTGTTATTGTTGCTGTTGCTGTTGCTGTTGCTGTTGCTGTTGTTGTTGTTGTTGTTGTTGTTGTTGTTGTTGTTGTTGTTGTTGTTGTTGTTGTTGAACTCATTTCTGCATCGGTGCATGCTTTTTTCTCAGTCAAAGTGTGCCCCTCGACGCTCGCACTCTGTTTTTTGACAGGGAAAGTCTTGGTGGTCAAACTGGGCCCCTGGCCCCCGGACTACAACAACAACGGCTCCCGCCTGAGACTTCCTCCAAATTTACTCAGGACCCCCCCTCACGTCTGAGATTCCTCCCAATTTACTCAGGAACGGCGCTCCCGCTTGAGACTTCCTCACACTTTAGTCCGGGTCAAACTGCGTTGTTGCTCCCCCATACTACAACAACAACGGCTCCCGCCTGAGACTTCCTCACGAAGAACCGCGATCTCGCTTTGGACTTCCTGGCAATTTAGCACCGAACCGCGGCTCCCGCCTGAAACTTCCTGACAATGTATCATAGAATCGTATGATCGAATCGCGTTCTTGCTTAGGATTTCTTCGCAACTTACCACCGAAGCGCTTCGCTTGATATTTCTTATGCCGGTCCTCGACACTCAGGAATCGCGCCCCCGCTACATACGGCCTCGTGGTTCAAGCAGGACTCACGCTTCAACGACCCGCCCGCTCGACCCGCCCGTCGGGGCCTGCCCGCCCGACCAACCCGTTAATGACTGCAGTCGCCGCTCGCTGCCTTTCGCCGGCCTTCGATGCCCCTCGCTGTCCTTACTGGTTCTGCGGTCGCCTTCGCTCGCTGCCCTTCGTGGCCCCGTTGCTGCCCTCAGTGGCCCCGTCGCTGCCCTTTCTGGCTCCGCATTATATGCCCTTCGTGGCCCCCGCTCGCACGCGCCCGTCGTGGCCCCGTACGCATGCCCTTCGTAGTCCCGCTGTCGCCCTTCGTGGCCCCCTCGCTGCCCTTCGTGGCCCCTTTGCTGCCCTCAGTGGCCCCGCTGTCGGCCTTCTGTGGCCCCGTATACGAATGCCCTTCGTGACCCCCGCTCGCTCCCGTCGTGGCCACATAGGCATGTCCTTCGTGGCCCCGCTGTCGCCCTTTGTGGCCCCCTTGCTGCCCTTCGTGGCCCCATTGCTGCCCTCAGCGGCCCCGTCGCTGCCCTCTGTGGCCTCGGATTTTATGCCTTTCGTGGCCCACTCTGGCTTTTCTAACGATTTACTTGGGAATCGCGCTATCACTCGAGCCTTCCTCGCGATTCATGCAGGACCCACGCTTCAGCAACCCGCCTGCTCGACCTCGTCGCTTGGGCCCGCCTTCCCGACCTGCCCGCTATGGGTCTGCCCACCCGATCTGCCTGTTTGGTTCTACCACTTGTTTTCTGCTCCTTGTCTCGTGCTCCATTCTTCTCACTCCCACTTTCACCCGTCCTCTCTTCCCTTGTTTAAGGGGTTGCATTCAATTCACGTGGCAGGTAAGGAAGATATACCCCGAAGGGGGTACGATCGAAGACGACGAGGGCGGGTACCGAGGGTTTGGGATATACGTATTGATTGGCACGTGAGCAGATAGGAGCGAACAGTCTTAACATGATTGTTGTTGTGGTTGTTGTTGTTGTTGTTGTTGTTGTTGTGGTTGTTGTTGTGTTTGTTTGTTTTTTGTTGTTGCCGTTTATTCTTCTTCTTCATGATCCGTTTTTGCAGGTTCTCGCACCTTGAAGTGGAGTCCGTCTGCAAGGCAATGGTCGAGCGACGCGGCTGTTTGTCACGTGAGTCAGTGGCGAGTGCAACCTGACTTCTCTCCATGGCGTCCAGGACAGGTCTATCTTATCCGCCGCGTCAGCAGCCGATGTATCGCAGATGCGCGGGGTTTCAATTCGGTCCGGGATGCGCTAAGTAGCGGCACTGTCGGGAAGCGCAGGGCGGTTGCGTCCGCGCGTTATGTTGTCGCCGTCGCCGTCGCCGCCGCTGCCTCCGTCGTCGTCGCCGTCGTCGTCGTCGCCGTCGTCGTCGTCGTCATCGTCGTCGTCGAGTTGGTCGTCTCCGCCCCCGTCGTCGTCTTCGTTTTCGGCTTCGTCGTCGTCGTCGTCGTTTTCGTCATCGTTGTCGTCGTGGTTTCGTACTCGTCCTCGTTGTCGTTGTCTTCTTCGTCGCCGTCGTCGTCGTCGTCGTCGTCGTTCGTCCTCGTCTTCGTCGCCATCGTCATCGTCTTTCGCACCACGTGCTGCGCCCAAGCGTGTGGCTGCTCTTCATGCCCCTTGCGCTCTACGGCGCCATTAACCCCCACTGGGCCATCGTGCCCATCACCGCGTTTCTGGCCTTCGCGATCTTCGGTATCGAGGAGCCCCGCCATACTCTCCATCTCTCTTCCTGCCTTCCCCCACATCAGGACGAGGGGAAGGGTAGTGCAGAGGATGGGCTATGATCGTCCAGAGCCTGAGGCTCCAGGCTCCGCGTGAGGTAGGTTGAGCTGACGTTGACAGAAGGGGAGGGGGAAGGGGAGGAGCAGGAACATGAGGGGAGAATTGGGAAACCGGGAGAGGTGGATGAGGTCTGCCCCATCTCTCCCCCTTCTCCTTTTGCCGTATTCCCCATCCTTCATTGCTTCCCGTCCGCCCCCCCTTTTTCGCCGCTCTCCTTTCAGTCTGCTCCCCCGACCCTGGTCTCCTCTTCTCGTCCTCTCCTCCCTACCTGCCTCTCTCTCTCCCTTCTTCCCTTTTCCTCTGCCCTTTCCCCTCTCTCTTCCCCTTTCCCCCCCTCGTTCACACTTGCATGATATGAGCATTACCCTCCTCTCTTTCCTCCCGTTACGTGGTGTTGGTTTCAAGAATTGTATAGCAAATTGTGTTCTAACGCGCAGGATGGGTCAGAGTTGTATCTCGATGTAGTTTACAAGCAGAATACGTTCTGCCTTTGAAGCGTGGTGCTCTCGTTGCGAGATGGCTAGATTCTTGCATCAGTCTGACTTCTTGGGTGAATATCTTCTTGGATTAGAATGCCCTTTCGGGATCAAAGTCTTCGCCGACGCACGACTCTGCGAACAGAGAGGGGGTCAACGCAGTGGGCAGAGATGGGACGGAGGAATTGGACGTCACATATGGCGCGAACGCACCTGGCTTGCTCCCTCCGCCTTCCCCCTTTCCACTCCCCCTCTTGCACTCCTCCCAGACGTTGATATGGGGTGCTCCAGCCTCGCATGGCTTGCAGAGGAACTGGTGCTGATGGAGTCGGAATCGGCTTGAGTGCGGGAGTGACGCCTACGGCGGAGTGAAACGTAGGCCCGGCGGCCGCGAATGTAGAACTTTATTCTGCGTCGAGCGATGCTGCTGCACCTTTGCAGCGGGAGTAGGCACTATCGAAATGGTGTGCCGTGAAGCGATTGGTTCGAGATTTTGAGAGCCTGCTTGGGGTGTGCCGAAGGCCGGCCCGCGTGCGCGAGGTATGCCTCATAGCCTGCCGCCGGGGGAGTCACCACTGCCCGTTCCCCCTGCGATCTTGCGAGATTTGCTGTTGGATACGTTCAACGAGATCCCGAACCCATCCGCAGACTCACCGACTGGCTGGCTCCGGGCTCGCATCAAAGTGCTCTACAAGAAGGGGGACTCTTCCCCTGTGCAATCTTAGATAACTTCAGAAGGATGCTGTGCGAGAGGCTGGGACCCACCATCACGAGAGAGCAATCGACAGACTAGGCTGCATATCGAAAAGGATTTGGAACCATACGCCATTTGTGGACAACGACGTTACTAGTGGAGGCATGCAACGAGTTTAACGCGCTGCTTTGGATCTGCCTGGTTGATTTCGAGAAGGCCTTCGACACAGTCGACCACGACAGTCTGTGGGAAACGTTGGCAGACCAGAGCGTGGGACATGAATGTATCAACTTGCTCAAACTCCTATATACCAAACAGTCGGCTTGCGTCACGGCAGGCACCGCTGGCATCCTGTTGGCATCCTCTGCTAGAGACTCGTCCAACACGTTTTGTTGATCTGGAAACGCAGGCACGCAGATATGGCCTCAGAGTGCATATTGGCAAGACAGTACTTCTGACGAGCGTCGACGACAGGCCAGCCACTCTGCGGTGTGGGGGGCATAATGTGCGAGTGCTTGAACAAGTTCGGTCCGATAAATACTTAGGGCGTAAGTTTCTTATTGGTTCTTATCCTGGGACGTAGCTGCAGTGCAGGATTGGGTGTGGTTGGGCGGCGTTTGCGAAACATAAGTCCACGCTATGCGGCCAGCGTGTCAAGTTGCAGCACCGCTTGCGGTAATTGTAAGCATCTGTTGCACCGTGTGTGATGTATGGCTCTGTTGCGTGGGCGCTCACATCTGAGCAGCAACGACAACAGCAACGTGCGCAACGACGGATGCTCATTATGATTGTTGGTGCACGGCGGTTGGCTGACGAACATTGGGTCGATTTTACTAAACGTTCTATTCCTGCAGCGTTGGACCTCGCTCATGAATGCGGCGTGCGTGAGTGGGTTGTTGTTTTTTTTCAAGATGCCAAGAAGCGTCTTCGCGATGAGATGCAATTGGCCTCTGACGGGCGTTGGGGGACGGGGCTAGTGGAGTGGCACCCATGGCGCCGCGTGCATGCCCTGCGACGCGTTGGACGTCAGCGTAAACGTTGGCAAACACCTGAGAGAACAAACGAGGGGCGGCCCGGCGTCATGCTGGGCGCACTCTTTTGCCCTCCGGGCTCTCTCTCTCTCTCTCTCTCTCTCTCTCTATATATATATATATATATATATATATGTCTCTCTCTCTCTCTTTCTCCCTGCCGCCCTCAGCGGCCGCCGCCTGCCTGCTCTGCTGGGGTTTGGTCGCCGCGGCGTGATGTCGTGCAAGGGAGGGCTCGCGCTCGCGCGCAAGAGGTTCGCGCGCGCCCGCGCGCTTCTGTTTGTCACCGTTCGCCTAACGGACATTGCTCACCGCGTCGATCAGCCATGGTCAGATTCCGCCGCTCGATTTGGATGGGATCGGTGGCGGGGGAGGGACGTGCGACGGCGCATCAGGGCTGGGGGATCGGAAAGAGAGAAAGAGAGAGAGAGAGAGAGAGAGAGAGAAAGAGAGAGAGAACAAACATGAAGCTAATAAATTGAGACGCGCAATGGAATCTGGCATCTGGCTTTCCTACAAGGGAAGGCGCCCCATTGAGGGGAGCGCCCTGCGGACTTGCCAATCAAGCGATGGCCCCGTGTTGCAAGGGGGGGCCGTCCCGGCGCGTGCGATGGGGCCAGGCGCCGAAGGATGTGTCCCGCGTGAGCCCCGCGTCGGGAAAGGGGTCGCCACCCATCCGTGTAACTGTCGCAGCGCGTTGCGCGTCGGGCCGCGCGCGTTGAGGACCTCAGCGGCGGGAGCCGCGTTTAGAAAGAAACCCCCCTCCACCCCTGCGTCCGTGCCGCATTTTTATCGCCGGGTTGCAGCGTTCGATGTTCCAAAACTGCTCCCAGAACCCCTGTTTGAAATTTGGTTGGCTGCCCTGTATCATTATAACTGGTGCACTGTTTTGCAAATCGGACTGGTATTCGGATGGCCCAGGCCAGTGTTTCACTTTGGGAAGAAGCCGCCCTCCATCAGTTTGGTGGTCCGAAACTTTTGCGGCGTTGGCGTGGGTGGCGCTAATATACGCGATGCCTCACGTTGAATAGTAGGTGCCCTCCAGAGTTGTGGCTGTTAGGAGTCAGGAGTCTTTATAATGAACGCGCGCAATGCCACGGGGGAAACCACATCTGAAAACGACTGGATAAGTTCCACTGTTGTGGGGTGGGGCCGGGGTCACCCGTCTTATAATTTCAAGCGCGACTCTCATTTTTCGTCGGAGCGGAATGCGTCAATGTGTGGAAGGCTTGAACTGTGTCAGCGGCGGCGGTTGCTAATATTTCGTTGGGAAAAGGCGTGCTAACTGCGATTCGATGTTGAAGGCGTGATCGGGGAACCCATCATGCTTACAAGTTTTAAATCTTGGTGCCAGGACTGACAGCGCTGATGTTCGAAACCTCCAGCATCCGTAGTACGAGACACCAAATATTGCGAAATTTGCTTCGTGCTTCTCTCGATTCTTCTGCACTCCTGCGTTCGATGGGTTTCACGAGTGAAATAGCGGAACCCTCGCGTGAGCCGGAGTGGGGCATCACGCCATCACTCCCATTCCAGAGGCCCCAAGGACAGCCTCCGCCCATCTCTAGAGTCCCCGACACGGCCCCAGGCAGCCTATCATTGGCCCGCGAACGCCCGAGACGTGTTCAAAATGATTCAGACGGCCCAAACATACCAACAACGGCCAGAGGTGGCTTTCATATTGTCTCAAGGGCTTCGAACGCGGCCGAACGCGGCCCCAAGAGGACCCCGACAACGCAACCAAACAACAGACACCCCTGATACATTGACAGGAGTTTTGAAGTTTTTTCTTTGTTCGCCTCTTCGTGTTGCGCAACCCCCAAAACCGCCAAACAGACCTTCCAAGGTTGTTCCATAACGGCATTGCAGAAAAGGAGCCAATGTACGCGCAATGTAGTCCAAGACGGCCAAGAGGGCCCAATGACACCACAAGAACGCCACAACACGCCCCAATTTGGGCCCACATAGCAGATTCAGACGGCCCAAGAGGGCACCAAGGAACCCAGGGAAACAGCAAATGGCCCCAAGAGAACCCCACGACAGCACGGACGGGCCACAGAGGATCAAAGCATCTCATAATCGTTTCGCAAAGCTTCCGCGATGGCCCTAGGCGGGCTCCAAGAGGACGTGAAGAGGGTGAGGATGAGGACGGAAGGAATGGGAGTAGGTGAGACAAGGGAAATGGTTGTGGAGAGTGAGGAGAGGAGAGGAGGAGGAGGAAGAGGAGGAGGAGGAGGAGGAGGAGGAGGAGGACGAGGAGGACGAGGAACAGGAGGAGGAAGAGGAGGAGGAGGTGCCGGAGGAGGAGGAGGAGGAGGAGGAACAAGAAGAGGAGGAGGAGGAGGAGGATGAGAGGGAAGAAGAAGAAGAGGAGGAGGTGGAAGAGGAGGAGGAGGAAGAGGATGAGGATGAGGAGGAGGAGGAATAATAATACTTTAAACAGTGATGACAATAATCATAATAGAAATTGCAAGTATACTTACGACTAGTACTGCTAACAAGACGTAAGAAGGATTATGCCAATACTAATAATAATATAAATACTGGTAGGACGAATAATAATCATCATAATCATGATACCGATAGGGGCGCTAATAGTTATTTCGATAGTAAGAACAGCTTGAAGAGTGATACTAAAACGAATAATACTAATACTACTGATACTGACACGAGTAATAATACGAATGGTATTACTAAGAAACATAATCGTGTGGTCGTATTACTATTAATTTTAATAGTACATAATATTAATTTTAATAGTGTGCAGTCTTCCTAATTTTCATACTCGTACACAGTATTTATAGTATTAGTATGACTAGTACACAATATTCATAATCGTACACACTATTATTAGCACACGGTAATGATAATACATACTGTTAATATTACTCGTGCGCAATATTCATAATATTAGAACTGATAAAGGGAATACTAAGAAGAAGACAGACCACCATAGAAACAGTAGGAATAATACTAAACGTAATTAAGCTAATATTACGACTAATACGGATACGGATACTCATACCATTATTCACAATACGACTAATCATCATACACATATTACGAATAATATTTCGAAGATAGAAGAGTGCGAATTCTACTGTAAGGAACTAATTACACATACGGACAATGACGATACTACTGATCATAAGACAAAGAATATGAGTACGATTATACAGATAATGGTTGACTAGAAATAAGAATCACACATCGAATAATAATGATAACAATGCTAACACGAATATTGATTCAATAGTACTACTAAGAACACTAATACCAATCATAATGCTATTATCGGGAACGAGGAAGAGGAACATGAGGAGGATGAGGAGGAGGAACACGAGGAGGAGGAGGAGGAAAAGCAATAACAATACTTAAAACAGTAATAGCACGAATCGTAATAACACGTGCAAGTATAATTACGATAAGTATTGCTAAGAAGACAGAAGAAGGATTATACCATTACTAATAATATCATAAATGCTGGTAGGACGAATACTAATAATCACAATCATGATATCGATAAGGGCATTACTCATCAGTTCGGTACTAAGAATATTACCAAGAGTGAGAATAAAACAAACATTACGAAACATACTGATACGGACGCGAATAATGAATGATACCAATAAGAAACAGTAGTGTGATCGCATTTCTATTACTGTTACTAGTACGCAATAGTTATTTTAATCGTACACACTATTCATATGAGTCGTATTAGTACACAATATTCATAATATTAATGGTAAGAGTACACTATTCATAATAGTACACGATATTGACAGGTGCACAATATTGATAACATATACTGTTTATATTAATAGTACACATTATTCATAATACTAGAAATGAGAGTGGCAATACTAAGAAGAAGACACATCGTCATATTAAGAATATTAATGATACGAAGAATTAAAGTAATATTACGACTAATACGAGCACGGATAATCATACCAATATTCACAATACTACTAATCATATTACACATATCACGCATAATACTCTGGGAAAAGAAGACGAGTTTTAACAGAAGAAATGCCTACAACTAAGAACAGTGACGATACTACTAATACGGAGAAAAATAATCTCAGTTTGAGTATAAGCATAATGGTGTGACTAAACATACTAATCACAAATCGAAGCATGATAACAATGCTAGCACGGATACTGATACAAATATTGGTACTAAGACTACTATTAGCAATCATAATGCTGTATTCGTAAAAGAGGGGGAGGAGGAAGAGGAGGAGGAGGAGGAAGAGGAGGAGGAGGAGGAAGAGGAGGAGAACGAGGAGGAGGAAGAGGAGGAGGAAGAGGAGGAGGAGGAGGAGTTGGAGGAGGAGGGGGAGGCAATGATCGAATGCTTATCGTGCCTCCGTGGTCGTTCTGCCACTCTTCCGTGTCTCTGTTGTGCTGGTGTGGCGTATTTCGCCGGCGTGTTTACTCAACATATCAGCCCCGATGCGGCGAATTTCTTTTCGGCCCACAGTGCGCCAAACTTGCCTTGCGCAGGACCCACCCACATGCATCTGTGGGTAACGCAGGGAGTGGCCCGTATCTCATTAGTAGAGCGCCGCGAGAGGAGAGGGTGCTTTCGGTGGACCTCCCGGTGGGGTCAGGAACGCGTCAGACATGTGCCAGAATGGAGGTTGGTACGCCGTGCGGCCGCGCCCGCCGAGATGTCAGGTGGAATTCATCATGGTGTCAGCGGGTGAGGGATGTGCCGGATCCGGGGCCGGTGCGCCATGCGTCGCGTTCACTGACGCCGTAGGTGGGGCTTCCTATAACACCACGAAGCGTGCGAGGGGTGTGCCGAATCTGGGGGCGGGTGCGTCATGCGGTCGCGCCTGGTGAGACCGTAGGTTGAGCTCCCCATGGGGCCACGAAGTGCCTGAGGGTTGGGCCGATGAGGGCGGATAGGCCCAGCGGTGGCGCCCAGTGGCACCGTGGGTGGAGCTCCCTATGGGCCATGGAACGTGCGAGTCATGTGTCGCGTGTGGGGCGGGTGCGCCATGGGGTCGCCCCCCGGCTGGGACCTTAGCTGGGGATCCCCATGGGGTACTCGTCTCAGCGTGTGAGGGGGTGTGCGGAAGTGTACGCATGCGGGGGGCAGAGGCATGGAGGGGCGGAGGGGCACCAGAAGGTGAAGTGAGACATGCAGTTTGCAGGTTCAAAGCGAGGGCCCGATACCACAGGATGGTTCGAGACGGATACACGTAGTCTGTTCTCAAAATGGCTCCGAAACATGCTCAACACGGCCCAAAATTGGCCAAGATCGATCCATGAAGGCCATGGATGCCTTCCGAAATAATCCAAGACAACCCAACCAGGGAACCTGGCAGTTTTTGCAACGGGCAGGAGCAACTGTTTCACGAAAGCTTCCAGAGACGCCCCTGCGAGATCCCGAAAAGTCCGAGATGGTCCCAGCGTGCCCCCGAGAAACTTCGAACATATCCAATGGGGGGTCCTGGCCGCGACAGGCTTCAAAACGACCCCGAAAGACCAGCACGATTGGCCCGCGAAGGCGGAGGTCGGAGGCCTAGAAGTTGATGCCAACACCAGTATCAGCTTTGTGCATCCACCGAGGGAAACTGATCTCGATCTCGGTTACGGTGGTAATATTCGGGCTTCCTAGATGGCCGTAGTATCACAACCAGTTTCAACATCTGAGATCGCCTTCCTCTGGTGGAGGCCCCCCCTTGTGGTGGTGTTGCTGCCGATTTGCAAGCCTTCATTCGGCATTGCCGCAACATGCCGATACTATGTGTGCGTCTGGAACCCAGGGGCGACGCGCGCGCCGAGAAATCCCGTAGTACATGCACCGTGGCGGGCGGTTTTTTGCCATGTCGCTCGGAAACCGACATACAACAATTTGGTTCTATTATCGTGGAGCCGTTTGACCGCCCCACCCCGGGTGGGCGCGCGGGTGCCCAGGGTGCCCTGTCGGTGGCGCGGGGGTGCCCCGTCGGTGGCGCGGGGTGCCCCGACGGTGGCTCAGGGCGTCCCGCCGTGGTGTGTCGATGGTAGCTCGTGCGATCAGTTGTGAGATCGGTAGTGATATCGATAGTGATATCGATTGCGTGATCGACCGTGATCGTGAGATCGATCGTGGGATCGAGAGATTGATAGTCAGATCGATGGTAAGATCGATCGCGAGATCGGTTGCGGTGCCGCTCGAGGAAGCGCCGGCTCTAGGCGTCAAGGCCTCAAAGGTTCCGGAGAGGCCTTCAAAAGGGCCCCGAGGCCTGAGTGATTATTTTGTTTCAAGCCTTTGGACCCAGGCGCGGGGCTGCCGCGCCGGGATTGGGCGAGCTGCGCGCCGCGCGGTGTGGCTTGGGCGCACCGCGTGCAGGAGCGAGCTGTAGCTTTTGAGGGTCGAGTGCAGCGGTGTCTAGGTCTCATGATCTTCGCGGCCTTGCCCCAATGGTGATGCTGCCTCCGAGGCTGCGTGAATGGGGTGAGTGGGGGCGCCAGGCGCAGCGCCGGGAGGAGTGCGTGGCGGCGGTCGAGCGGAGCGGGGATTATGGCGCGGTGGCGGAGCACTTCGCCGGGCCCCCCACGCCGGGCCCGAGGGGTCCGGGGGTGAGCAAACGCGCCTCGGAGGCGACGATAGGGGCGAATAGCCCAGGAGAGAGCAATGCATGTATTCAGGTGCGCCGATGATCTATGTCTCGAAAATGCTCCTGGGCGAATGCGTGCAATGCCCGCCCCTGGGCTATTCGTCCCTATCGTCGCCGCCGAGCACCTGGGACGAAAACGCGCGCCAGTTGCGCATGGGCTTGATGGCGCTTCCGCCCGAGTCCCTGGCAGCAGGGGGCTCCGCGGTCGCCAGCGCGTCGGGCGAGCTTCTGCGCGTTCCGTGGCCGAGCGAGCCGATCTGCGTCGACCTGCCAGTGTCCATGGGCGACGCGGCAATCGTTCCGGCGCTGGACGAGCCGCTCCGCGCGATGGCCCGCCGAGGAGCGGCGGAGGAGGGGCCGCAGCCCGATCGGGGCCGACGAGGAGTGAGGCGAGGAGGCGCGGCAGAGGCGGTCGGCGCACCGCGCGGCGGGCGACGCGGCCGTCGAGCACAGCGCCGACTACATCAGCGCCGCGGCGGACCCGCGCGCCCCGGGGCCCAGAGCGCCGGATTCTGCGGACAGGAAGCTGAGATATCCCCTCAAGCAGCACTGGTAAACTAAAACCTCTTGAGCCTAGTAGGCAGGGGCTCAAGAGGGAGGAAAAGAGGGACGTGCACGGCTCAGATGATGACGACGACCCTTTTTGCCAAAGGGGCCGTGCCGCTCCCTGTGCTGGCGCCCGGCGCTCCACGCGCCGGCGCCGTCTTCGGCCACGCGCAGCGGGCCACGCCGCGCCGCCGAGGCACTGTAATGCCAGGCGGCGCTGTAAAAGTCCAGAAAAGGGCGGGTAGGGAGCCCTGCGGGGCTCCCAGGGTGGGCCAGCTTGGCCTTAGAAAGGCTTGAGCCGCGGAGCGGCGGTGAAGAGAGAGGGAGAGAGAAAGGGCAAGCAAGAGGCAAGGGCAGGAGCAAGGGAACCGCAAGTGGAAGCCCGCGCCAGTTCTGGAGTCGGGGAGATCCATCAGTTTTACCAAACATCCTAGATATCCCCTCAAGCAGCACTGGTAAACTAAAACCTCTTGAGCCTAGTAGGCAGGGGCTCAAGAGGGAGGAAAAGAGGGACGTGCACGGCTCAGATGATGACGACGACCCTTTTTGCCAAAGGGGCCGTGCCGCTCCCTGTGCTGGCGCCCGGCGCTCCACGCGCCGGCGCCGTCTTCGGCCACGCGCAGCGGGCCACGCCGCCTCCTTCCCCCTGCGAGCGCTCCACCACGCCGAACTGGCTGTAGTGGGACGCGTAGCCGCCGACCTTGTCGGCGTAGAACAGTCCTGGCATCCGCGGCAGGCCGCCGCGTCTGCCCAGCAAGGTGGGTCCGCAGGCGCAGGGCGGCAGGCCGCCGGCGCCCGCGGTGGTTCTTCGTGCGCCCTAGGCAGCAGCCCAGGCTGGGCTGGCTGCCGGCGCCCCCGTAGCCGCCACCGCCGTCCCCCATGACGGCACTGCCGGTTGCCGGGCCGGCCGGCGCTCTTGCCCTCAGGCGCCAGCTGCCGCCGCGCCGCGCCCAGCTGCTCGCAAGCGCAAAGTTGAGCGCGGGCGCCAGGCTGAGCTCAGCCGGCGCCGCGCTTCCGCTCGCACGGCGTATGCCGGCGGCGGTGGTTCCCACGCGCCCCGCGCGGCAGCCCTGGCTGGGCTAGCCGCCGGCGCTTCCTCGAAGCCGCCACTGCTGCCCCCTTGGCGGCACTGCCGGGTGCCAGGCCGGCGCGGCGCCTGCCCACGGGCAGCCTGGCCGCGGCACGCGCCCAGCCGTTCGCAAGTACGAAGCTGATGCGGGCGCCAGGCTGAACTCAGCCGGCGCCACGTGGCCGCTCGCACGGCGGTTGCCGGCGGCGGTCCCTTGCTGCCCGCTCGGCCGCTGGCCGGCGGCAGCCCGCACCCTAGTCACGGTGCGGCCTCTGCTCCCCTCCACGGGGCCATCCTGATGACCCGCGGTGCCCTGACGGGGCCATCTCCCGCGTCACCTCGTTGGCCCGGCGGAAGCCCTGGGTCTCGTGCACGTACCTCACGCCATTGTAGTGCACCGGGCCCATCACCCCTGCGTCGCAAAACGTCCTCTGCGGCTGCTTGGGAGGCTTATGCACCTTGGGCGTCTGCTGCGCGGCGGCCTGCTGCACGGCTGGCCCCTGCCTACCCTCGTCCTCCTTGGCCATCTTGCAGCAGCAGCCACCAATCACCCCGATGCCTGCTGCAAGCAGCACTGCGATCGTGGCACCCACCTTCATCGCCGTTCCCACCGGGACAATGATCGCCACCGTACCCATCTGCGGCTCCCAGCGAAGCATGGCCCCCTGGGCCTTGCCGTCAACAGTCGCCACTTCTCGGCTCTGTACCTCTCCGGCTGCTGTCGTGAGCGCCGTCGCCACCAGCGCTGCGCACAGCATGCCTGCGCAGGGGACGCGGATCCTGCAGCTGCTGCCGCGCCTGCGGGCCGCTCCTCTGCGCCTTCGCTGCTGCTCGCGCCGCCATGCAGCGCTCAGCAGCACGGCTGCCAGTAGTACCCCCGCCGCCATCGCCCAAGCTCCCAAGCCGACCGGGAGCACGAGGATCAGCAGATTCTGACTCTCCACCGGGCTGACCTTGAGCACGTAGCCGTCTGCGCTGCCAGCCGTAGCGGCGAGCGTCGTCATGGTCAGCGCTGCTTTGGGCCAAAGCGGGGTCGGGCTCCTGCCTGCACGGCGCGCGCCCTCGGCCCCATGGGCCGGCGGCGCCGTGAGCTCGGACACATCCGTCGCCATGTTGGTCGAGATGCCGCGCATGGGCTCGTGGCTCTCCCACAGGTACCCGTGGAAGCTATCGGAGGCCCAGCGCCCGAAGCGCTTGACGCGCTGCAAGTCGTCCACGGCGTGGTACATCGCTGTCGCGCCCCCGATGCGGAGGCTGTGCGAGCCGATCTCCTCCTTCCGCAGCCCGGCGGCAAGCCCTGCGATCGTCAGGTAGTGCTGCACCTCCTCGCGACGGATGGGCGCTCCGCTCGCCCAGCGGAAGAGTGGGAGCTCCTCCTCGCTCCCCCGCAGCCTCTGCGGGTAGTGCCGCTCCAGCTGGCGGAGTGCTGCCACGGGGCACAATGATGTGCCCGTCTCGTACTGGTTCCGTACGCACCCCACGTTGTACTGGTCGGTCTTCGAGGAGGTGATGTGGAGCACCGCCTCCACCGCGTCCTTGAAGGCACAGGGCTTGTTGTCGCCACTGCGGCCCGTGACGTCCACTCCACGCACAACGCGCTCTCGACTCCATGTCTTCCCGGGCTGGACCAGGTACTCGGACGCCCTCAACATGAAGAAGAAGGCCACCGCCACGGCGGCCCACAGGACAGCGGTGTCCGCCTCAGGGAGGTCCGACTGGTCCTTCAGGAAGCCCTGAAGCCACAGGAGCATACGAGGCGTCACTGGCCGCTTCCTCCCGCTCGGCCCTTGGCCTCTCCGGAGGCCGGCGAGCGTGGGCCAAAGACGGCCTCGGTGGAGTAGAGGATCTGGGTACCCGACCACGAGGTGGGCGAAGCGCACTGCGAACAACTTCTGTTTTACCGTACCCTCCGTGCGCTTCAGCACCTTAGCCAACACGATGACGAAGCCCAACAGTGCCTCCTCGTTGGCGTGTCGCTCCTCGCGGTCGCGTCCCTCCAGCCAGGGCGACTCCCCTTGGGCTGCTCTGAAGCTCTGCCACTGCTTCCAGCCGGTCTCGTAGCCAGCGCGGGTTCCCTCGGACAGTCGCAGCATCAGCGCCTCACGCTTCTGCTCCTCGATCCACCGGCCGTAGTCGTCCCCTCCCAGCATCGGGTGGTCCGGCAGGGCGATGGAGGCACGAGCGCGGCCCAGGGCGACCGGCTTGACCAGGCCCTGGGTCTCCACCTTCTTGCCCCGGTTGGGGCTCTTCTTCCGCCGCTTCTTGGGGATGTTGACGACTGCGTCCAGGTCCACCTCCTCCGCGTCGGGGGGGGGCTCGGGGCCCCGCACGAGGTCCTCCTCGATGGCCTTGAAGCGGACGCCCTGGCTCTTGCGCCTCGCTTTATGGACGTCGTCGCTCAGTACCCCAGCATGCTGGTTGTCCTCTGGCCTGTCAGCTTTCACCTGGAGCTCGCTCCGCGCCCATGCCCTGAGCCACCGTCGGGTCGTCTCCCAGGCGGCCGTTTCTGCGGGATCGTGGCAGCCGCCTGCCCGCTGGGTGGTCTGCGACAGTGCGTCCGCAGCAGAACCAAGTACAGCTCTCGCCGTCTCTGGCGGCAGGGACCTCGCCGCTTCCCGCATCAGGGTGGCCTCGGAGTCGCCTCGGGCTCGTCGCTGCACCCACGACGCCTCGTCGCCTCCTTGCACGATCCAAACTTCTTCCGGCGACAGCGCCCTGATGCGCCCGCCACTGCGTCCTGGGACGTGGATCAGGGTTCCTCCCGGTCCGCCCGGGCCCTCAGCGGGCCAGCGAACCGTGCCGATCGGGCCGTCGACTGAGCAGACCAGTTGCTTGGTGCCGGCGATCTTGATGTGGCCGATGCCCTTGGGCAGTGTAGGGTCGGAGCCCCCGCGAGCTGCAGGGTCCCAGGTGACGCTCCCCTCGTCGTCGAGCCAGTGGTGACAGCCTTCGCTGGGCTTGTCCTTCAGCGCGTGCTTCACTCCATGGGGACAGCGGCGCGCCGGCGGCATACGCATGCCCGCCAGGCTAATGCCTGCTGGCCCCTTGCCCGCCACGATCAGGCTCCGAGCTCGAGCTGTCATGTCGCCGTAGTGGGTGCAGACGACCTCCAGGTCGTACACGCGGTACCCCAGCTTGCGCAGCACCTTGACCACGCGGGTCAGGTCGAGCTTGCCCGGGGCGTCGACCACAACAACTTGTGGCCTCGCCCTGGTAATTGAGGATGCCAACTTCTCGACTTCAAAGCCCTTCGGGTCCAGAGACAGCGTGCGCATGATCCAGTCCACCCCCGTGGAGTCGCCCGTGGTCAGCTCGCCACCGAGCTGCTCCCAGGCTCGCCCATAAGTCCCCAGTGGGCTTCCCAGCTCGAGGCCCCGGCGCCCTGTGAGGGCGAGGTTGCGTGGCACCGCTGCTGGGGTCCTCAGCGCCCGATGCCGGAGCGCTGACTCCGCAATGGGCCCATCTTCTCCAGGTAGCCGCAGGAGGTGCTCCCTTGCCTCGGCCAGCATCTTCCCCCATTCCTCGGGCGGCTCGATACGGGTCCACCCTTTGCGAAGAAGCTCGGAGTGGACCTTCTTGGCCTCTTCCCGCGACAGCCAGTCCGCGATGTCGTTGTGGTAAGTGCGTATGTACAGCGCGGTCGTGCTGAACCCGTAGCAAGCCTCCAGGCGCTGGACGAGGCGAATGAGGTGCCGTGCCAGCGGGTGCTTGGGCCGCCTCTTGGAAATCCACGACCGCACGTTCATGTTGTCGGTGACGTAGAAGACCAGCTCGCCTTGCCACTCGCTACCCCTAGCGGCAGCTAGGGCTACAAACGCGAGCAGCTCCACGATGGCGATCGCCCAATCTTTCTCGGCCCCTGGGTGGCTCAGCACGTCCTCCAGCTGGCGTAGGAGCGGGGCGGCGTCCACGGCCATGTAGTGAGGTGGCATCGCTTTGCTGCCGGCCACTGCCCGCCCCCAGTCGATGCTGCCGATGGTCGTCGTGGTTGCGTCCCCCCCAGTCCATCTCGTCCGGGCGGCGGCCCCTGGGAGTGCCAGGCGCTCGCGCGGCCCTAGACAGGAAATGAAGCTCGCCTCGAAAGTGGACGCCCAGGCCTCGGGTGCGTCGAAGAGCACCCGCAGCAGCTCGAGGGTCTGGTCCCACTCGTCCCAGGCAAGGGCGACCTCCTCAGCGCTACCTCGGGGTTCCGCCCAGGCTGCGCTGAGCCCACCGCCGAGGAGGCGGTCAATGACCGGCAGCTCGGGCTTGATAGCCGGCTGCGTAGCCACCCAGAACTGGGCCGACCCCCTCAGCTCCTGGACGACTTTGATGGGAACCCGTCGGCATCCATAGCGAAGCTCGTCGATCGCCAAGAGGTGGGCGGCTTTCACGCACTTGGGCTCGGGGAGCCTCGAGCGCTGCTTGTCTACATCCAAGTATAGGCCCCAGACCAGCTGCTCTGCCTGGAAAGTGCCCTCCTCTGCCATCTTGTCGACGTTGATCGCGTCGTCGCCCCAGACGCGCCGCATGCTCGCGTCGCAGTCGGCTGCGCTGAGCCAGGGCCGAAGGCCGACCAGCGGCTCGACCAAGACGCCGTCGTCCATCAGCCACTTGGACGACCAGCGCACTGTGTCGTTGACCGCTGGGTCTGGTGGGCGGCGCCGCTCGTGGTCCCACTTGGCACTCCAGGCGAACGCCATGTACTCGCCCGGCGACCCCGACCACCCGAAGACCATCACGCAGTGGATCATGATCACGCGCGTGGTCAGACCCACGGCGTCGCCGGGGAGGGAGGTGCCAAACTCGGCCACGTCCTCGTCGCGCACCCAGTGCCACTTGAAGGCCCGCGACACGTCCCGCTTGGCTATCACCTGCGGGACGCCCGGGTGGCGTGCGGACCACCAGAGTGACAGGCGCACAAGAGCTTCGTGCTTGGGCTGGAGCGCTGGCGGATGCAGCTCTTTGGGCGAGTCTCCATTGGCAACCCTCATATCATGTATGGGGCGTCCCTCGCTGCTCACTGTGCGGTCCGGCAACATCTTAGGCACACGCCCTGACGGGCTCTCGATGAGCTCGGAAGCGGACAGGGCGGCCTCGGCCTCCGGAGTGGCCCAGAGCACGGCGCCGTAGGACGTGTCCTTCCAGGCCTTGGCGTACATCTCCAGGGCATGGTCCCTCGCGGAAGCGTGGGGCTTGGCTATAGTCCGGCGCCTGGGCTGCTGCCTCCGAACGGGGACGCCCCTGCTCGCCATCTCCTGGAGGTACAGCCGGTGATCCTCCTCGAGCGCCTCGCCGAACTCGGGATCGAGCACTCCCCCGAGCGGGTTCCCGAGGGCGAGCTCCCGTTCCTCGCGGAGCCTCGCTGCTGCTGCCTCCACGCTCCCTGCGGCGAGTAGCAGGCGGTTCCCCCAGTCCGTCACCTCTTTCACCAGCTCGGGAGCAAACTCAGCATGTTCCAGGCACCAGTGCAAGTACTCCTTGGCCTCGGAGGTGCCAGGCCGGGGTGTCACCGGCGATGATCGACTCTCGTCCTGGTGTGCCTCCGCACAGCCCTTCTGGTGCGCGCCTCGGCGGGTGTCCGCCGGCGGCACCTCAGGGCCTCCGCACCTGCGCCCTGGATCCCTCGGGTCCGGGGCGGAGCCGCGCCCCCGGCTCTCATCCTGGGGCGACCTCGCTCGCAGCCGGCCTCGGGTGTCAGGGGCCATCGTCTCGGAGGCAGATGACTCTGAGTCGCCAGGAGTGCCCCCGGGGGGCTTCATTCCCCCAGAGGGGGCTGCTCCTCCACTCCGCCGGCGGCTGCGGCTGCGAGCGCTTGGGACATCCCGACCCTCGTACTCCTCGACGTAAGTCTTCTCAGTCGCGACGTAGATGGGGTCCAGGATTCCACCACCGGCCTGTTCGTCTCGTGGAATGCCTAAGCTCGTCATCTTGAGCTTCAACGTCTCGTGCTCCTCCACGTAGCGCGCCAGGATCTCGCCGAGCTGGCGAGGCTCCGGCGGCAGGGATGGGTCCGTCGGGTCGGCCCCGGGATATGCCTGCATCAAGACGTCGCTGATCTGCCCGATCCCGTTCAGATACAGGATATCAGCATGCTGCAGGTCGTGGCTCTTGCCACCCCTCCGCACGTCGTTGAAGTTCTTGACGAATCGTCGAGCAGCGTTGCACTTGTGGACCCCCCCACGGCAGGCTACGCCCGGGTGCGCCTCGGCAACCCGGCGTCCCATCTCCTCCGAGGTGGTCTCTGGGTCCTCCTCCGCCTCGGGCGGAGGAGGGGCCTCCGTGGGCACCTGTGGGCTGTGGGGCTCTGGGGGTGCGCTGGAGGCCCTCTGGTCCTCGCGCTCCCGCCGGCGCGCCTCGCGCTCGAGCCGGGCAGCGCGGCGGGCCTGGACCTCGTTGCGCCTGATCTCCAGCTGTCCTACCACGCGCGCCGCGCTCAGCTCCTGGTCGCCGCCCTCGCTCGCTGCTCGGGCATGCTGCCCCTGAGCTTCAGCGAGCTGTTCCTCGACTCGCATCAAAGCGCCTGAACTCCTCGAAGTGCCACCGCTGGACGGGGGTACCGAGCTCGCTCGGGCGCCGCCCGCTGCTGCCGCCACTTCGCTGAACGTTGGGGCTGGCTGGCGGCCACTGCCGGTTGCTGAGCTCGCTGCGGCCCCGCTCGGCCTTGCCGGCGCTGCTGCTGCTGCTGCCGCTCTATCAGCAATCCTGGCCGTGACTCTCCGCTGACCCTCCTGGGCTGTGGCACCAGGTGCGGGTTGTTGGTCCCGGTTCCACCGGGGGCTCCAACTGGTCCATTCCTTGGGCGGCTTCAGCGTGGCCCACAGCAGCAACTTCTCGCCGGGGCGCACCGCTTCCTCGTCGTCGAGAGGTGGCCCATATGCCCCTGCAGTATCGTCATCCTCTGTGTACTCGAAGAGGTACAACTGGTCGGCGTCGAAGAAGCCCCCGGACAGTGTCTCGGCGACCCTTAACCTTGCCTTAACCTCTCCAGCCTCGAACGGGCCCCCCTTGAGCAACACCCACTGGTCCCCCTGCTGCGGGACGAAGACCCGCACCGGGCTGGCCCGCGACGCCTCGTCCTCGGCTTCCCTCGCCTTCTTCTGGCGGCGGTTCTCCTCCTCTTCCTCCTCGGGGCTCTCGTCCCCGTCGCCGTCATCATCGCCACCTCCGCCAGATCCGCCACCTCCGCGAGCAGCAGTTTCGCGTGCTTCACGCTTGCGCGCCTTGTTGCGCTTCCAGCCCCCTCGCTTGCCACCTCGTCTGCCACCACGCTTCTCGTCGCCACCCCATGTGGTTATGGCTGGCTCGCCGTCGGTCTCCACCTCCACCTCTTCCTCACCTCGGCCTTCGCCCTTTGAGCTTAGGCCATCCGCCTCCGCCTCGTTCCTCTCCAGGTAGCCGTCCTTTGAACGACCACCTCCCTGGTGGCCCTTTGAGCCCCCCTCGAATTCGACCTCCATTGAGCTTCTCCATATCGAATGAGGTAGGCAGCAGGTGTTGGCGCTCTGCTCCAGGCTGCCGCATTTCACGCTATGCTCGTGCTCGTCGGTGGCCCCATCTGCGGTACCGCCGCCCTCTCCCGCACAGGTCGGAGGCTGAAAAGAGGGGGGGGGTTCTTGTTCCAGGGCGTCATAGCGCCCGGCCCGCGCCACCTTGTCTTCCAACTTCTCCTCCAAAGCCCGCGCCTCGGCATCCATAGCGGCGATCTGTTGTTCCAGCTTCTCTGGGGCGGTGCCGGCAGCCGCTGCTTTGAGCACGGCTGCCCAGGCAGCGCACAGCCGCGGTGCATATTGCCCTGCGTGCTGGGTCCTCCGCATGCCCCGCAATCCCAGCCCGAAGCCTGCGCTTCCCAACTCTCCTTTTACCGCTGCACTGAGCTGGGGAGTACCGCTGGGAACACGTCCTCCACCTTCCAGGTTGGACGGGGCCTGCTTGCCGAGGGTGAAGCGGAGCTCGCCCTCGGGGGTCTTGCCGAAGTAGAGGGCCCACTGGCTCTCCGGCAAGGCGGAGTAGTGCCGCTTGGTGCGGAAATCGATCCTCGCCCAGTGGAAATTGTCTGGGGCAGCTCGCGCGATGAGCTGGTTCACGCGGATCAGCTTGTCGTCCGGGGGCAGTGTGACGGTGACCCCGTCGCTGTCGAGGCCGTAGTACTCGCCAGCTTCGCTCAGTTTGGTGCTGAGGTTGATCAATTCGCTGGCCTCGGCTTTACTGAGCCGCGTGCGAGCATCAAGGTTGTAGACTTCTACCTGGGCGTCCGTTAGATCATACGGTAGGCCGCCCTCCAACGTGCGGTGCATGTGATGGCCTGTGCACCTCCTGGCTAGAATCAAGGCATAGGGGTAGAGACCAAGTGATGCCAACCACCAGGTCCGCTTCTGATACCGATGCTGTGGCTCGTCCGGTGGTGCAAGCCCCCACTCGCACATGTCTATGGCGAGAACCCGGGCTCCCGTCGCGCGCATCAAGGTCCGCATGCAGGGGCGATCCCACAGCTTGGGGTACCGCCCATCCCGTGCTGACGACTCGATGAGGAACTCTCGTCCCGCTTCGTAGCCCCTCTTCGCCCCGATGCACGCGAACTCCCCGAATATGTTGCCGTCGATCTCGATCTGCCGCTCCCCGGTTCCATCTGGGCACTCGAAAGTCCTCGTCCCTCCTGCCGCCAACTGCCAGGGGCAATGGCTCACGCAGGGTGGGGCGAACTGCAGCACGTTGGCCTCGTCGGGGCCAGGGGGCGCGCTGAACTCCTGGTACAGGCGCTCTCGTACCAGTGGGTCGCGTATGTCGAACTGTGGCCGGGGGTCCTTGCCGAGCAACGGCTGCCCGAAGTACTCGACAGACTCGCTGGTGGCGATGCCCGCATCCTTCATGGCCTGCGTCCAACGCCCAGTCCCGGCGAAAATCTCCCGCGTCCTGAGCCCCCATGCGAACGCTGGCCTCAATCGCAGGGGCTCCAAGTCCCCGAAGTCTGGACACTCCACTTCGGTGGGGAGCTCGACCGCGGCGGTTACACCGCCGGCGGCTCTCCCACGCTGCTGCTGCTGTGCTGCCAAGGCTCTGCAATGCTGGCATGGGGGGGGCTTGCTGGCCACCGCCGGGCTGCCATCCTCCTCCGAGGCGAGGTACGTCTCCCAGCCCATGGTGGGGAGCTCCTTGAGGTCCTTCCCGCTCGTGGCCCAGGTGCGGATGAGCTCGTCCGCTACTCGCCGGCCGTCGGCCCCGGGCGGTGGGTGGAGGACACGCATATGCCCGCGATGGATAATCACGTGGCACTCCTGCTTGGGCTCTCCCACGGGGAGGACCGTATCGATATCCAAATGACCCCAGTGGTCTGCACGCCATACTCTAAGCACCACCTCCTCCAAGGCTTCGCATGGGAAGAGGGCGACGCATCGGAAATCTTTGTCGTGGTCGCGATGCACTGCGTCGTGGATGTGCATCCGGACCTCGGCTTCCCTGGGAGATATCCAGGGCGGGGCATCGGCGAGACCTGCGGCTGCGTCGGTAGCCTTCTCCAGGAGGTCCCTGCGGATCTCGAGGGCCAGGTCCTTGACCTGCTGGGCGTCGGGTGGAGTCTCCAGATGTACCCAAAGCTTGGCGGCTGCCAGGTGAAGTGGGAGACACTGCCGCTCTTCTGAAACACCGGCGGCCACCTGTAATCGCTTGGCGATGCACTCGTCCAAAGGCAGCTGGTCCTGGTAGTCGAGGTAGCGCCAAGTATGGCCTTGCACTGTGACGGAGCCTTGACCTACCGATTTCTCAGCGTCCCACCTCACTGGCGTTATGATGACATCGGGGTCGGCTCCCAGGTTGCCAGCCTTCGCCCCAAGGCGGTCCAGCAGCTCGCTAGCTTCGGCGGCCAAGGTGGGTCCGCCTTGGCTCGTCGCCTCGAGGAGCACCTGCTCAACCGAAAGCTCCTCTCCGCGCCCGCGGGCGCACGCGAGACGCGCCAAGACGTGCGACCGCATGTAGTCACTGGCATGGCTCACGGGGTCGAGTGCCCCGCTCTCTTGGACGGCCTCGAGCAGCTTCCGCTGGGCCAGAGCTCCCTCGTCTGCGCAGACACTCGTCCCGATCAGGGCCGGGCTGTTGGCCCGCGGGTCCTCGAGCCAGGTCGCATCGGGCCCCTGAGCAGCTTCTCGAAGCTCTGACTCCAGCTCGGTGCACTGGACCTCGGCGTACTCGTCGGGTGGCGCCCAACCCGTCTTGGAAGGTTGGCTCTCCGCCGCGCCAGCGCCTGCAGCCCGTTTGCTGTCCGCCTCGGTCTTCGCCTGGGCCCTCAGCTGTGCAATTCTCCCGTTGACCGACGCCGGGTCGATCTTGGTGGCGTTGCGGAGCCCTCCCCGCCTGAGGAGCTGGCACTGCACGGTCCAGTGCACGTCCTTCAGCCCTTTGATAAGCTCGTGCGAGTGTGAGCACCCCGCAGTTCCTTTCTTGCAACCTATCCAGGTCGAGTTGTCCCAGCAGAGCGGCTTGCCCTGCTTGTCGCAGGGCGCATGCCGGACCGACAGCTTGATCTCCTGGGCGTTCAGCCGCTTGCCCGCAGGGTACGCGGCCCGTGCGGAGCTGGCCTTCGGCTGGGCCTTGGCCTTGGGCTTCCTCTTGGGGGTGGCACCAGCTCGCTGTTCCTGAGGCTCGGCGGCTGGTTCTTCTCCCCCTCCTCGGACCTCCCCAGCTTTGCCCGGGGCGCCACGCACCCCGTGCATCGAGTCGTTGAGGACGGTCTGAAGGTAGCGCTGCTGTCGCGGGCGTACGACCTCTTGGTAATAGCCTGTGGGAGACTCGAGGTCGAAGACGTTAGGGAAGACGAAAGCTGGGCGTCCGTCCGGCCTGGGAGCAAAGGCCACCATCTTGAGGTCCTCCTTCCTGGGGTTGTCCGTCTGCAGCATGCGCAGGAGGCCTCGTTTCTTGTCTCGGAGCCGCTCGCACCAGGTCGCCCACAGCTCTTCCCACAACTCGTAGACGAACTTGGGCGGGAAGGCGTGGTCGTCCTTCTCACACTCCCGTGCGAGAGTCTCCAGGCAGTCCAGGCGCTCCTTGACGTGCTCCCGCCCGAAGACAAGCCCGAAGAACCTGGTCATGTTCTGGGCCTGCCGCTTCCACTGGTCGAAGACCACGGGGGCCCTGGGCCTGGGCTCCAGCTTGGTGTCGTGTGGCGCGCTGTACCTGTCGAACGCGATCGTCTTGCAGGTCGGGAAGTCCGCCACAGATGCCGACCACGGGGCCAGGTTGTCCAGGCTGCTGCCGCCGAAGCTGAGCGAGGCGCACGCCATTGCGATCCGGTTGGACACCGTGGTGGGCGTCTCGACGGCGAGCATGAGGGCCTTGTTCTGCTCGCAGGTCCGGCGCAGAGCGTAGAACAGCTCGCGTCCGAGGACTTCGTCGCAGACCTCCACGGTCAGCTGGCCGCAGCCGCGCGCCAGGTAGACGTCCAACTCCTCGGCCCGACCCAGCGCCGCCACTGTCCCACGCGGAGCTGCCTTGTCGCCCTGCCGGGCGTTGGCAACCCCCTCTAACGCGTGGAGCATCCTGGCGGTGTTCGCGTCCAGCGCTGCCCCGGGCTGCACGAGGCCGAACGGGTCGGCACCCCCACTGTCCTCTCGGGCCCCAGCAGCGTAGCGTGCTGGTGCTGTGGTCAAACCTGGAGGCAGGCCCAAGTCACTGACGTGCTGGTCGTAGCAAAACAGGGACCTGATGTTCGGCGCCTGGGGGCGGACGACCGGGCCCAACCCAGCCGTGGTAGCTGGGAGGCCGGCGTCCCGTTGTCCGACGGGGAAGGCCGGCAGGACGACCGCTGGCGAGAGTGATGGATGTGCTTCGAACAGGGGCGCGCTGTCGGCCGTGGAGGCCGGCGGCCCCTGTGAGCGGTGGTGCTCGGGTGAGAGCTTGAGGAGCTCTTGGAGGCTGCTAGGCGATGCCTCTGGGGTCTGTGGTCGCGAGGGCACCTGCTGGAGCACCTCCCAGTTGCCAATGTGCCCATCCAGTCGTACGAGCTCCTCAGGCTCATTCGTCTGCTGCTTGAGGTATCGAGCATATCGGATGAGGCCGGCGAGCACCTGCTGGGCTTCCTCACCGAAGCCAGCAGCCACGCTCTGCACAGCGGCCGCATCGCTTGACCCACGGGCCTTCTCCTCCAAGTAGCAGGCCATCATGTCTCCTCCCTCATCTCCCTGATGACTCTCTCCTGACGCGGGCGCCTCAGAGCTGGCTGCTCGTCCGCCCTCGGCTGACGGCGAACGAGAGTTCCTTCTTGTTGACCCCGAGGGCGGCCTGGGCGAGCTGCTGCGATCGAGCCGCCGCCAATGGCTGCGCAGCTTGGCGTCCGCCTCGGTGGCCTGCGCCTCGAAGCTCGGACTGGGTGCCACGCCCCCCTCAGGGTGCCACTTGACTAGGTCGACCACCTTCTCCTTGAGCAGCCGCCAGCGTGCCTCGCTGAGTGGGCCAGCTCGGCCACCCACGGGCAGACCATGCCAAGCTGCCAGCTTGTGCCAAACCTTCTCGGGTACGTTGGTCGCCGAGACGCCGATGCCGAGCTCCTCGCATCCCAGGGGTGCGTGGTGGAGCAGCTCCTCGATGAACCCTGCGGGTAGGCGTCCGGAGGGTCCTGGAGACGGCGCACGGATGACGCCGTCGGGCTTCACGAGGAAGCGGATGGCGACGCCTGCTGGGTCTGCCACCTCGAGCGCCAGCGCACCGTCGAAGTAGTCGGCCACCGTGCTGGCCGCGACGGCATCGACTGCTTTCCCTCTGAAAATCATCCACTGCGCCCCCTCGGGCCAATGCACCCTCGCCCGTAGAATGAAATGTTGTCCAAGGGGCATAGGCGGCTGAGTTGGCGGCTGGGGGAAGCCCGGAACCGGCGGCGCTTCGAAGCGCACGCTCGGTGGCCCAGCCGGCGACGGGACGGGGTCGCCAGGGCTGGAAGGCGCCTCTCGCGCAGAGGGCGGGGGTGCGGTGCGCTCTGGAGTGCGGCTCCTGGCTGGGGCGGCAGCTGCCCGCTCTGGTGTGCGGCTCCGTGCTGCAGGACTCCGCCGAGCTCGGCGCCGTAGTCCTGCGAAGAACCCGACTCCTGCTGGGTTGTCGTGTATTGCACGGGCTGCGTCACCCCCAAGGTGTTGCAGACAGAGAGGAACCCCTGAGGCCATGCCCACCGCTTCCCGGAAGCAGGTCACCTGAGAGCACTTCTCGCCGTAGCGCAGGACCATGTAGATCTGCCGGTGATGCTCGCAGAGGCAGGCCGTTGCGCTCCCCTCACTTGGGAGAGGGAGGTCCGAGGCCCGCCCGTCCTCCACCAGCAGCACAGTAGGGTCCCCTCGTGCAGCGTCTCGACAACCCTCGGGAGCCAGTGGGCGCATCTTACCCTTGATCATGAGCCCCACTTTCACTGCCTCGCAAGGGTTGTCCTCGGCATCTACCTCGGACTCGGACTCCTGGTCAAGTAGCCTTGCCACTGACCCCTGCACGCCAGGCTCCGCATCGCCAGTCTTAGGACGGCGGCGGCGCCGGCGGCAGAGGCATGCCCCACAACATGAGCACCACGAGAGGATGTACAGTAGCAACTTGTAGACAAGACCCGTCCCCCTCCAGAGCCAGACGAAGATCCGGCAGGGTGTGAACCTCGAATAGTCGCCGAGGTCTACGATGGCTTCGTTGTCGAGGGCCGCGTACTCCTTGCAATGCAGCTCGTTCTCGCGCCCCTTGCACCCAGTACAGCTCGAAGAGCGGCACAGGTGAAGCCAGCGAGGATCCCGCTGCTCCAGCTCGCGCCGGAAGCTCTTGTCGCTGGCACCCTTCACGGAATCGTATTCCACCCACAATCCTTGGCGGTTGATACGTTCAGGAGACTTCATGTTGAGCTTGAGCCGGGCAACCCTGTAGTCCACCCGGATCATGAGGTCGTTCTGGCCGCGCTTGGAGCCCCGGCCTTCCTTGATGCTCTTGCGATACCAGTCGGTCGTCG
The DNA here is from genome assembly GCA_963575745.1 of Prorocentrum cordatum. NCBI lineage: Eukaryota > Dinophyceae > Prorocentrales > Prorocentraceae > Prorocentrum > Prorocentrum cordatum. The sequence goes on along the minus strand of CAUYUJ010019376.1, from coordinate 23,485 downwards.
GGTCGGCCCCGGTAGTCGGCCCGTGCCACACCACGTCGGTGAGCGGCGGGGCCGCCGGCGGAACCAGCTTGTCGAGCTTGACTTCGCCAGGCGTACGGCGCCTCGGGCAAGGGCAGCATGCCAGCACCAAGCCGCAGGTCCAAGCCGCCCAGCTACAGGGTGCGAAGAGCGTCCTCAGGCTGTGGGCCAAGAGCGCGACCATCCCGGTGCCGGCGAAGACCGCCACGAGCCCGGCGATCAGCGGCCACGCGGAGCCGAACAGGGTGAGGCCCATCTGGTCCGTCATGTAGAGCACCCAGCCACCTTCTGAGCTAAGCCAGCCTCCTGCCTCGCGAGTCGAGAAGGCAGACCTGAAGCTCCCCACGGCCCTGAAGGTACCCCCACCCATCCCCTCGGCAAACCAGTAGGTGCGGTTGCCGATGTCCTTCCAGCTGATGCCGAAAAGACCCCAACCTCTGATCCAGGACGATGGATCCCCATCGGGGGGGTCGGGGGGTGGGTGGGTCGGGTCCTGGGGAGGGGGCCCAGCCGGCGGCGCGGAGCGCTCGCGCGGTGGTTCCCCTCCGCTGCTTCCTGCAGGCGCAGCGCGCCCGCCGGTAGGGGAGACCCCGTCCGGCGGCGCGCTCACGTGCATCGAGGGGTCCACGGGCACATCGAGCCAGAACTCCCTCATGTCCACGTTGTCGTCGTAGTACGCGGACTCGGCATCGGCGTCGGCATCGACGATCCCGACGGTCATCGCGAGGATCAGCATCAGGGCTGCCGCGCGCCCACGGCGCCGGCCGACCGGCGGCGGCGTCTGGGCCTTGGGGCAGCTCCTCCAGGCGGGCCCCGGCGCGCACGCGCAACCCGCGGCCCCCGCCTGGCACTGCGCCAGCGCCGGCGCGGGCTCGCGCCTGGCTGCTGGCTCGTCGGGGGGGTTCGGCGGCCCCGCCTCGACGGATGCCGCCTCGCCTCTGGGTGCTCCGCGGCTGGCGTGAGCCGGCGCCGCTCGGCGCCCAGGCCCCCCACCGCTGCGCAGCTGCGCGCCCGCGGGCGGCGACGCTGCCGCCCACCAGCCGCGCGGCGCCAGGCGCGGCATCGTGCGGCCGCGGGCGCCCCTGCCAGGCCTGGACCCAGGCCTGGGAGTCTTCTGGCCCCTCCGGGGCCCGGCCTTGGGCCAACTGAGGCCGACCCCCAGCTTGGCCTTAGAAAGGCTTGAGCCGCGGAGCGGCGGTGAAGAGAGAGGGAGAGAGAAAGGGCAAGCAAGAGGCAAGGGCAGGAGCAAGGGAACCGCAAGTGGAAACCCGCGCCAGTTCTGGAGTCGGGGAGATCCATCAGTTTTACCAAACATCCTAGATCGAGCGCGCCTGAGATCGCGCCCGAGAGCGGCCGGGAACGCCAGACTCTATGTCCAAGCGCGCCTGAGAGAGCGGCACGCAGCAGCGGCGGATGGATTTCGCGGGGCCGCGTGGCAAGCCTGTCGACAGCGAGCGGGGCCGTGATCGTCATCGACGACGGGGGCGACCTGAAGGACAGAGCCCTATGACCTCCCCTTCCCTCCTTCTCTGCGTGTCTAGTCCGTTCTCCCTTCTTTCTCGCTCCCTCGCCTGGCGGCGCGGCCTGCTCGGGGCCGGTGTTTCGGGGCGCGCCGGGCATCGGTGCGAGGGCGCCTCGAGCGGTCGCGTTCGGAGGTCGCGGCACCGGGCCCTGCCAGTGCGTCGGGCGCCGCCGTCGGCTCGGGGGGCTTGCGATCCCGCCGTCGGTCGACCAGCGGTGGCGCCGCGCGGTCGGGGGATTTGATTCCGCTTGCCCGGGCGGAAGTGCCGCGCGGCGCTCGGCGCCGCCGCCCGCCGCGCAGCGCGCCCGTCGCGGCTGTGCGCGGGGGCGGAGGAGCAGCGGGAGTGCTTAATTCGGCGCGCGTTCTGCCGAGCTCTGTGGCCCAGGCATTGCTGGGCTCTGTCGGGTCTCGGGCCGCCGGCTTCGCGGGGCCGGGCTTGCAGGCGAGTGGGATCCATCGCTGTTGACGTCGTCTCCGCTGTTGCCGCTTCCAGTCCATAGTGGCCCGGCGAGACTCGTGGCCGTAATGGCCGCTGTGGTGGCGTTTTTTCGGCCCGCCGGTGTTCCGATGGTGTCGCGATGCTGTCCTGTTGGTGTTTCGATGGTACAGCGCGCCGCTCGACGCGGGGCTTTGGTGAGATCTGTTAAGAGATCGACAGTGGGATCGAAAGTGAAATCATCTGTGAGATGGATAGTGAGATCAGTAGTGAGATCGATCGTGAAATCGATAATGAGATCGATTGTGAGACCGATGGTGAGATCGATGATGATATCGATATTGGGATCGACATCGAGGTCGACAGTGAAATCGACGGCGAGATGTCCTGGCGGTTCCCGCGTGGTGCCTCAGGTGCCTTGTGTCGACGCTATCCGCGCCATCGTTGCCATCGCCATTGTCGGCTGTGAGTGGGTGGGGTCTCAGTGGAACGGAGAGCCCCCCCCGGCGGCCTGGTCGGGGGTGCCCCGTCGGTGGCGCGGGGGTGCCCCGTCGGTGGCGCGGGGTGTCCCGACGGTGGTCCGGGACGTCCCGCCGTGGTGTCTCGATGGTTGTTCGCGAGATGTGTTGTAAGATCGATAGTGATATCGGTGGCGAGATCGACTTCTTGATCGATAGTGGGATCGACAGATCGACAGTGAGACTGATAGTGAGATCGATCGTGAGATCGATCACAGCAGATCTTTGGCTGGGGGTGCCCCGCCGTGGCTTGGGGTGCCCCGTCGTGGTGTGTGTGTGCCTCAATGGTGCGTGGTGACATCTGTTGAAAGGTCGATCGTGCGGTCAAACGTGAGATCGATTGTGAAATCGATAGTGAGCTCGATGGTGAGATCGATCGTGAGATTAATTGTGAGATCAATCGTGAGATCGATTTTGAGATCGATAATGAGGTCGATAGTGAGATCGGCAGTGAGATCGACAGTGCGATCGGCAGCGAGACGTCCCAGTTGTCCCCACGCGGTGCCCCAGGTGCCTTGTGTCCAAGGCTTCTGCGCCGTCGTCGCCATCGCGAGCGTTGCCGCTGCTGCCGTTTACATCGCCGTGGCCGTTCCCGTTCTGGCCGCGCCGCCGCGGTTGTGCCGTGCCGTTGGTGGTCGCGGCTGCCGGGCTCGCGCCTGCTCGCGGGGCCGCACACAGTGCTGAATATACATGCATCCGCGCGCCGGACAAATTCCGCGGTGGGCAGATGGTGCAGTCCGCGGCGAGAGGAATTGTCGTCGCCAGGCCCGCCTGTCAGTGCACTCGGGACTTGCCGCGCTCCTGTGCCAGGAGATGGCCGGCGTCTCGTTTTGCGCGGCGAGGGCAAAACGAAAGGCGAAAGGTTTGAGCTGTGATGTCTCCGCGCGGTTGCTGCTCTCATTGCACTGTTGGCGCATCTGCGCGGCGCCGACTTGCGGCGCCAGGCGCTGCCTCTGCGCGCCCCGGCGCGCCTGCAGAATGCAGCCGCGGAGGCCGCTGCGCCGGGCGCTGCGGCGCGCGTGGCTGATCTCGCGCGCCAGTGTTTTCGCGCATGGCGTGGAGCTCGGCCCGTCGTGCATCGGCCATTGGAAGATGGGGGTGGGCGAGTGTGCAGCGTGTTCAATGAGCTCCTGCCGCCCAGGGTCTTCTGACTTTCATCGCGAAACGCGCCGAATTGTGCTGAGGCCCTGGTGCGACCGTCGCATGGGCGAAGGGTGAGGTCGCGCGAGAGGCAGGATCGGAGGTCGCGGTGTGCCGGGCTCTGCCAGTGCGTCGGCCGCCGCCGTCGGCTCGGGGGCCGCGGCCGCGCCTTCAGCCGGGGGGGTGGCGCCGGGCGGGCAATGGCTTGGGGAGTGGCGGAGCTGGCCGCGCGCGTGGGAACGGGGCTGGGCGGAAAAGGACAGGGGGCAGCTGCGCGGCCAGAAGCATGTGGCGGAGTCCTTTCTGGCTGATCTGCCGATGGCCGGGGGCGGCCGGGGCGACTGGTCGGGCCGCCGCGGCTCAGTTGCTGGGGCCGCCCCCGTCGCCTTGCCGCCGCGCAAGAACATCGAGAAGCTCTTCGACGGAAGGCATTCGCGGGAGCGAGGGGCCGTGGCACCGCGCGGTCGGGGGGCTCGCGATTCCGCTCGCCTGGGTGGGAGTGCCGCATAGCGCTCGGCACCGCCGCACGTCACGTCGCGCGGTGCGCCTGGCGCGGCCGCGACGCGCCCGGGCCTGCGTCCCCGGCCAGCGCCGCGCGAAGCGGTGCTGTGGAGAATGCTTGGGGGGATCTTGCTTGAGTCTCCGTGCCTCGAGCGCGCCGCCTCCCATGCTTCGGCGCGCCGAGTGGCGCCGGGCTTTGCCAGTGCGCGGTGTTGGCAGCTCTAAAGGCGGGCCGTTATGCATGCCCACCGTCGACGCCATCGTGCGTTGTCGCCGTTTCGCGAGCGCGACGCCAGCATCGTCGCCATCAAAATCACCGCAGTTGTCGTGAGTTGGTTTCCCCCCCACACTTCCTTGTCACGCGAAGGGTGGTCGTATGAGTATGTTGGGGTCGGGCGCGCGCCTCCAAGAGGGCGCATAGTACTAGCATGTCCTTGTGCTTCCCATCCAACGATGAATCTGCATGGCGGGGAGGTATCGAAGGAGTTGGAGGAAATGCGGGTCGCGAGAAAAGCCCCTATTGGGACTCGTGCTCCTGCTCCAGCTCCTTCGCCTCCGTCCTCCCTCCTGGCCTCCTTTCCCGTCTCCTCGAGCGCCTTTTCCTCGCTCTCCCCTCTTTCTCCTTGCCTCCTCCTTCCTGTATTCCGTCTTTGTACCATCATCTAGATTTCCTTCTCCTGTGCTTCCCTTCTCTCCCCTCCTCCTCTTTCTGTCCTTCCCTATTCCCTATCCCCCTCTCCGCGCTGATGCTCAGAGCACCTGGCATGCTCTTCGTCAGCGGTGGGCTCAGCCAACGAACCCTCCCTCCCTTTACTCCCCTTCCCTTTCTTCTCGTTCTCCCACCGTCTTTGCTCCGCTGTGCCTCCGCCACTCCTGTGCTAGGGCGCTTTGCTCGTCAGGAGCTCGGTGTCCAGATCGAGGAGCCCTTCTCCATACTCCCCATGGACACCATGGCAGGATGCCGCGCGTGGGATGAGGATGGTGGGGGCGGAGGAGGGGGCGGGGGTGGAGGCGGAGGCGGAGGCGGAGGCGGAAACGTATGATGATGAGGAGGAGGAGGAGGGCGTGATGATGATGCTGATGATGATGTTGATGATTATGATCATGATGATGTGATGATGATGCTGATGCGGATGATGCTGATGCTGATGAGGATGCTGATGAGGATGATGATGATGCTGATGATGATGATGATGACGCTGACGCTGATGATGATGGTGATGATGAGGAGGAGGAGGGCGAAACTGATGATGATGATGATGCTGATGCGGATGATGCTGATGCTGATGAGGATGCTGATGATGATGATGCTGATGCTGAGAGATAACGATTGTGATGATGATGGCGATGATGCTGAATATGAAGATGATGATGCTGACGATGATGCTGACGATGCCGATGATGATGATGATGCTGATGCTGATGCTGATGATGCTGATGATAGTGACGATGATGAAGCTGATGATGATGACGATGATGATGATGATGATGATGATGATGCTGATGATGATGTCGATGTTGACGACGACGACGACGACGACGACGACGACGATGATGATGATGATGATGATGATGATGATGATGATGATGGTGGTGGTGGTGGTGGTGGTGGTGGTGATGATGATGATGATGGTGATGATGGTGATGGTGGTGATGATGGTGATGATGGTGATGATGACGACGATGATGATGATGCTGATGATGATGAGATGATGATGATGATGATAGGATGAGGATGAGGATGAGGATGAGGATGAGGATGAAGGGATGAGGAGGAGGAGGAGGAGGAGGAGGAGGAGGAGGAGGAGGAGGAGGGAGGGATGAGGAGGAGGAGGAGGAGGAGCAGGGGGAGGAGGTGGAGGAGGAGGATGAGGAGGAAGAGAAAACCATGAACATGATACGGAACAAGGGGAGGAGACAGGAGGAGGAGGAGGAGGAGGAGGAGGAGGAGGAGGAGGGAGGGAGGAGGAGGAGGAGGAGGAGGAGGAGAGGAGGAGGAGGAGAGGAGGATTAGGGAGGGGGGGGGGGTGGAGGGGGAGGAGGATGAGGGAGGAGGAGGAGGAGGAGGAGGAGGAGGAGACGGCGGAGGAGGAGGCGGCGAAGGAAGAGGAGGAGGAGGAGGAGGAGGAGGAGGAGGAGGAGGAGGAGGAGGAGGATGAGGAAGAGGAAACTTGTTGGACATTTGACGTGCTTGCATTCGAAGGAAGGGGATTCGAGAAACAACTGGACACGGAGGTCGCCGTCGTCGTCGTCGCCGTCGTTAGAGGAGTAGGAAAGGAGGATGCGGAAGAGGATGGGGCAGCAGGAGGAGGAGGAGGAGAAGGAGGAGGATGAGGAGTCGCAGGAGGAGGAGGATGAGGAGGAGAAGGACGAGGCGGATGATGACGCGGAAGAGGAGGAGGGGGACGGAGGATGGAGGATGGAGGATGAAGGATGTAGGCTGGACGATTGATGATGATGTTGCTGACGACGACTGTGATTATGATAATGATGCTGATGATGATGATGATGATGATGATGATGAGGGTGGTGGTGCTGATACTGATGATGATGATGATGATGAAGATGCTGACGATGATGCTGATGATGATGATGACGATTCTGATGATGATGCTGCTGATGATGATGGTGATGCTTGTGCTGATGATGACGATGCTCATGCTGATCATGAGGATGCTGATACTGCTGATACCGATGTTGTTGCTGATGATGATGCTGATGATGACTATGCTGCTGCTGATGCTGATGCTGATGATGATGCTGACGATGATGCTGATGATGATGATGATGATTCTGATCATGATACTGATGTGGATCATAAGGGTGATGCTGACGCCGATGATGATATTGCTGATGATGATGATGATGATGATGATGATGATGATGATGATGATGATGATGATGCGGAGGAGAATGACGATGTTATGACGATGACGGGGATGCTGATGATGATGATGATGCTGATGCATGCTGATGCTGATGCTGATGATTCTGATGGTGGTGATGATGATGATGATGCTGATGATGATGCTGCTGTTGCTGATGATGCTGATGATGATGCTGACGATGCTCCTGATGATGATGAAGAATAAGATGATGCTGATCATGATGATCATGATGCCGACGACGATGATCTTGATGATGACGATGAGGACGATAATGATGATGCTGATGCTGATGCTGATGCTGCTGGCGATGATAATGGTGCTGCTGATGATGACGGTGGTGGTGATCATGATTGTGATGATGGTGCTGATGATGATGATGGTGATGGTGCTGATGATGATGATGATGATGATGATGATGATGATGATGATGATGATGATGATGATGATGATGATGATGATGATGATGATGATGATGATGATAAGGAGGATGATGCTGCTGATGATGATGTTGACGACGCTGCTGATGTTGATGGTGACGATGATGACCATGATGATGGTGTTGATGATGAGGATGATATCGGTGATGCTGCTGATGACGTTGATGATGACGATGCTGATGCTGCTGCTGATGATGATGATGATGTGGTGGTGGTGATGATGATGCTGATGATGGTGATGATGCTGACGATGATGATGATGGTGCCGATGATGATGATGCTGCTGATGATGATGATCGTGATGATGATGTGGATGATAATGATGATGATTTTGATGATGAGGATGCTCATGCTGATGCTGATGCTGATGATGATGGTGGTGATGATGATGACGATGATGATGACGAGGATGATGATGAGGATGAGAATGATGATGATGGTGATGGTGATGGTGATGGTGATGATGACGACGACGATGACGATGACGATGGCAATGATGTGGATGATGTGGATGATGATGATGATGATGATGATGATGATGATGATGATGATGATGATGATGATGATGATGATGATGATGATGATGATGATGACGCTGACGCTGATGATGATGTTGATGCTTATGCTGCTGCTGATGACGATCACGATGACGATGAGGATGACGATGATGATGATGATGATGATGATGATGATGATGATGATGATGATGCTGATGATGACGATGATGATGATGATGACGAGGAGGAGGAGGAGGAAAAGGAGGAGGACGAAAAGGAGGAGGAGGAGGAGGAGGTGAAGGAGGAGGAGAGGAGGAGGAGGAGGAGGGGGAGGAGGACCCCTCCCTTCCTCACCCCCCCCCCGTGCCATCCAGCCCACACCTCATGGGCCATGCCCACGTGCCACCCAGCCACCCAGCCCCCCCCCACGCTGAACTCGGCCATGCCGCCGTTCGACGACGACCCTCTCTCCGCCGGGCGCCAGGCATCGACGCGAGTATCTTCGAGGCCCTGGAGCTGGATAAGGAGGACCGGAAGAAACAGGGCGTTGTTGCTTGAGGCCCCTGCTCCTGCTTGTGCCTCTCTCCTTCTCTCTCTGTCTGTCTGCCTGCCAGTCTTTCTCTTCGAGCGTTTCTCTGTCTCTGTCTCTGTATCTGTCTCTATCTGTCTGTCTGTCTCTGTCTATCTGTCTGTCTGTCTGTCTCTCTGTCTGTTTGTCCGTCTTTCTCTGTCTCTCTCTCTCTCTTTGTCCCTGTCGCTCTCTCCCTTTCTCCCTCTCTCTCTCTCTTTTTCCCTCTCTCCCTCCCTCTCTCTCTTTCTCTCTTCCGCTCCGACGACGACGGCGGCGGCGACGACGAAGGGGACGGGGGGAGCGTTGGGCCTAGCGTCGTGCCGAAATCGGACCGTGCTGGCCACCCGCCGCCAACGCCGCACCGGTGAGCGGCACGCGCCAGAGCAGCCGATTCCTTTCTCCGCCCCCAGCCGCCCCTGAGGGCTTCCGACAGAGGAGGGGCGCGCGTCCGTTCCCGTCGTCCCACCTCTTTTCTTTTTTTTTCTCTTTCTCTCTCAGGCAAGCCATGGGGCCTCGAGGGCCCGAAGCGTCAGATCTCGCCTCTTCCTTGTCCTCCTCCTGCTCCGCCTCCTCCTCGCCGCGCTGCGACGTGGCCTGGCGGCGTGGAAGGGCCGGGAGAAGCCTGTGCTCCCCCGGTGTGGGTCGGAGGCTGCGGCCCGCAGGTCGGGGGGTGTTTCGTGCGAGAGGCGGCGCTGCAGTCGAGGTGCTGAAATACAGTCGACCCGTATCGTAAGGATGTGCGATAAGGATGCAAGGGCCTTGGAAGGCCATTTCGGAGCTTTCCGAGTGGGGCGCGGCCAACGAAAGTGGCCAAGGACGGACCGAGGATGGCCTTTGGGAAGGTTGCCCATCCTGAATGTGCGGGTTGACTGTAAGGACCACTCCGAGCTCAGGAGGTGATCTGGTTCTTGAAAGCCGTTCCTTGGGTTCGCGTCGAGGAGCCTATTCGTGGGCAAGGCTCGCCGTGGCCAGAAACTCAGCTTGGGTCCCCGTGCGGCGTTCCTTGTGGTAGCTCGATGGCTGCATGGGGGTGTTGCAGCGGGACAGAGCGCGGACCTCCGAACGTTCACGTTTACGTCACGTTTGGTGCCCGGACGCCCACTTTACGTCATCTTTGTATCAGGTTTGCTCATTTTGTGTGTAGGTGTCATTTTGGCGATTCCAGCGACGGATCTTGGAGAGATATCGCCGATGTTATTGACGCATGATCTGCACTGGAGGGTGATTTCAAGATCTTCCAGAACAGAGCACGCTACATGTCTCACCCGCCGCTCGGCGCGGGGTAACCGGCACCGCTGTGGCATGCCGCTCCCCCACTGACCGGGGCCAGCCTTCATGGCTGAGCTCGGCGGTGAGCGAGGGGGGGAAGTGAGAAGGAGGAGGCCTTCCCAGCAGGCGGCAGGACTTCTCAGAACGCCTCGCGCCTTCTGGGAAGTTTCTTGTGTGTCTTCGGGGAAGGTTTAGGAAACGTAAAGGCCGGGGGACTTCCGAGCCTTCTGAGAAGGGGCCCTCCCCTTATCACCTTCCCCCCAGACCCTCCGTGGGCCCAAACTGAAGAACACTCGAGGGCGCCCTCCCCCAGGATGCATCAGAGCATCCGACCAGCACGAAAAACATCAGGGTACCCTCCCGCGGAACCGACCTCGATCTTCTCCCTCCCCTCCTCTGTCTGCTCTGCTTCACAGTCGTGGGGCGCTTAGTTTTCTGCTTCACAGTCGTGCTGCGCTCTGTTTTTCTGCTTCACAATCGTGATGCGCCCCCTCTTCTTCTTCATAGGCATGCGCACTTTTCCTGCCCACGCGCCAAACGGCGTATGGCTTCTCGACTCGACTCCCGCCGATCAACGGGGCGCGAGTCGACACCCACACCAGCACCCGTGCCGCGAGCACCCGACGCGCCGCCCCCGCCTTCGCGCCGCGCGCCGCGAGGAGTGCCGCTCTCTATATGCTGCGCGGGCCGCAGGGCCGCCCTCACCCGGGCGTTTTTTGGGCGTGCCCTGAGGCCCCCCCCCCCCCCCCGGGGGCAATCGGGAATGGCGACGGCGAGGATGGCGATAATCATGGCGCTTGTCTTGGCATCGCTCGGACGTGTGCATTACTTCTCGGCGAGAGCCATCGGGGAGTATCTTGGAGCACCTCGCAAAGCATACGCACACGAAATCGAAACATGCACGGGGAATGGACGTCCGAGCGATGGCGAGCTGTGGTGGTAGCGACGATCGGCGGCGAGCGAGGGGGGGAATTGAGAAGGAGGAGGCCTTCTCAGAAGGCGGTGGGGCTTCTCTCGGAAGCCCCCCCCGGCCTTCTGAGGGTTTCATTCTGTGCCTTCTGGGAAGGCTCACAGAGCTTCTCAGAAGGCCGGGTGACTCCCGAGCCTTCGGAGAAGGCCCGCCCCCTCTCACTTTCCCCTGGGCTCGCCGCCAAGACCACGACGAGGGCGAAGACAACAACGACGATAACGACGACGGTGACGGCGGCGACAACGACGATGACGAGAGCGCCCCCCAGGGGCGATCGGCGCCGAGCGACCTGACAGTCGGCACCATCAGTGTGAGCATCAATCCCGGCCGGCGGGCAGAGGGGGGGTCGAGGTGGGGGAGCTTTCTCCGAGAAGGCCCATCGAGGAGGAGCAGAAGGGAGGGAGGAGGAGGAGAAGGAGGAGGAGGAGGAGGAGGAGGTGGAGGTGGAGGAGGACGAGGAGCAGGATGGAGAAGGAGGGAGGAGGCGGAGGAGGGAGGAGGAGGAGGAACCATGAAGATAGAGTAGATTGCTGGCAGCTGTACTTGCTGGCAGGTGTTCTGGGGCCTCACTGCCTTAGTCGGTTGTATGCAGATGATGATGATGATGATGATGATGATGATGATGATGATGATGATGATGATGATGATGATGATGATGATGCTGATGCTGATGCTGATGCTGATGCTGCTGCTGATGATGATGATGATGATACTGAAGAAGAATATTAGGATGAGGATGAGGATGATGATGCTTATGCTGATGATAATGATGATGCTGATGATGGTGAGTATGATGCTGATGCTGCTGCTGATGATTATGATGATGATACAGATGATGGTTTTGGTGGTGGTGGTGGTGATGCTGATGACGACGCCGACGACTACCACGACGGCGAGGATGATGATGGTGGTGGTGGTTGTGGTGATGATGACGATGACGATGATGACGATGATGACGATGATGATGATGATGATGATGATGATTATGATGATGATGATGATGATGAGGAGGAGGAGGAGGAGGATGATGACGATGATGATGATGATATGGTGAGAGGGGAAGGAGGATAATATCCGAGAAAGAGAGGAGAATGATCGTTGTGATGATGATGAGTAGGGGTAGGAGGAGGAGAAGGAGGGGGGACCGATGATAATGATGCTGATGCTGATGATGATGATGATGATGATGATGATGATGATGATCACGACGATGACGATAATGATGATGCTGATGACGATGACGATGATGATGATGATGCTACCGATGATGATGATGCTTTTGATGTTGCTGATGTTGATGATGATGATGATGCTGATGATGATGATGATGTTGATGCTGATTAAGATGAGGATGATGATGATGATGATGGTGGTGTTGATGATGATGCTGATGTTGATGATGCTGATAATGATGATGATGGTGGTGTTGATGATGATGCTGATGAGGAGGAGGAGGAGGAATTCGAGGAGGATGAAGAGTGTTCAGGAGGACTATGGGGCAGAGGAGGATCGGGGAGGATGATGAGAAGGACTGAGGATAATGATGGTGATTGTGACGGTGGAGACGGTGATGATGACGATGACGATCATGACTTCGGTAATGATGATGATGATGCTGATGATGCTGATTGTGATGATTGTGCGCATGTTACCCCAGACGATGCGGACGGTGACCGATGATGGTGATGTTGTGATGCAGGCGCATGGTAAATGTGAGGAGGAGGAGGAGGACGCTGATGATGGTGATGCTGATGACGATGCTGAGGACGATGCTGATGATGCTGCTGCTGATGATGACGATCATGATGATTATGCTGACGATGATGACGATGATACTGATGATGATGGTGGTGGTGATGGTGTTTTTGATGGGGGTTGTGATTCTGATAATGATGATGATCATGATGATGATGATGCGGTCGCTGCTGCTGATGATGATGCTGCTGCTGATGACGATGACGACGTTGACGATGATGGTGGTCATGATGATGGTGATAGGGTGATGATGAAACCGATGATGGTGATGATGAGGATGCTGATTATGAAGATAATGATGTTGCCGATGATGACACTGACGATGTCAATGTTTACGATGCTCATGATGGTTGTACGATGAGGGAGAAGATGATGCTGATGATGATGTTGCTGATGGTGATGATGATGCTGATGATGATTTGGATTCTGATTCTGATTATGATTATGATTCTGATGATGGGTCGGGTATGATGGTGACGACGATGACTACGACGGTGGTGGTGGTGGTGGTTATGACGATGATGATGGTGATGATTACGATGATGATGATGATGATGATGATGATGATGATGATGGTGGCGGCGACGACGTCGATGCTATTGATTGTGGGGGATGACGATGTTGATGCTAATGAGGATGCTGATTTGGATGATGATGATGATGATGATGACGATGCTGATGATTGTCATGATTATGGTTATGCTGCTGCTGTTGCTGCTGCTGATGACGATGCTGATGCTGATGCAGATGCTGATGATGCTGATGATGATGCTTTTGATGGTGATGCTGATGATGATACTGATGCTGATGAGTATGCTGATTATGATGATGCTGCTGCTGATGATGCTGATGCTGCAGATGATGATGGTATTGGTGGTGATAGTGGTTGTGATGATGAGGATGAGCAGGAGGAGGAAGGGCAGGAGGAGGAGGAGGACCGACGACGAGGAGGAGGAGGAGGAGGGCTGAGGAGGGCCGAAAAGGAGGAGGAGGAGGAGCCAGAGAAGGATACGATCGCTCTCGTTCCGAGTTTGCCTGATGTCAAAATCGAGGAGTTTGATGATGATGATGCTGATGATGATGATGATGAGGAGGAGGAGGAGGAGGAAGAGGAGGAGGACCACTGTAAACCCAAGACCCATAAACGATATTGCAATACATTCTCCCTCCAAGTTCCTGCTCATAGGCCCCCTACGAGGATTCATTTTCACTGAGGGAAGTGCCCCGCTGGAAGACAACCGTTTGAGAATCCGTAGTTGTGCCAGAACACCATTCTTGGGACTTCAACGCCGCGAATCACCGTTACAGTTGACTGTGCCAGAACACAATTTCTGGGACCTCGACACCGTGGGTCAACGTGACTGTTGCGCCCTGACATTCCGACACCGTGGCATGGGACGTGAACCATGATAACCATCGACACGGTTGCAAACTCTTAAGACGAATGTGCGCGGCGCTCAGGCGAGAGATACATTCTGACAAAGAGCTGCCTTCCATCCATGATATTATTGCAAACTTTGTATCTGCATATGCGCGACGCGAAGGCGAGAGCTGCATTTTGAAGCAGAACCGCCCTCAATCCGTGAAGCTCTTACAGTCTGTGTCGACGAATCTGTGCGGCGCGAAGGCGACAGCCACATTTTGAAAACGGGCCGCCCTCCATTCGCGAAACCTTTTCGCAATTTTTTACAAGGAGTGTGCGCGGCGCTGAGGCGAGAGCCGCACTCTACAAGCGGACCGCCCTCCATCCGAGACTGCTGCACATGTTTTAGCTTCAGGACCACCAATCGTGAGGAAGTTCCAGGCGAAACGCCCGGCCTGCCCTTTCGACCGGTCTCGGGCCAGTATCGTTTGACCGACCCCCATCCCCATCCTCATCCCCTTCGAGACCCCCACCACATTACCGCCCCAGTTGGGGATACACCCCTCGGAACCCGAAGGGAACGACCTATATCCCCTATCTAGGGGGGTAAATCGGCCAGTGGGGCCCAGGCCACAACGGTCCTGTCAGTAAGTTTTTTTGAGTGGCACTCCCATAAGAAGCATTATGTACTCGGGCTTTATAAGTGAGGACTCTTGAATAATACTCCCGTAGCGAGGCTTCTTCATTCAGGTTCTCTTTGTAAGGAGTTTTGAGTAAGAGTCCCTTAGTACAGACTCTTGACTCAGGTGTCTAGTAAGGATTCTGTAGTAAAGGGTTTTTCATACAAAGGGATTCCTGTCTCAAGTTCTTGTAGTCAGGATTATTACATAAAAAAGGCTCCCTAGTAGGGATCTCTGACTATGGGTGTAGTAGATGCTGAGCTTGCGTGGGGACGACATGGCCTGGGAAGTTTCGGCGCTCGCAGGCGCCCTAGCCTGCTCGATGGGATCTGGCAAGGGAATTAATTCCCACTGGAGGCCGGCCCAGAAGCTGGTGCGATGCGATGCGGTGCTCCCCCCCTCTTCTCCAGAGGAGGCGTTAAAAACCCGGCGTGCCTTCCATGGAGAGCGACGGGGAAGCTCACCCCATTGGAAGGGGCTAAGAAGGCCGGCGTTCCCTTGTTGTTGTTGTTGTTGTTGTTGTTGTTGTTGTTGTTGTTGATTTTGTTGATTTCTCATTTCTGAAGAATAATTATTGTTGATCCCCCTTCATCGGTGCATAATGTTTTCTCTCAATCAAAGTGTGCCCCTCGACGCTCGCATCCTGTTTTTTGACAGGGAAAGTCGTGATGCTCAAACTGTGCCCTTGGCCCACGGGTTACAACAACAACGGCTCCCGCCTGAGACTTCCCCACACTTTAGCCAGGACCCCCGCTCCCCCCCGAGACTTCCTCGCATTTTATTCAGGATTCGCGCTCTCGCTTGGGACTTCTTGCGATTTATTTAAGAATCGCTCTCCCGGCGCTCTGGAGTCGCGCTCTCGCTGGAGACTTGCTTGCAATTTACTGACGCAAAGCGCCGTTGCGTTGGAATTTCCTGCAATTTACTCAAGCGCCGCGCTCCCGACACCCAGGCACCCAGGAGTCGCTCTCACGCTTAGGACTCCCTCACAGATTACCTAGGAATCGGGATCTCGCTGCGTGGCCCCGTTGCAGCCCTTCGTGACCCCCTCGCTTTGTTTCGTGGCCCCGTTGCAGCCCTTCGTGGCCCCCTCGCTTTGTTTCGTCGCCCCGTTGCAGCCCCTCGTGGCCTCCTCGCTGCCGTTCGTGGCCCCGTTCCAGCCCTTCGTGGCCCCCTCGCTTGCAGCCCTTCGTGGCCCCGTTGCAGCCCTTCGTGGCCCCCTCGCTGCCCTTCGTGGCCCCGTTGCAGCCCTCCGTGGCCCCCTCGCTGCCCTTCGTGGCCCCATATATTTATGCCCTTCGTGGCCCCCGCTCGTTCGCGCCCGTGGTGGCCCCATATGCATGCCCTTCGTCGCCCCAGTGTCGCCCTTCGTGGCCCCCTCGCTGCCCTTCGTGGACCCGTTGCAGCCTTCAGTGGCCCCGTCCTTGCCTTCCGCGGCCCAACATACGCATGCCTTTCGTGGCCCCCGCTCCTTCGCGCCCGTTGTGGCCCCATGTGCATGCCCTTCGTGGCCCCGGTGTCGCCGTTTGTGGCCCCCTCACTGTCCTACGTGGCCCAGTTGCTACCCTTGGTGGCCCCATCGTTGCCTTCTGTGGCCCCGCATTATCTGCCCTTCGTAGCCCCCGCTCGTTCGCGCTCTTCGTGGCCCCATACGCATTCCCTTCGTGTCCCCGCTGTTGCCCTTCGTGGCCTACTTCGTGTCCTTCGTGGCCCTGCTGTCGTTCTCTCTCGCTCTCGCTTTCGCTCGTCGTCGTCGCCGTCGTCGTCGTCGTCGTCTTCGCCGTCGTCGTCGTCGTCGTCGTCGTCGTCGTCGTCGTGGTCGGTCCCCTGTCCGTCCCTCTTGGGGTCGGGTCGACGGTCCGCGTCCGCCCCGCCGATCAGCGCTGCCGCTGGCCAGGCCGACGGTCCGCGGCCGCCCCGCCGCTTGCCGGGGCCCGGCCTGCAGGGAAGAAAGGTATACCTTCCAAAAGGGGTTCGATCGAAGACGAAGAGGGCGTGTATCGAGGATTTGTGACATACGCGTTATTGGACACTCGATCAGATAAGGGCGAACAGTCTTACAATGATTGTTGTTGTTGTCGTCGTCGTCGTCGTCGTCGTCGTCGTCGTCGTCGTTGCCCGTGGGGGCGGTCCGGACCCGTCGAATCATTTTTGGGGGGTTTTTGGGTCCCTCCGAACAATCTTCCTTGGGGGGGATGATCTGGTTTTTGGGGGGGTTGACGGCACGGCGACGGCGACGCCGACGACGGCGACGACGACGGCGACGGCGACGACGACGACGACGATCACGACGACGGCGACGACGACGACGACGGCGACGACAACGACGACGTCGACTACGATAGCGGCGGCGGTTGGGGAGAGAGGGGGCCCCCTGGTTTCTCATCCCCCCACTGGCGACCGGTTCCCTGGGCACGGGGGGCCCCACTTGACCAAAATTCCCCCACCCCCCGCACCAGATCTTTCAGGGCGCCAACATCGCAGAGCGGATTTCGTTCGGATTGTCTTGGAGTGTCCTGGAGAATTTCGCTCCGGATTTCGAGGTGATTTTCGTGCGTTTTTTTTGGCCAGGAGTGAAACAACTCCACGGGGAATCCACTTCGTTTTTCAGTCACCTTTCCGGGGTTTTGCATTGTCAGAACTCCACGCGAAACTCCGCTGCAGCACGTCTGCAAGGTCGGCGCAGTGAGATCTTAGTCCCTGGGGCCGGCGGGTTCTTTTCAGCGTCCCGAGCGATTGTTCAAGTCCCGAGAGGCTTCCAGGACGGCCCCAGTGGTCGCCAATAGGGGGCCAAAATGGATTCACCTGGCCAAAGAGGTTCCTGGATGGCCACAGGCTGGCCAGAAACCGCAAGGACCGCGCGAGCGGGTCCAACAGGGCCCGCGAAAAGACATCGAGAGGAGAACTCTGTTGGTTTTCCGTTGGCTTGTTCTAGGGTTCTGGTTCCAAGAGGCTTCAAGAGGGCCCAAATATGGCCAAGATCTAGTTTTTTTGCTTCCGATGGGCTTGTGAGTCTTCGGCATGGTCGTCAAATGGCCCGAGCGTGCCCCACGAGGAGCCCCATAAGGCCACAAGAGTAACCCCAGAGCGGTCCAGAGTCTTCCTTGACGGCCCCTGAGACCTCCCACAGTGCCCCTCCAGACGGGTTCCGAAAGCCTCAGACGGCCACGAGTCTGAGAGAGCCCCCCAGACGGTCCTTCGGAGTTCCTGGGACCCTTCCAGTTGGCCCCGAGACGGCCCAAGATGGCTTCAAGACGGCCCTCGAGGCCGACAGGACGGCCCAACCTGGCCTTCAGACGGCCAAGACAGCTCAAAATGGCCCCCAGACGGCCCCAAGAGGCCTACCAGAGGCCCCCAGGAAGCCACATCGTTCAAAAACCAATGGAAATCCATGAGTTTCTGAAGACACACCTCGCCCCTTCTCTTCCGATGTGCCTCTGAGGCCTCAGAATGATTCAAAAATGGCTCCATGGGAACCCGAGGGTAGGAATGACACTGGAGAAACAAGAGAAGAGCGAGACGGGAGGGACACCGGGTGGAAGGGAGGAGCCAGAGGGAGGATGAAGTAGAGAGGAGAAGAGACGGAGCAGAAGTTGGGCTTGATGAGCAATGGGAGGAGTGCGAATAATACGTCAAACGGTTTGAAACACTTGCAGGACAGGAATGGCGAGACGCACCCATTGTGTCCAGACGTTTGCCTTTGTTGCGCTAGAACCTAAGCGCGTGTTTCTAGTGCAAGGCCCAGGGGACGCCAAGAGGTCGCCAAAACTGACCAAGATGACCAAATCAGCTCCTAGATGGCCACAAGCTGGCCAGAAGAGACCGCAAGGAAGGGCCCGCGGAAGGGCCCGCGGAAGGGCCTCGTGGGGCAGACTTTGTTGCTTTTGTTAAAATTTTGAATGCTCCATGAGGCTTTCAAGAAGGCCCTAAGAGGCCTCAATCAGTGGAACACCGTGAGGAAACCATCAATTTTTGAAGATCTCTATTTTTCGCTTCCGACGGGCTTCTGAAGCTTTTGGATGGTCGTCAAATGGTCCAAGCGTGCCCTAAGAGGAAGGCCACAAGACGGCCCTCAAAGCGCTCCAGAGTCTCCCTGGGCCCCCCAGACGGCTTCTGAAAGCCTCAGATGGGCCAAGAGCGCCCCAGAGGAGCCGGAGGGAGCCCCCCAGACGGTCCACCGGAGCTCCTCGGACCCTTTCAAGGTGGCCCCGAGACAGCCCACGCGCCAGGACGGCCCAACCTGGCCTCCAGACGGCCAAGACAGCTCAAGATGGCCCCCAGACAGTCCCAAGAGGCCCCCAAGGGGCCTCCAGGAGGCCGGGATGCCCCTATGCCCCCAGGAAGCCCAAGTCCTTCGGCTCGGCCTCCTGTGTATCTTCAAGCAGAGGCCTCTCGAGGCCAAGAAAGACCTGCTGCACTTGAGGCGCTCTAAGTGCAGCGTCTTCTCCTGGTTCCGATGGTCGTCCAGATCCATACGCTTCATCAGGCAAGGGCCACTGGAGTCCCAAAGCACTCCGCAGAACCCAAGGCGTTCTACGTACAGCGGCTCTTCAAACCCCAGGTTGGATGGTCGTCGAGCCTCCCACCATTCCTGACGCAAGCGCCTCTGGAGTGCACATTTGCGCTGAACTCTTTGTGGGGCACGATCCGTGTGAATGGAGTGCCTCACATACCGGATACCCCCGCGCGTGCGCGCTCATTGAGATGTGGGGCACGATCCGTGTGAGGCATGCGCCGCAATGGGCGGGGGGATGCCATGCGAAATTGCCCATTTGGCCATGGGTGGAGCTCCTTCCGAGGCACGATTCGCGTGAGGGGTGTACCGAAATGGGTGCGGGGATACTGTGCGAACCGTGTCTCTTGGGCCATAGGTGGTGCTCCCTGTGGGGCACGATTCGTGTGAGGCGCGTGCCGACAATGGTGGGAGGGCGTTATGCGAACCATGTCTCCGCGGCCGTAGTGGAAACTCCCTGTATGGTACGACACGTGAGACGGGCATGTCGAAGTAGGCGCGGGTGCGGGATGCGAATCTTGTCCCTGGGGTCCCAAGCGGGTCCAAACGTTCCAAGGGAGGCTCCTCACGACCAAAGTCGTCCCAGAGCGCTTGGTTCTATGAGAAGTTTAGGTTCGCAGGTTTTCTCCGTCCACGCTCTGTTCCTGCTCTCTGTTATGTTGTGGAGGAGGACAGGGACATGATGATGATGGTGATGATGCTGATTGTGATGATGAGATTGATGATGATGATGCTGATGATGATGACGCTAATGACGCTGATGATGATGATAATCATGATGCTGATGATGCTGGTGATGATGACGATGATGATGGCGGATGGATGGTGATCCTCAGGATGATGCTGATCATGCTTCTGATGAGATGATGATGCTGATGACGGCTATGATGAGGATGATGATGATGCTGATGATGCTGCTGATGATGATGATGATGATATTGATGACGATGATGACGATGATACTGATGATGATGCTGATTCCGATGTTGATGTTGACGATGGTGGTGGTGGCGATGATGCTGATGATGGTGGTGGTGATGATGATGCTAATGATGACGATAATTCTGATGCTGATGACGCTGATGATGCTATTGATGATGATGATGATGATGATGATGATGATGATGACGATCATGATGTTGATGATGCTGGATGGTGATTATGATGATGATGATGATCTTGCTTCTGATGAGGTGATGATATGATGATTATGATGATGACGATGGTGATGATGATGATGATGATGATGGTGATGATGATGCTGATGCTATTGATGACGATGATGACGATGATGACGATGATACTGACGATGATGACGATGATGATGATGCTGATTATGATGTTGATGTTGATGATGGTGGTGGGGGTGGCGATGATGCTGATGATGGTGGTGTTGATGATGCTGATGATCACGACGACAACGATGATGACGATGACGGCGACGATGATGAGGATGACAAAGCTTCTGATGATTCTGATGATGATGATGCTGCTGATGATAATGGTGATGATGATGTTGCTGATGCGGGTGATGGTGATGATGATGCTGATGCTTATGCTGATGCTGATGATGGTGGTGATGATGATGACGATGATGAGGCTGAGCAGGTGGATGGGGAATGACGAGGTGGAGAAGGAACAGGGTTCTTAGTAATAATCATTGTATTGATGGTAATGGCGATTATGCTGATGATGATGATGATGATGATGATGATGGTGATGGTGATGATGATGATGATGATGATGATGATGATGATGATGATGATGATGATGATGCTGATGAGGGAGATGAGGATACGGATAAGGATTAGGAGGCAGATGTTGATGATGAGGATTATGCTGATGCTGGAGAGGATGCTGCTGCTGATGATGATGATGACGATGATGCAGTTGCTGATGATGATGATGCTGATGCTGATAGTGGTGCTGATGCGGATGATGGATGGTGATGGTGATGGTGATGATGCTGATGCTGCTGATCATGATGATAACGTGGCTGCTGATGATTCTGATGACGATGCTGATGACGATGACGATGCTGACGATGATGAAGATGATGATGATTCTGCTGATGATGACAATGATGATGATGATGATGATGATGCTGATGCTGATGCTGATGCTGGTGCTGGTGCTGATGCTGAGGATGAGGATGAGGACGATGACGATGATGATGATGATGCTGATGATGATGATGACGATGATGGTGATGATGCTGATGATGATGGTGGTTGTGGTGATGATGACGATGATGACGATGATGATGATGATGATGATGATGATGATGATGATGAAGATGATGACGATGGTGATGGTGCTTATGCTGATGCTGATGCTGATGCTGATGATGATGGTGGTGATGATGATGATTCTGCTGACAATGCTGATGATGATGTCGCACTGCTGATGCTGCTGCTGATGATGATGATGATGAGGAGGAGGAGGAGGAGGAGGAGGAGGAGGAGGAGGAGGAGGAGGAGAAGGGATGAGGGATTATCACGGCAAGGAGGGTGAAGGGAGAGCTGAAAGAGGGGTTAAGGATTCGCCGGTGGAGGAAATGAGGAAGGAAAGGCTGTTCCCACCGTGTATCTCTGGGGCGCTCATGCTGGAGTCGTCTTGGTATCCGTTTTGGGAACGCTTCCCCCCGACGCCTTTAACACTTTCTGATGAGGCACGTGTGGATGAGGTGGAGGAGGAGGCCAAGTGGGTGGACGCAGGAGAGGGGAAGGGAGAAAGAGAGAGCGAATGACAGCGATAGAGAGAGCTATATAGAGATAACGAGAGAGAGATAGACCGAGAGAGAGATAAAACAAGAGAGTGAGAGAGAGGGAGAGGGAGAGAGCGAGAGAGGGAGAGATAGAAAGAGAGAGAAACAACAATATAGAAATATGTATGTATATATATATATATATAGGAAGAGAGAGAAAGAGAGAGAGAGAGAGAGAGAGAGGAAGAGAGAGAGAGAGAGAGAGAGATATGGAGAGAGAGAGAGAGCGATGAGAGAGAGAGAGAGAGAGGGAGGGAGGGAGAGAGAGAGAGAGAGAGTGAGAGAGAGAGAGCAGGAAGGACGCAGGAGGCAGGAGAGAAGAGCGAGAAGGGAGGGACAGCGGGTTGAAGGAAGGGGCCAGAGAGAGAGGAGGACGTAGAGAGGAGCAATCAGCTTGGTGAGGGGCCTTGTCTGATATATAGGGCGCCTGTTTAGCAGGCGGGGCTGGTGTAGTAGGAGCGGCACGTCTAGTATCAAAGGAACTGTTGTACTCAGCTTGGGGAGGGGCCCTGTTGAATGGAGGGTGTTGCGCAGTAGAGGGGGCCAGTGTAGGAGGAGCAGCACGCCTAGCGTCAAATGAGTTTGTTAAATCAATTTGGGAGGGGTCTTGTTTAATAGAGGGTGCTGTGCAGCAGCGGTGGCCTGTGAAGGAGTGAGGGCCACGTCCAGCACCAAGGACTTGTTTTAATCAGCTTGAAGGGAGGGACAGCGGGTTGAAGGAAGGGGCCAGAGAGAGAGGAGGACGTAGAGAGGAGCAATCAGCTTGGTGAGGGGCCTTGTCTGATATATAGGGCGCCTGTTTAGCAGGCGGGGCTGGTGTAGTAGGAGCGGCACGTCTAGTATCAAAGGAACTGTTGTACTCAGCTTGGGGAGGGGCCCTGTTGAATGGAGGGTGTTGCGCAGTAGAGGGGGCCAGTGTAGGAGGAGCAGCACGCCTAGCGTCAAATGAGTTTGTTAAATCAATTTGGGAGGGGTCTTGTTTAATAGAGGGTGCTGTGCAGCAGCGGTGGCCTGTGAAGGAGTGAGGGCCACGTCCAGCACCAAGGACTTGTTTTAATCAGCTTGTCTTGTCTAATAGAGGGCGCTGTGCAGCACCTGTGGCCTGTGAAGGACGGAGGGCCACGTCCAGCACCAGGGAGCTTGCTTCAATCAGCTTGGGAAGGGGCCGGTGCTACGCAGCAGAGGGGGCCTGTTTTGTGGGGATGGGCACCACTAGCACCAGATCACCAGATCTCCAATTCTACTTCCACTAGCCGCCTGTGCGGCCAGGCGTTCGGGCCTGCATCTTACGATTTCTGCTGCGCTTTTCGCAATCACACCATGGAGCACGATGATAGACATTGACAGCGCGGGACAGCCATACCACTAGGCCACTTGATTATTCGGGAAACCTCAAAATGCACTCGCAAGAGATCCCCTGGTCATCCTCCCCCCTCCTCCTCGCCCTTGTCCTCGTCTGCATTCCTCCTACGCATCTTCATCACCTTTCTCACCTTCCTCGCCTTCCTCCCTGTTGTCCTTCTCATCCTTCGAATCGTCATCGTTGTCATCATTATCGCCATTATCATCGTCATGATCACACCATAATGCCACCATTTTGATATTCGCCATCGCCATATCATATTTACCCTCATCATGAC
>CAUYUJ010019375.1:150590-181376 GCA_963575745.1 Prorocentrum cordatum | reverse complement strand
TCCTCCTCCTCCTCCTCCTCCTCCTCCTCCACTCCTCTGAGCCCAAGAATGTTGCTATCTCTGCCTGTAACGATCTCTCTGCCTGTGGAGCGCGCGCAACGTCCACACGGTCAAACCTGGGACAAACGAGGGTGCCCCCTCCAGGATGCACAAGAACAGCCAACAAGCACGAGGAACAGTATTGGAGGCCTGGAAATTGGCACCAACACCAACACAGGGGTTTGCCTCCACAGGGGGAAGATGATCCTAGATTTCGGTGTTGGTGGTAATATTTCGGTCACCTTGGAAGCCAGAATATTACCACCATCACCGAGATCGGGATCTTCTTCCCTCGGTGGAGGCACACCGCCGAAATCGGTGTTGGCGTCAACCTCCAGGCCTGCGACACTGGATGAAGTACCCTCCCCAAGTTGACCTCGATCTCATACCTCGGTCCGGCCGCACAGCCTGGCGGTGATGATCCGTGCTTCGGCGATGGACAGACCTCCCTTTAGTAAAACGTGGCTTAATGAAAACGACCTGAGGCCCGAACCTGGCGGGCGCAAGCCTGGAAAACAACGGCCGCGGCGCCCTCCGTAGAACCGAAAACGGACAATTCACTAATCGACGTGTCACTGTTGGGGGTTCTGTCCACCCCCGAGTGCTCGGGAAGTCTGGGCAGGCTCCTTTCCCTCCCCCCCGCCCGGCGCGGCGGCAGACCCGGGACGACGACGGGCGGCGACAGGAGGGCCGGAGCCAGTGGCGGGCTCTGGGAGCCCTGAACCCAAAACGGTGCTGTCATGTCCTCCTCCTCCTCCTCCTCCTCCTCCTCCTCCTCCTGCTCCTCCTCCTGCTCCTCCTCCTCCTCCTCCTCCTCCTCCTCCTCCTCCTCCTCCTCCTGCTCCTCGGTACGGTCGGCTTCGCGCAAGAGTGACCCTGGGCAACGGGTGACTTCCGGTGCGCGGCTCAACGGGGGGCGCGCGGTGGCCAAACCTGGGCGCGCAAGCGGCTGCTAACGCTCCGCGCTCGGCGATCGGGGGGCCCCATTGGGCCCGCACCAAAGTCGGGCGCTGGCAGAACTGGGTTTAGTGGGACCTGATTTTGTGATGTGTACTGGGGGACGCCCCTCCGCCCCGTTCCACTAACCGGAACTGGCGTCACCTGAAAAGACACCAGCTACGGCAGACCTGGTGTAGTCATTCTTGCCAATTAGGGGCTCCGGGGCCCTACCACTAACCGGGTCCCCTTATCTGGAGCCCTGGCTCTACCCGACAAAGGTCACTCCTACGTCTGGTCGATGGGGGCACATTTCTTGCTTCCGCCTGCCTCCGCTGGCCTGCCCCCAGCAGAGCCACCCTCGTTCTATTACGCCCGCCGGCGTCCGCCGACCTCCCGTCGCCTGCCTGCGAGGAAGAGAGGCCAGCTCCCGAGGTCCTCGCAGGCAGGGCCCTCTCCTCCTCCTCCTCCTCCTCCTCCTCCTCCTCCTCCTCCTCCTCCTCCTCCTCCTCCTCCACGACGCGGCAAGTGAATGGGTCCCACCGAGTACAGGGAGCCACTCTGGCTGCAGGGCGGAGGAGGCCCGGCGGGGCTGAAAGGGCGGAAGATCAGCTCCGTGGTCTTCACCGTGGCCCGACCAGAGCGGCCATCACGAGCCAGCCCCAGCCAGGGCAGAGGGCCACAATCGCGCGCAATCGTGCGTGAGGAGGTGGCGGTGGGAGCCGAGCGGCTCCGGCAACTTCTCCACTGCTTGGCAGCAGCCCACACTTCGCCCAGACAGGGCTTTCAATGAGGATGCTTGGGGTGAATGCCGAGGATGGTAATGCCATCCTCCGCATACACTCCAATCACCCAATGCTGCTTCTGTTCATGCCGCCATGGCATGGACCAAAACAACATAGGGGGGCCGCATTATAAAGCACAACAACGAAGGAAACCAGAAAGTGGTCGAGCAAGATCCCGCCACGATAAAGGGCTGCCAGATTCATACCTGTTTGCCCTGCGACCCAGGGCTCGAAAGCGTCGAGCGATCACGATCGCCGCTCGACGCAAGCAGGGGCGATATGAGGAAACTACGAACAGAGGAAGCGTCAGGGATCTGAGGTCGCGCCGAGCGAAAACCCAGACCAGGGAGGCCAGCACCAGCGCCAGCCGCAGCAGCCCCCAGTGCCCTAACAACAGGGTCGATGGTCTATGAGGTTAGGTCTACGTAACTCTTCCAGTCCTCGCCCCCCCCTCCGTACGGCAGGTTCGTGTCGAGACAACCCCGGCATTGGTTTCTCACACCGCGAGGGTCGTTCAACCTTGCACGACCCGCCGCTTCCGAAACGTCCGATCGCTCGACATCGGCCGCTTCTGGGTCGCCAGCGGCGCTCTCGAGGTTGAACCCTGGCGGCGGAGCCGCCGCTGGTCGACACGGCGCGCACCTGCCGTGCCCTTCTCCTCCGGCTCATCGCGCCCCTCCCCGTCCTGCTCCTCTGCCGCCGCCCCTGGCGCTCCAGGGCCCCCGCGCACGCGACCAAAGGCCCCCCTCCAGCCGTGGCGAGGAGAATCACCAGCCTGGAACATATCCCTATCCCTATGCTGGGCACCTCCTCATCACGATGCCAATCTTAGGGGTCCCCTGATTTTTTGAGGGCGAATCCCTAAGATTGTCATCGCCTTTTGGCGTGTCAATCTTAGGGATAGGGATGCGCTCGAGGCTGGTAAGAGAAGGATCGGCGGCACGCAGAAGGGGAGGCGCCGTCTCAGTCGTCAGGACGGAGCCCGGAAGGGGGCGTTCGACCGGACCTTGGTGGCGGGGAAGGGGCCTCCAAGACGGCTTGCGGAGTTGCGGTGCCTGCCAGGTGTTTGGATCCGTTGGGTGCAGTCTTGGCTGTCTGGCAAGCCGAGCGGCCACAGTGTTTGTACGTTCGGCAACCGCCAGTATCAGGATCACGTGCTGAATTCTTATGTTGGCTATCCGTACCTTTTCGAGCTGCTCCTTTGGTTGGTTGGGAATGCCCCAGGTCTGCGATGTGGTGCGGTGAATAGCTCTGGCTGTCCACGTGTCCCCTGGTGATTTGCAATGTATGGCCGCTACTTATCCTTGTATGATCCTTTGGATCCATGTTTCGGTAGCGTCTGGTGTGGCTAGTTCGAGTTGTGAGTCAGTGCTGTAGCCAAGGCTGGTGCACGCGTTGCTGCAAGTGTCTCTGAATTGTTCTCGAGCTGATATTGTAGCTCGTTGTGGTGTCGATCGTCTTGGAATAGCAGGAGCATGCATGTTGGAGTATTATTCGTGTCGCTGAGCGGTTGCTGTTTGATATGTTCTTCAGTAGTGGTGGTTGTTGGTAGCGCGCTATGTCGAAATGGATGCGAAGTTGTCGCTTGCATCCTTCTGAGAATGCTGATGGTGTGGTCGCTGCGTCTGGTCGCAATCGGTTGTCCTTGTTTGCTTTGATATATGCTTAGCCGTGCTGTTGTATAGCTGCAATTTATGTATGGGGTTAGTGTGAGCACTTACTGCATGTCGTACTGCTTGCATCTTGCCACTCTATACCGCAAGTGAGCGGGTGATCTTCGTCGTGCGTGGAATTGTTCATGGCAGCATAGGCAGCTGCTCCCTTCCTCTGTATTAGCGATGTCGTCTGGTTGTGGGTGCTGTTTGCTGCCGTGGTGGCATTGGTGCTGCGTCGCTGTTGTCGTAGTCGAGCTGGTGAATGTGTTGTTGCCATCTTGCAGTGCACAAGTTGTCGCTGGCGCACATGTGCTCTCAACATTGGGTCCTCGTCTACTTGGTTGCTGTAGTGCTTCGGTGCATCATGGGCATATTCGAGCCATCTTGCTACGTCCCAGTGTCGTTGTGCGTCGTCGTGTTTAGAAATGGTGCTGGCAAGCCACTTGCGGTCGTCTGTTATTCAGCCGATCCAACTGGAGAATTCTCTTAAAGTCGTTGGTCGTTGGTGCTGCTGCCCATGGTTGGGGTAGGAGAGTCGCAGTAAGATGTGTGGTGCGTGTGTTACCAGCCTGGTTATGGATTTGAGTAGTCGCGGTCGGGGCTCCGTCGGGTAGCCGACTCCCTGCGCTATTCATAGAAGTCGCCTGTCTGTGATGTGAACTGAGTGGTGTTGTAAGGAATATGTCTTTGTGGCACTACGATATGCTTGATTGCGTGCTGAGTTAACCTGTGCTGCCGTAGCAGTCGCAAGTGGATCCCATGCTTCTGCTTGGTAGGGGAGGTGACAGTTGGCAAAGGTGTCTGCCAATCGTATAGTGATGTCTGTCCTGGGGTGGCTGTCTTTGAAGTGCATTGCCTTGAGTGGTGCTAGTGTTGCTCTGTGTGTTGTGATCTCGTGTGATGTGCGGATTGTAATCGTACATGCTGGGTTGAAGCGACTGCGGAGGTAATCGTAGACATGTGTGATCGTGATATGCTGATCCCATGTGGGGCAGTAGATGGTAGGCGCTGGTTGTGTGAGTAGTCTCAATTTAGCTTGGTCGACGCATTTTGCCAGCTCGGTGTACAGTGAGTCCTGACTTGCGTGAGCTTGGATCCGTAGCTGGCGAATGCTGTGTGCGTCGTGGTTGCTACGTCGGCCATGTAGCATTCCAGGAGGTCAGTGTCGCTGCACAGGGCCAGTACGAGCGTGTCGACTACGAATGCTATGATGGTTGCGCAGTCGTCTTGCTTCGTGTCTGTGGCTCGGTATATCGAGAGTAGTGGTTCTGGTCTTGGTAGGCGGATTGCGTATGGTTGGTCAGTGATGCTGTTGGCCAGGCCGTTGATAGGTATCGAAAATGTAAGGTTGTAGATTGCGTCTGCTAAGCTGTTGCCTGGTCGTGTGGCTTTTGCAGGATGTGCTGTAAGTTGGGGGTGCTTGCAGGTGAAGTGTGAGGCTCTGTGAGACTCGATGACTTGGGCTGCGATGTGTTTATCGCAATGGTGTGCTTCCAGCATGCCAGGTTGGCTGAATATTGCGTCTGCTAGCGGTATCAGTGCCGACGGTGATTCCTGGTTATCATAGAATTGGTCGTGGTCGGGTTGTGTTGCGTGGCCGGGTACTGTCTCTCTAACTACTGTGTGGAAGTCGGCTGCGAGGTCGATGTAGGATGTCGTATCGTATGGTGCTGCTCCTGTTCCTCTGGTTATAGCTGGTGTGGCCGCGTGTGTTGCGACGGATGTCGATCTACCTGGAAGTGTACCGCATTGCGCCACTAGTAGTGGTTTCGTGACTAGTGCTGTAAGGCTCTGCCCGAGAAATCTGTAATGAATTATGGGGGTCTCTGATGCGAGTAGCATTGGTCGGAATTGCGCTGCTTTGCTTGTTGTAACTTGGCCTGTGTGGAGCGGTACTGCCGCACCGCGTTTCCATAACAGAGATTATTGTTGGGTGAGGGAGGCCTTGAGAAGTGTTGGGTGTACGTGTGTTGCAGTGCTCGCTGGTGATGCTTTGAGTATGTCGGTCGTGATCATGTCAAGTCCTGATTGTTTGCGCCGCTCAACGTTCTTTATGAGCGTCGCTGTCTTTGGCAATTAACTAGCGTAGTTAATTCAGAGTGGTGCTGTAGTGTTGAAGTATGCCGCCGTTGTCCCTGAGCGTGGCATATTCTTGTCGTGCACAATGCCTTGTAAATTCGTCACCTTGTTGCTCGTCGGCTTCCAGCACCTTCCCCGTTGCGTCTGTGAAGAATGGCATGGCTTGCGCCCTGGCTGCCCTTTTCCTGGCGGCTGGTCCGTATCATAGTGCCGCCTTTGCGTATTGCTATGCTGCTCGGTGCTGCTCTGTGTTCGTGCATGTCGTGGAAGCGTTGGAAGTTGTTGGATTGTGCTGCTATGTGGTCGGCACGGTCTTGCTTAAGTTGATGGGCCAATGGTGCTCTGGCTGCTGCAAGAAATGCCGTACTGCCTGCTCTGTGTTGTTCTTTCCTTTGGGCCTTGGAATGGTATTCCCCTGCTGTTTTGGAATATGCGGCATTTGTCTCTGGTATGGCGTGGTGGGCGCTGCTTGGTAGTAGGTGTCGCCTTTTCGCTGCTGGCATGGTGGTTGTGCTGCGTAGGTCGAACCCTGTGGAGCTGGATTGGCATATCCGCTGTGCCCTAAAAGCTGCCAGGATGCTACGTTGCCGTTGCTGCATTGTTGTCGTCGCTGGTGTCTCCCACTGCCTTTGCCTTTGGCCGGGGGGGCTTGAGTGTGGCCGCACATTGTGTCGGCTGCCTGTCGTGGTGGCTGCTGTGCGCTTTGATGTTGGTTGAATAGAACCTGTGCTGCGTGGAGCTGTCGGTACGTTGGTTGGTCGAACAAGGTTCGCGCTGAGGCCACCCGTAATAGAGTGTGCGTGTGTGTGTATGTGCCGCTGGTCGCTTGTCTTTCTCCCTGCGGTGCCAGGCAGGCTTGAGAGAAGTCGACGGAGTCGTGGTGCTACAGTAGGGGCCCGACCACAAGAAACCTTCCACAAGAAACCCAACCCTGAGACCCCAGGGCGTCCAGTGATGTGTTGGTGTGGGGACGTCGCGCTTTCCATAGCAAAACCATCGAAACCCAGGAAACCCAGGGGTCTGGGCCCGAGGCTTGCTGCTTCTCCTCCTCCTCCTCCTCCCCCTCCTCCTCCTCCTGCGCCTCCTCCTCCTCTTTTTCCTCCGCCTCCTGCTCCTCCTCGAGGGGGTGAGAGGCTTCCTGGAGCTTTGGGGATGTAGGAGGAAAAGCACGGGAAGGAAGGTCAAGAGGAACAGAAAGATTCAGAGGAGCAAAAATACGGTGAAGGCGTTCGGTAAGGATCCACCTGATACGGAATCCAGGGTCTGGGAGCAAGTGGAACGCCAATTGAGGCTTGGCCATGGATGTCACCGCCACCATCATCAGATGAGGAAACCTCCAGGGTCTGAAGCCTCCTCGGCACATTCCTTCGCAAACGTCCCCACCGTAGGGGAAGCGCACCGATCACGTTGAGCTTCTTTTAGACGTGTCACGGGCGTGCCACTGCCCTGCCACAGTTCTTTCCACTGGCCCGCCTGGCTACAACATGGTGCCAAACCTGACCGACCCCTAGCGAGAGCAAGAGCAGCACGATCAACACATCGCTTCCAACTGCGCATTCTATTTTTCAGAGCGGACTCACAGATTGTGCAGTGCGGCGGCAGATGAGCCGGGATGCATGCACGAGAGGACAAGGGATGCAACGGACCGCGCGTCGAAGGGTCAAGCCTGAAACCGAAGCGCTGGCTCGCCCGCAGGGGTGCCAGGTCGCCCTTGTGACCCATCAACGCCACGCCACGCAACGGCTGTTCAGTGTGCCGGGATGCGTCCACCAGGAAGAGATCCGAATTACACCACGCAGCGTCAAATACAAGCGTCCCTGCCTCAGTGCCGCGCATGGGAAGTGGTTAGAGGAGCAGCGACAGACTGTACAACCTTGAAGAGCTCCTGTGATAAATAGCACCAGCGGGAAATCGCTGGTAGAGCCTTTGCGAACTCAAGAGGGGGTGATGGAAACAAAATCAAAGTAGAAGGTTGTTGCAATTACAGGCAAGCGTGGTTTCACGAAAGCGCGAGCAACAACGCACAGACAACCGTAGTCCCCAATCGCCGCCAAGCGGCTCAGTTTGCGCCTTGATCAGCAGTTGTGCCGGGATGCGCTCACAAAAGGGGCATGAGATGTCTAAAAGAAAAATTGTCGAAACAGCGCGGATTCCACTGAAGGATGGCAACCGCGCACCAGCCTTGTCAATCTGGTGCAAGATTGGGAAAGGGTGCCACGCACTCGATCCGAACAGATATCATTTGAAGTGCCTATGCTGCTGCAGACTTCAATGCGAACGTATTTCTACGAACAGTGAGCAGCAGCAGCTGCAGAGAGAGGGTGGGGGAGATTCGAAGAGACGGGAGGGGAGGGGATGATTCGACGGGGAGGGGGAGGAAGGGGGGAGGGGGAGGGGGAGGGAAGGGATCATGAGGTGGAGGGGGGGGGAGGGGGAGGGGGAGGGGATGCTGAGGAAGGGAGGGGATGCTGAGGAGGGGGAGGGGATGCTGAGGAGAGGGGAGGGGAGGGGAGGTGAGGGGGAGAGGGGATGGGGATGATGAGGGAGAGGTGGCGGGGGAGGGGGAGGAGGAGTCGGAGGGGGAGGAGGGGGAGGGGATGCCGAGGAGGGGGGGGACAGGGGAGCCAGACCCCGCTTGCAGGAGGGGGCGCAGCTGCGGAGGCCGAGGTCTGCAGGACCACGCCCGCGCGAGGAGCTTGCGCCGAGCGCCCCTCTCGCAGGCCACGGGAGAGCCAAAACAACGGCATAAGCATAAACGTTTGGACCGGGACGATCGACATTGGTACGGAAAGAATGGGTACGATGCCCAACCGCAGTTCTTCCTTACAGTCGGGGCGTTGACCCAAGGAACCCTAAATAAGGAACGAGGCCCCTTTTTTCCATAAGTTATACTTCAATTTCCGATCGAAAACATAAAGAAAACCTGAGGCATGCTATGAAACACATAAGGAACACGGAGCCCCTTCCCAACGAAAAGGGTTCCTTCTTCAGGGCCCCGACTATACTTTGAACCGGATTTGTTGTCCGCGCCGCTGCGGACGCTGCTCGCTGAAGGCAAGAAGCCGCCTGCCCAACAGCGGCCGCTGCCGGTTCTGGACAGCATTTGTTGTTGGGCATTGTGCCCATGTCTTCCGGACCCATTTCGGGCGTCCGGATTTGAGGGGCCTGCATTCCACCACCACCATCACCAGAAGTTGGAGGGGGGAAGGAGGTGGAGGAGGAGGAGGAGAAGGAGGAGGAGGACGAGGAGGAGGAGGAGGACCCCCTCCCCATCCGACTTATGGTGGTGGTGGTGGTGGTGGTGGTGGTGGTGGTGGTGGTGGTGGTGGTGGTGGAAAACGGCCCCTCAAGATTGGAGGTCCGCGGGGAGTTCTCGGATCCGTGCCGGACCCCCCCCTCTGGCGCGACGAAGCGCGCCAGAGCCCCCGGCGCAGATCCAAGGAACCCGCGCGGAGCCGCAAAAGTTGTTATGCCTACAGCGTGTGTGTGTTCTCTTCTCCGATGTCAGACGGCCACACGCGAGGGCGGCACCTCCACAGAGTACAGGGCGTACTCCTGGCCCGGCTCCCAGCTGCCGCAGAACCTGGCCTGCAGGACCCCCGCCGCGGACACCACCCGCTGGTCGAAGGGCAGGCCCGCGCGCGCGAGGGCGCCGCCGATCTCGTCCTGGCAGTACCTGTGGTGCTTGGCCTGCACCAGGAAGGCTCTGCCTCCCTGCGGCAGGGCGCGCTTCAAGACGCCCACCAGCAGCTCGGCCTGCCCGGCTTCGTACACCAGGTCGGATCCGATCACCGCCGAGAACCCCTGGCGCTGGAGCAGCTGCTCCACCTTGGGCCTCTCCGCCTTCGACCAGTCGAGCCGGAGAGCCCGACAGGTGTCTGCCACCCCGTTGATCTGGATGTTCTCGCGCGCGGCCTCGAGCAGGGATGGCTCGCGGTCGCTGAGGGCGACCTTGAAGCCGAGCTTCGCCAGCACCAGGCTGCAGAGGCCGAGCCCCGCCCCCAGCTCCAGGACTGGGCCGTGGCCCAGCTGATCGGCGTGCATCGGCGCGAGCCAGCGTGTGAGGACGAGGGCGCCTGCCCACAGTCTCCCACCAGTCAGATGCACCCCCTTCATGTCGAACAGCGACATCGAACGCTGCACCCCAGCCAGATGGACCCACATGGCGTCTGGGGGACGAAACTTCAAGCAGATGTCGTAGGTCGAAGGCCAACCCAACCAATCATCGAGAGGCGCACCGCCTCCCGAATACGCGACCTCGTTCCACGCGTCGATGCACCGCCGCTCGATTTGCTGCGCAACCACTTGTAAATCGGCGCACCCTCCATGACCGTCACGGATATGAAGCGGGAGAAGCTTCCCTGCCACCAGCTGCACGCAGGCGCAAGCGCTGCCCTCCACCAAGGATGACAAGATGCCCAAGGCCTTCCTCTGCAAGATTGCTGGGATGTTTCCCCTGAGCCCGCGAGCAAGGCTAGTGGGCACTCCTAGCACTGCTAACTTCTCCGCATCGCAGAATATATCGGAACCTGGGGAGAACACATCCAGCCAAGGATTCGGCCGAAGAAAGTCTTGGCAATCATCATCCGCCGAGCTAGCGTCGATTAAAATAAGCCTCGTGTCTGTATCCGACCACGGTGGCGACAAGTACTTCAAAAGCTCGTCAGGCAAATCGAGCATATGAAAAGCGCTTCCAAGACCCCACCAGAAGGACCTGTGCAAAGAACCGGACAGGCATGGTTTGAGCCCAAAGGGCTACGGAGCAAGCACACCATGGGGCTGTGGAGGACGACAACGAGGAGGACAACGACGACGACGACGACGACGACGACGACGAGAAGGCACAGGAGATCTCACAGGACAACATGGCAGCACCACAGTGGGCCTCACAGGGATGGGCGTGGGCACCGCTGCTCCGGAGCCAGCTCCCGAGCACAGGCCGAGAGAGAAACGACTACCCATGTTGTCGATCTGCGCACGTCGGCGAGCAGGGCTCGAACAATCTACATGTATAGGCGACTTAAGTAATTTCGGGGATGGACAGACCTCCCTTTAGTAAAACGTGGTTTAGTGAAAACGACCTGAGGCCCAAATCTGGCGGGCGCAGGCCTGGAAAATAACGGCCACGGCGCCCTCTTGAGAACCGAAAGCGGACAATTCACTACTCGACGTGTCACTGTTGGGGGTTCTGTCCACCCCCGATAATTATACGAAGACGAAGCGCCACAAACATCAACTATTGGCGCTCCGCGCAGATTTCTCCAATCTGCGCTGGACCCCGCGCGGGTCCAAGAGATCCGCGCGGAGCGCCAAAAATTTGTGCTGGTGGCGCTGTTTCTTCTTCGAGAAGACGTATAGGCAACTTCATGCTGAAAACTTGGCACGCGGCGCGCAAGCGGCAAGACGCGGCCTGGACCAGGACCCTCCCTTGGCCCTTAACTGGCCCTGGACGGTGCACGCCTTCCTCGGACATGGCAGACTCCTGACCGCGAGCAGGAACACATACGCGCCGTGACTGCTCGGAGCCTCCTCGCACTAGTCAGTGCACCGACCTTGCAGACGTGCTGCAGCGGATTTTTGCGAGGATTCCTGTCAACGCAAAACCCCGAAACGGCAATTGAAAAACGATATGATTTTCGCGTGGGTTTTTGAAAGTCTTCAGTCCTGCCCCCCCCCAAAAAAAAAAAAACAAAAAAAAAAAAAAAACGCACGAACCTCACCTCGAAATCTGGAACGAAATTGCACCAGCAGGGGGCAAGTTGTACTTACCACCCCATGATCCCCTGGGAAGCCCGTTCGCAGTGGTGTGTATTTGCTGGGGGGGGTTGCAAGGGTGACTTGCGACTCAGTCCCCCGAAGCTCGCCTCTGGGGAGGGACGCGGGGGTTGAGCAGAGACCGACTGTCCCAGGAGTTCTACAGGCCTACCACGACATGTTCTTAGAACCACAGAATGTTTTAATAACACAAGCAATGTTCTTAGAACATAAGCCCGATGTGGTAAAACGCGACAGTCCCAGCCAGAAACGTTCTGAGAACACTTCGTGGGAACCACAGAAGGTTCTCAGAACATTGTTTGGTAGGCCTATAGGAACGCCAGGACGCTTCGCCACTGCTTGAGGGGGGGGGGGTACACACTGGGCCCTGCAACGCAGGCTGCTCCAGGCCGTCACCACCCCGAGCGCCGAACGCGCAGCACTAGGCGGAAGGCGACCCGGCGATCGGAGGGGGCGACGGGCTGGAACACCGAGGGGGAGGGACCCTGGCCAACATCAGGTCGGGCACGTCCCCCCAGAGGCGGAACTTAGACGAGAAATCCAAAATCCGCAAAACATGCCAGAACAAATGGTCAACAGTAGTAAAAAACCATCCCCAGACTATTTTTGTGATCACTTTTGGACCAGAGTCTCCCAAGGGGCCCCCAAACTGCCCCAAGACAGCCCAGGAGAGCCCCAAATTGCCCAGAAGGCCTCAAAGAGTGCCTCCAGACGGCGCAAGAAGAGCCCTGGACGGCCCAAGACAGCCTCAAGAGAACCCCAGGCTGTCCCAAGAAAGCCTCTGGCCTCCTCTTCTTCCTCCTCCTCCTCCTCCGCCTCCTCCGCCTCCTCCTCTTCCTCCGCCTCCTCCTCCTCCTCCTCCTCCTCCTCCTCCTCCTCCTCCTCCTCCCCCCCTCTGCTCCCCCTCCTCCTGCTCTCCTCTGCCTCCTTCTCCTCCTCTTGCTTCTCCTCCAAATCCTTCTCCCCCATCCTCCTCCCTCATCCATCTCCTCCAACCTTCCTCCACCTCCCACTCATCCTCCTCCCCCTGCCCCCCCCTTTGTTCTCATCTTCGTCGTTCTCAGGATCGGCGGCACCGGCCGTAAGGCCTTCGCAATCGTCCCCTGACTATTTTTTGGGACTGGTTCTGAACATTCCTCCTGTAGAGGGACACGCCCGATTTAAGGCCAGCATCAGCGCGCTCTCCGCAAAAAGTCGATCCCAGCATCCCGACGACGACGGAGCTCGGAAGACACCTCCCACCGGCGCCCGCGCGCGGTGGAGAGGCGGGGTCCTCGCCGCCGCCCTCGAAGTCGCCCTCCTCGGCCTCGTCGCCGGCGTCGCACATGCCTTCGTCGTCTGAATCGCCGCCCTTGCCCTTGGCCTTGCCCTTCTTGCCCTTGCCCTTGCCCTTCTTGCCCTTGCCCTTCTTGCCCTTGCCCTTGCCCTTGCCGCCCTTGCCGCCCTTGTCGCCGCCCCTGGCGCGCGGAGAGGAGGCTGAGAGGGCTGCCCCCAAAGAGGCGGGCGCCCGACCCTGTCGCTCAGGATGCGGGACGAGGCCCGGAAGATCAGAAGACGAGCCCCAGAATCACGCAGGGGCCAGACCCATCGGCAGAGCGAACCCCGGGATCTAAGTCGGCAGCCCGCAGGACGGGCGAGCGAGGATCAGCAGAACAGGGAACTGCGAAGCACAGGCGCCGCGTGCACAGCAAAGAAGAGAGCTCCCCCTTCTCCTCCTCCTCCTCCGCCTCCTCCTCCTCCTCCTCCTCCTCATCCTCCTCCTCCTCCGCCTCCTCCTGCTCCCACTTCTTCTTATTATTTTTCTTATTATTATTATTATTCTTCTTCTTTTTCTTCTTCTTCTTCTTCTTTTTCTTATTATTATTATTATTATTATTATTATTCTTATTATTCTTCTTCGCCGCCTCCCCCTGCTTCCCCACTCGTCTTCCCTCCTGCCCTCCCGCGCTCCGTGGCCCTGGGGGGAGCTCCACCGAAAGCGGTGCCACGACGCGGTACCCACACATCGTGCGCATGAGCGGGCCCTTCGCCAGGACAGCTGTCCTCTGTTTGGACCTCGTCTCGGCGTGGGTGCTTCCTCGGCTCGTCTCTGTGCTCCCCCTGTCAAAAAGCGGAGCCCCAGACGTCGGCCGTCGGCCGGGGCAGGCGCGTGCTCCAGGCCCCCGGGCGGCCACAAAGGAGGCGCGGGCAGCCCTCGAGCTCACCGCGGGGCCGGGAGCTCGAGCGCCCTCTTCGCACGGGGCGGATGCCGCCTGCACTCCAAGCCGACGGCAATCCAATTCGAGGCGGGAGGGCTCTGGCCCCGGCGCCCCCGAGTCTGACCCACGGCACCGCAGGAGGTCCAGAGCGCCAAGGACCCGGGGCGGGGCCCCAGCAGGGTCTAGCACTCCAGTTTTCAGATCAGCGGGGCCTCGGGCTGGCCATGGCGACAGCTCAGGCCAGACTACCTCAGGGGTGGCCTCAGGTTCCACCCGATCGTAGAGTTAGGTTGGGCATGTCCCCCATACAGGCGGGTTTTGGGCGAACGCATAAAAATACACAAAAAACAAAATGATTAAGAAATACGTAAAGCAAAATCGTCACCTGACTATCAAAAAGACCCCCAATAGTCAAACATACTACAAACATCGTTCCCGACTTAAGCGTAGATGGAGGTAGGAAGGAGAACATCTTCCCGACTTAAGCGTTGATGGAGGTAGGGGGGGCGGCGGAGCGGATGGCACCTGCGTGAGCACGCCCCCCTCCCAAGACGGCCCAGGAGGCGCCCAGGACGACCCAGGAGACCCCAAGAAGGCCCAAGCGAGGTCCAAGACGGCTCCAAGACGACCCAAGAGCCCTCCAAGAGAGCGCAAGGCCGCCCACGAGCGCGTGAAGATGGCCTGAGATGGCCTGAATACGGTCCGAGAAGGTCCCAAGACGGGCGAACAGTCCTTCCAGCGGATTCCTAAGAAGGCCTGAGGAGGCAAAAAATCATTCACTCGGAATGTTGAATTGCTGTTTTGGAGTACTCGCCTTTTCGGACCAAGAACGGCCCAAGAGACCCAAAAATCGCCTCAATAAGGCCTAAGAGGCCCCCAAGAGGGCCCCGATACGGCCCCAAGACGGCCCAAAACGGCCCAAGATGCACAGAGGGCCCCAAGACGGCCCAGGAGGCCCCAAAACGGCCCAAGAGGGCCCCAAGAGAGCCCCAAGATGGCCCCCAAAGGCCCCCCCAAGAGACAAAGCTGCCCAAGATGGCTCAAAAGGGCCCCAGGACGACCCCAGAGGGCCCCAAGACGGCCCAAGGGGGGCACAAAAGATCTCCCAGGAAGGCCCGGAGACGCCAAGCCCAATGAGTTTCGCAAAGCTATTGCTGGATGTGTATTTCATCTCGTGACAAACTCGAAACACGCAAGCTCGAAGTATGGACGGTGGTGCGAGCCCTCGGGCCTCACGACGGCCCAGTGACGGACACAGCTTTGAAGCCAAGGTTCCCAAGACCTCCAGGTGGTGGAAACCCACATGTTCAGGCGAGTCGGTGGCGTAAAAAGGTTTGAATGCCAAGGCTTCCAAAAGCTCCCGATGCGATGAGAAGCTCTGAACGCCAAGTCCCCCGGTACGAGCGGTGACAATGAAAAATAATAGCACATAGGCCCCCGAGAGCTCACAGTGATGTGACAAGCTCTTTAACACCAAGGCTCTCAAGAGTGAACGGGGCCATGAGCCATCTCGGGCTAGTTCCTGATGATGAGGAGGAAGATGATGGTGAGAAGATGATGGTGAGATGATGATGATGATGATGATGATGATGATGATGATGATTTCGATAATGCGGATGATGGTAGTTGTGGTGATGACAATGATAATGATACTGATGATGCTGATGATGATGATGATGCTGGTGATGATGCTGGTGATGATGATGATGATGATGATGATGATGATGATGATGACGATGATGATGATGATTATGATGACGATGGCGATGATGGTGGTGATGATGACTATGATGATGATGACGATTATGATGATAAGTGTCATCTTTGTAAACCTCGTCTGGTAGCATGAGGTAGGCAGAAGGCAGAATACAGCCCCTGGGTGTAACGACTGGGCTGCTCAGGTGTCGGGACTGGGCTGCTCTCCGCCATGGGTTGTAGAGACTGGACTGTCCCGCAAGGTGAACGGAACGTGGGAACTTGACGGCTTCCGTGGGGCCGCCTTGAACCATCTTGGAACACTCCTGGTGCCATGAACCATTTCGGGGCATATCCTCAGTCCGCTCTTTCCGTTCCCGTGCCGGCCCAATTTTCAAACCAACGCGGGTGGAGGGTGGGTCGTGTCGGAACTACAGTCAATCCGTATAATAAGGAAGGGCGCACGATGGGGATGCAAGGGCCTTGAAATGCAATGTCGACACTTTGCGAGAGGGGCGCGGCCAGCGAAAGCGGCCAAGGATGGGTCGAAGGGGAAGGATGCAAGGGTAACCTTGGAAAGTCATTCCTCCTTACTGTGTGGGCTGACTGTACTGCAAGGCATGCATGACAAGGCAAGGCAGGCAGGCATAATGCAGCAGGCGCTGGCCTCTGAATCTCGTCGTCGTCGCCTCCTCGCATGTGCGTGGCCTTGGCCATGCGGACGCGCCACTGGGACGTGCCGTCCAGGTCCGCCATCCCGAAAATCTTTCCCTCGCCGACATGCTTCAGCTGCGTCGCGCCTTAGTGTAAAAAGGTAGCCCCTCCTCTCTCCCCCTTCCCCCTCCACCCCATCCTTGGGCCCAGGCCTTCGACACCGGTCAGAGCTGTGAGAGAACGCGTTTCGTGGACGCTAGCTCGGACAAAAACCCCTCGACGCATTGGAACCGCCCCCCCGCGAGACATTTCGCGCCCCTGGATAGACGCCGGGGGGGGGTGGGCCCACTGGACACCGGCCTCTCTAACCGGCCCTCCCGCCCCCTCTCCAAGGGGCGGGGTGAGGGGTCGAACTGGGCCGCCTTGCGCCGGGGAGGGGGTTAAAACCAGCGGGGAGAAGGGCTCAATTGTAGGGGGCGGGGTTCAAAACGGGGGAGAGGTGCCCCCCCAAACTCTCGAGGGGGCGGAGGGTCCAAATCGGGAGTGGAGGCCCCCCCGCCTGCAACCGACGAATGCGAGCGCCAGCAATGGCGCCGGCACCATCGGGCAGCGACGACGACGATGACGACGACGACGACGAAGTGACGACGACAACGACGACAGCGACGACGACGACGCCGACGCCGACGACAACGACGACGACGACGATGACGACGCCGACGATGACGACAATGACGAAAGTGACGACGACGACGACAATAACGACGGTAACGACGACGCCGCCGAGGACGACGACGCCGACGATGACGCCGACGACGACGATGACGACGACGACAACGACGACGACGACGACGGCGACGGCGACAGCAGCGACGACGAAGGCGACGACGACGACGGCGACGACAACAACACCGACGACGACGATCGATCGTTTCCATCGCTTGCTCACACGCTTGCTCGAGCGAGCGAGCGAGCGACCACGCAAGCACCATGCATTTAATGTTCCGCCCGTCCGACCCGACCCGCCCCCCTCGCTCGCTTGCTCCTTTGCTCGAGCGAGCGAGCGAGCGAGCGAGCGAGCA
The DNA here is from genome assembly GCA_963575745.1 of Prorocentrum cordatum. Lineage (NCBI taxonomy): Eukaryota > Dinophyceae > Prorocentrales > Prorocentraceae > Prorocentrum > Prorocentrum cordatum. Next base: position 164,478 of record CAUYUJ010019375.1, on the reverse strand, counting down.
CGCGAGCACCATGCATGCAATTTCCAGCCCACCCGCCCCGCCCCTTCCGATTCGCTCGCTCACTAGCTGGAGCAAGCATGCGAGCGAGCGAGCGAGGGAAAGAGGGAGTCGGTCCTCTCGCGCGCTCGCTCGAGCAATCGAGCGAGAATCGGGCGGGCCGGCCGGGTCGGGCGGGTGGGTGATTAAATACAGGGTGCTCGCTTGTTCGCTTGCTCACTCGCTCGAGCAAGCGCGGGAGCGGCCGAGCGAGCCGGGGGGTGGGCGGGTGATCAAATCCACGGTGCTCGCTTGCTCGCTCGCTCGCTCGCTCGCTCGCTAGCTGGAGCAAGCATGCGAGCGAGCGAGCGAGGGAAGGAGGAAAGCGGCCCTCACGTTCGCTCGCTCTAGCAAGCGAGCGAGAGTCGTGCGGGTCGGGTGAGGTGGGCGGTGCTCGCTTGCTCGCTCGCTTGCTAGCTGGAGCAACAATGCGAGCGAGCGAGTCAAGCGGGTCGGGCAGGCGGAAAACTAAATGCATGGCGTTCGCTTGCTCACTCGCTCGCCTGCTGGCACGAGCAAGCGAGCGAGCGAGCGAGTCGGGCGGATCGGGTCGGGCGGGCGGGACATTGGATGCATGGTGCTCGCTTGCTGGCTCGATCGCTCGAGCAAGCGAGCGAGCGAGCGAGCGAGGGGGGCGGGACGGGTCGGGCGGGAGGAGCATAAATGCATGGTGCTCGCTCGCTCGCTCGCTCGAGCAAGCAAGCGAGCGAGCGAGCGCGGGAAAAGATAGATCGTCGTCGTCGGCGTCGGCGTCGTAGTCGGCGTCGGTGTGTTCGTCGTCGTCGTCGCCGTCGTCGTCATCGGCGTCACAATCGTCGTCGTCGTGGGCGTCGGCGTCGTCGGCGTCATCACCTTCGCCGTTGTCGTGGCCAGCGGCATCGTCACATTCGTCGTCGTCGTTGTCGTCGTCGTCGTCTCGTCCCCTCGTCGTCGTAGTCGTCGACCTCGTCGTCGTCGTCGTCGTCGTCATCGTCGGCGTCATCGTCGGCGTCTTCGTCATCGTCGTCGGCGTCGTCGTCGCCGTCGGCGTCATAATGTTCGTCGTCGTCGCCGTCGGCGTCTTCGTCGTCGTCGACTTGTCGTCGTCGCCGTCGTCACCTTCGTCGTCGTCGTCGTCGTCGGCGTCGTCGTCGTCGTCGTCGCCCGACGGCGCCGGCGACGGCGCCGGCGCTCGAGGTGGTCGGTTGCAGGGGGGAGATAGAGGGGGTTCGAACCCACCCCTACAATTCGGAGGGGGACCCACTTCAAACCACCCCACCGTTGCGAGAGGGGGTGATGGGCCCCTCCGCCATTTCGACACCCCCCCACCCCTCCAATTGAGGAGGGGTGCCCCCTTCCTTGCCCAAGGCCCCCCACCCCAGTTCGAACCCCCCGGTTCGAACCCCTCCACCTTCCCGACGTCCACAGCACGCGCTCCTTCAGGGCTGTCGACCCCGTTCCCCGGGTCTGGCGGTTCAGCCTGAATGGCTGTTTGATGGTCTCGGAGCCAAGACGGGCCTCTGGAGGCCTGGCGTCGCGAAAAGGTCGTCGGTGTCGGGAACGACGACGACGACGACATCTCCTTCTTATGTAGGGCTTCCTGAAGCCAGCATCCCTTTTCAACTGAAGACTTCGGTCTTTGGCAAGACCTTATCCGAGATATCACGATCGACGGAATCAGAAACCTCGGACTTCAGAAGCCGCTCCAGCGAGACAGGACAGTTACCTGGAGGCGGCAGCGAGAGCCGGGGGACGCCCATCGCCTCCGCCTTGGTCGACAGCATGCCGTCGTAGGACAGAGCAGCTTGGAGCTCCTGCAGGGCTGCCAAAGGCTGGAGGTCGCCCGGCGGGGGGCCCAGCTGGGAGACGGCGTCCACGATGCGCGCCAGGCAGCGATGCTGCGCCAGCGTCGCGTCGCCAAGCGGCAGCGAGCGGCCCTGCCCCCCCAGCGCCGCTGAAGGCGTTGGGCGACTCCACCGCCTGCCTGACGAGCCGCGGCGCGGAAGCGGCGCGGCGCGCCCGCCTCCGCATGCAGCGCGAGGCCCGCCCCTCAGCCAGTCCGCCGGGGTCAGCGACAGCAGGCATCGGCAGCGGAAAGATGTCCCGCTGCCGCTCCGCGCCCGCGCCACCGCGCCTGTTATGAACATCCTCAGCGGCGCAGGCGCCCGCCGAGGTAGGCCCAGTTCCCGCGGCACCTGGAGAGGCTGGGCCAGCACACCCCTCGAGGCAACGTGCTGCAGCGAAAAGAATGGATCCACCACCTCCCCCGCGGACTCGGTGACAGAGTTCCAGCTGCGCGGGCCCACGCTGCCAGGGAGGCGAGCCGTGGTCCGCGGGCCGGCCCCGCGTCACTTCGAGGTGAAGTCAGCCTGCCTCCAGTTCTCGAGGACGAAGGCCACCGCCGACACGCCAGCGCCAAGCGCGAGGACGCCGCCTGCCGGCCCCCGCCGCCAGCACGATGCCCGAGATCGGACCGACCTGCGCCGCCGTGCCGAAGCAGAACGACTCGACGTCCTCGGCCACCACCCGCGCCCAGCCCGCGGGGGCCTCGCCGTTGGGGCCGAGAGGCGGCCCTCCGTCGTTCTTCCGGCGCGCCAACGGCGGGAGGGGCCCCCGCCGCGATGGGGCCCCCAGCGGCGGCTGCGGGCGGCGGGGCCGCGGCTGGGGGGGCGCCCAGCGGCGCGACGGCGGCAGCGCCGACGGCAGGCGGCGGCGCCCCAGCCACCAAAGCCACCGCTGCAGGCCCCCCAGCGGCTGGCACGGCGGCTGGCACCGCCGCCGCGGGCGCGGCCGCCCCTGGCAGCAGCCCGCTGTTCATCGGGAGGAACGCCCCTCCCGCAGGTAGCGGAATTCCAGGGTGCCGCCGCGGGAACTCGGCGTCCGCCTCGGCGAGCGCCGCGGCGAGCCAGGCAGCCTCGCGAGCCGCCGACGGCGCCCTCCCGAACCTGTACGTCGACTCGGGAGCGATCCCCGGAGGGGGCGGCCACTTCTCCGCCGAGAAGCGCACCGCGGCGATGTCCGGCACCGCAGCCAGCAACCTCTCCGCGTAGACCATGTCGTCGGGCGTGACGATGACGACGTCATCCGTGAGCGTCAATTGCCCCGCCACCCTCCTCTGGTGGAAGAGCGGCGCGCCGGCCACGTTGTACAGCACCCAGGCCCACGTTTCCGCCATCAGTGACCGTCGCCAGCGCCAAGCGCAAGGGAGCCCCTCCAGCCGGCGCCGCGACCTTGCCCTGCGGCTCGGCGGTGAAGCGGAGCGGCCCCTAAAGGCGCAGCGCCGCCATCGCGCCCAGGGCGCCGAACGCGGCGCCGGCAAGGCCTGCGGCCAGGCAGGCGAAGGCCACCGAGCTCGCGGTGGCGCCCACGGTCGCCCCAGGGCACGGCGGACAGGACGGGCACGCGGGGCAGGGCGGAACGTCGATCGCCGGGAAGCGTGCCACCCAGGCCTGCAGCGCGGGCACCCCCCAGCGGTCCAGAACTCCCAGCAAGCCCTCCGGGAGGCCCAGCAAGGGCATACGCCGCGGCCCACCGCGGCGCTCAGCTCGAGAGCCGAAGGCTACGGAAAGCAAGCTTTCGGCCTCTCCCACTCCCTCGAAAGGCACTCAACTGCAATAAAAAAGACCACAGTCAGCATCATCATCATCATCATCATCATCATCATCATCATCATCATCATCATCATCATCATCATCATCATCATCATCATCATCATCATCATCATCATCATCATCATCATCATCATCATCATCATCATCATCATCATCATCATCATCATCATCATCATCATCATCATCACATCATCATCATCATCATCATCATCATGCATCATCATCATCATCATCATCATCATCATCATCATCATCATCATCATCATCATCATCATCATCATCATCATTATCGTCAGGCCAATCATCAACAGCATCAGCACCATCATCAGAAATGTCATTCTCACCCTCACCCTCATCGCGGCCCGTCCACCCTCGAGCAGTCGCCAGCCAGAATGCTGGGCTGGCACGGTTGCGGGTGCTGTCGCAGGCAGCTGGGTAGAGGTGCTCCGTGCTACGAATTGCGTCTAGGAAAACCCTGTCAGGGTTTCTGCACGCGCGCAAGTTCTCTGCACGCACCATCAGCGCACCACCATCATCATCATCATCATCATCATCATCAGCAGCATCATCATCAACATCTGCACCACCATCATCATCATCAGCAGCACCACCACCATCATCATCATCATCATCATCATCATCATCATCATCATCATCATCATCATCATCATCATCATCATCATCATCATCATCATCATCATCATCATCATCATCATCATCATCGCCAGCGCCATCATTTCCACCGTCACCATCACCACCGTGGTCATCGCCACGCCGTCATCCACGTCGTCTGCATCGTCCGCGTCCTTGTCGTCACCTCCGATATCGTCGCTAAAACTGTCACCATCAGCAACATCATCATCGCCGACGTCGTCGCCACCATCATCCATCGCCCACCACCGAGGCCATGGATCTTCCAGAGCACGGTCCACGCGCCATTGCGCCCACTGGCATGTGCGCATAAGTCCCGATGGGTAGCTGCACGCACGGCCTCTCGAGGTTTGCCAACAAATTGCGGGCGGGTGGGTGGGACGTGTGTTCGAGCACGGGAGGTGTTCACGCGCCAATGCACACAGCTAAGTGCACCATACAAGAGGTGCCGCATCGGCTGCCCCACATGGATGGCGCCGCAGATGCTGCACCACGAAGACTACATTCCAAAAGTTGCACAGCACGTGCTGCGCCGCATGACGTGCACCCCAATTATTTGACCAAGCAGATTGCATCGCATAGTGCGCACCAAGTTATACACAAATGGGCGATATCGGAAACCCTGAACACAAAAACGTGTTCGTCTCTTGGGGGCGCATCCTTTACTTCCGCCGCCTTCTGCCGCCCTTCCGCCGGGAGGCGGCCTCGTTTTACTTCCGACGACCTTCCGCCGCCCTTCCGCCTCCTTCCGTGGCGGAAGAGATGACAACTCCTTCTATCCTCGAAGGCAAAGTCCTCTTTGGAACGCCTCATATATATATATATATATATATATATATATATATGCGTGTGTTGCGACGTATGGATTGCACCATGCACGGAACGCACTGCGAAGAGTGCACATCCAGCTCACTGTTTGGAGATGGAGTTGACAATTCGGGGGCCGAGCTCTCGAACCACTGTGATGAATCATCGCAGGCATTACAAGCTTCTGACCAGCATCTCGAGGCAGGCCCAGCCGTGGTGGCGAGGCTGCCGCGGGAGATCTACAGAGGCCCGACGACCTCCAAAACACCTGGACCCTCATCCGAGAACGCACGACCTCGTCCTGAGGAGCCCGCCTGCGGACGTTGGCGGCGCGCACAAGGGGGTAGAGGGAGGGGGGAGGGCTTCTTAGAAGGAGGCTGCTTCTTGGAAGGCGCCGGCCTTACATCTATAGAGAAGGCCCGCGCCTTCTAGGAAGCAGGGGTGCTTCTAAGAAGCCCTCCCCCCTCCCCCCACTCCCCTCTGCGCGTGGCTGAGTACGAACACAGATGGGTACGATGCCCAAGAGCACATGGCGGATTTCGGAAGCCCTGAACCCAACAACGTTTTCATCTCTTGTCGGGTCGGGCGAAAGGGGGGGATAGCAAAGGGGGGTTGAGAATCAGCTCACGTAGCTGATTTTCCCGGCGCCTCCTGGCGCCGGAGGTGGCTGTGTATCGAGGAGTGGGCCCCTCGGCGAGGCCGAAACCAGCTGCATGCAGCAAATTTCGTAGCCCCCCCTTTCCCAATTCCCCCCCTTTCGCCCGGCCCGATGTTCGCGTGGTGAACACAGCCCTGCGCGACTCTTCCTCCAAGGCCCCCTGGCCGGTTCGGCATCGCTTCGTCCGAATTTTTCAAGTCGTCCACTCCGTGTCGTCCGCTTCGACTCGTCCACTTCGATTTGTCTTTGCTTCGGCCCGATCTTGGTTGCGCACTCTTGATTTCCGCCGCCTTCCGCCGAGCTTCCGCCGGGCCTTCCGCAGGCGGAGGCGGCCTCGTGACACGTCCGCCGACCTGCCGCCGCCCTTTCCGCCGCCTTCCGCGGCGGAAGAGACGACAACTCTTTCTACCCCGGATTCCACAATAAAGTGGTGGGGGTCACATTTGGGGGGGGGTCTGACTTGAGCTGCCTTGAGGGTTCGGGGGGGTCTGGGCAAAGGGCCGCCCTCTGATGGATAGTCTGGGGGGTCTCAAACTTCTCGTCTGGGAGGGTTGAGACCCCCTCCCTTTAGTTACGAAATCTGGAGTACCCTCGAAGGCAAGGCGTTGTTCGGAAGACCTCGCATGTTGCCCAGAGCCGGCAGGGGTCGCTGCTGGACGGGCGCTCTGCCGCCTCGGACGGGCAGCGTCCGCGGCAGCGCCGACCGCGAGCGCCGTTCAACATGGACAGGGGCTGCTGCCAGTCTTCGCCCCCATTCTCTCCGTACCAGCTTCGATCGTGTCTACGTGAGGCGCCAAGCGGACAGCTCCCGTCCCAGATCCAATCCCACAAGCCCTCTGGGCATAGGCGGTCTAGCGATGACTTTCCTTTCCCCTTCCAAGCCTCTCCTCCCTTCGTGGAGGGGCGCATTCCCCCTCCCCTCACAGAGGTTCTGCTTGGAGGGGGCCGCGAGCGGTCAGGGCGCCCAAGATGCCCCAAGGTGGCGCCAAGAGGGCCTCCGGTCCTGAAAGATGGCCTCCAAGATGGCGCAGGATAGCCGAAGATGGCTCAATGTGGCTTCCAACATGCCTCCCCGAGACCCCGTGAGGGTCACAAGACGGTTCCAGGTGCTCTCCGAGCCCCCCAGGATCCCCCCGAGAGCCAAACATCCTTCAGCAACCGAAAAAACGTCAATGATTTGTGTCTTCGCGCCCTTTCGCCTCCGATGCGCTTCTGAGGCCTCGAGATGAAACCAACAAATGCCCAAGAGAGCCCCAGGACGGGCCCAACGCGCCACAGGAGCGCCCAAGATCGGCCCTGCAGCGACCCAAGAGGCGAGTTCGATGGCCCGAGAAGGGGGGGGAAATCGAGGACCCCCCCTCCTTTGATCGACGCCCGACAAGATGGCCACAAGAGGCATCACGGGCCCCCAAGGGGGGCCCCAAAAAAGCTCCAAGAGGGGCCCAAGATGACCTCAAATCGACCCCAAGAGCGCCCAAAAACGCCCCAAGAGCGTCCCACGAAGGCCACAAGAGGCGGCCAGCCTCCTCCTCCTCCTCCTCCTCCTCCTCCTCCTCCTCCTCCTCCTCCTCGTCCTCCTCCTCTTCCTCCCCCTCCCGGCCCCTCCACGCGGGCCCCAAGGATGGCCCGAATAGGCCCTCGAATGCCCCCGCTTGCTCCCAGAGATCTCTCTGCTCATCCTGGTTACCCGATAGTGTTTCACCATATGTGTCGCTTCGTCCCTTTCCCTGTCAGCTGTCATGGGCATGGCATGGTTTCCGAACGGGCTGGTCGAGATACGCGAAACGTGAAGATTTCGATGGCATACTCCCCCGCCCCACGCGACCCTCGCACTGCAAGGCTAGGGCGAGGTCCACTCCCCTCGGCGGTGAGAGGGCCGATGGCGGTCGGCTCGTCCCGCTTGCCGCGATCGAGCTTCTGCCTTTTGGCCTGCTCGGCGTAGAAGGCGCTCATGGTCGCCTTCATGGCGGCCTCCTGTCGACGTGACCACGACGCCGACGTCGTCCCTCCTCCCCCCGATTCCTGGTTCCTGGTGGCTGCAGGGCTCGTCGAGCGCAGCCTCTCCCCAGGGCCCGTCGGCCCTGGGGGGGGAGGGGTAAGGTCGGCCAGGCCAGAGCGGCGGCGCAGCGCGGGATTTGGGCGATGGGGCTGAGCGGTGGCGCGCACTGCCGAGGTGGGCGCGAAGTGCAGCGGCGATGCGTGAGCAGGCGCGCCAGTGGTCAGCCATCCTCGCCAAGGCGGAAGGCGCAAGGGCCTCTCCCCCTGCACATAGGACCCCCCCCCGATGGGCCTGTTTTCCACCACCACCAACATAAGTTGGAGGGGGAGGGGGCACTCCTCCTCCTCCTCCTCCTCCTCCTCCTCCTCCTCCTCCTCCTTCTCCTCCTCCTCCTCCTCCTACACCTCCTCCTCCTCCTACACCTCCTCATCCTCCTCCTCCTCGTCCTCCTCCTCCTCCTCCCCCTCCTCCTCCTCCTCCTCCTCCTCCTCCTCCTCCTCCTCCTCCTCCTCCTCCTCCTCCTCCTCCCCCCCAACTGATGGTGATGGTGGTGGGGCACAGGCCCATCACCCCCGAAGCGCCCACCAGTCCAGCGGCGAGAGGGACGACATTGCCTTGTGCGGTTCCTCCCAAATGCTGCTGGCGACCGCGTGGCATCGGAGGCTTGCAAGAGAAGCCTGACATACCACGCTTCGACATGGGAGCTAATCGGAACGGAGCGGCAAAAGGTGTGGGAGGCAGGGGGAAAAAGGTGGGAGAGGCTTTTTGAAGGATGCATCTCACTCTAGGCTCAATACCTGGACGTCTGAAATCGCATGAGCTGCGGGGGACCTCAGCACTTGCCCTCTGGTCTCCTAGCCGAAGCATCGGCTTGGAATATGTGCAACCGCTGGAAGCCGCAAATAAACAGCCTGTTCTCAAGGTCACATTCGCCCCCTGTGGGTTCCAACCACGATCCTGGATCTGGTCCAAGAACTCCTTGAAATGATGCCGCACGAATTGGGCCTCAAAACCAAATGATGCAGAATCGGAGGTCCCAATAAACCGGGCACCCAGAAGTGGACCCTGGTTGAGGAGATTGCTCGCGGCATTCAACCTTCGCCAACGGCGGGGCGGCTGAACGATAGTTGTTGTCATCGGGGTCTGGACCATCGGAGTCTAGGTCCTGACGACCACGAAACAAAGGGGAAACACTGAAGGGAATCAAAGCCACAGGCTGCAAGCCCGCCAGAACCGGAAGTCACTAAAAAGACCGTTCAGGCGACCTCGCCCTTACCATTCGACTGCTCAATGGCTAAATGGAGCATCACCTTGACCGACTAAATCGTCGTGGTCATATTGCCGCTGCCACTGCATCGACCAGGCCGGTTCTTAGTGCGTGAAAGAAACAGCGACTCGTATATGATTCACCTTGCCTAGCTGCAGCGCTTTGCCATTGAACATGTGGTATCGCCGTTGCAAAGCCATGATGAGAACACAACCCAAGTTGCCAAGGACACGCAATGGCGGGCGGCCGTAAGTGAAACATCAATGCCGTAATTCTGACAGTGCTAGGGCAACTTGAAGGAGGTGGTAGGGGAGGAGGAGGAGGAGGAGGAGAAGGAGGAGGAGAAGGAAGAGGAAAACGAATACGAATACAATTCAAAAAGCGGGCCGCATCGACTCGTCGGAACATCAAAACCAAATGGAATCGTGCTGGCCAGAACCGATATCGAATCGGATTGATCGCATTGGTAAATCTTTGGGTTGCGCCCCAAAAAACCTGGGCAGTCCTGGTCAGCCTCAACAGGCACCCCCAACTATTCTGGGGCGGTCTCAACACCCTGGCGCCACCTCCGACGGCACCCCTGGGGCGCTCCGCGCACCATGTCTGTGGTGTCGAGACCGCCACTGGCTACACGGGGGTCTGTTGCAGCCAGCTGGGACTTCTCAAGGGGGGTCAGTGGAGGCCAGCCGGGACTACATGGAAGGGCTGTTTGCGCGCAGCCCGAAACCTTACCAATTCGCATTGACATGCGCCCCGTGACGACGACGAAGACGATAACTCCTCCGGGCCAAGCTCCGCCGTCAGCTCGCGCTTGGCGGGCGCGGCCACCGAGGGCCGCAAGTGCTCGGGCACCTCGAAGGGGCCCCATCCAGAAGGCCCCTCCGCTCCCTCTTCCTTCAACTTCCCTCGTCTCTGGAAGTATGATACGAGCCTTTTCACTGGAAGCAGATCGAACTTGCACCAACTTGTTCCAGCACGGTCTGGGTCCGCCAGAAGTGAAGTTTCACGCTTGAATGTGTTCGCAGTGGTTCGGGGCTGTGAGACAACATGCCTAACAAGTCCTGGACTGTCAATCTCAATCCTGTTCACCCAGTCCTGAACTTAATATATCAATCCTTGTCAATACCTCAATATTGCTCACCCCAGATCGGCTGACCATCCAAACTTGCAAACGGGTGATCTAAATATATATGAACAACAACAAAAACGACTGGGTAATGGGTGGGTTCTAAACAAGTAGGCAGCGCAACTGGCGAAACAACAATATATGAAATGGCATAAACCGGGGTCTCAACATGAAGCAACCAAACAGCAGATCAGGTGCAAACAGAAGGCGGATATGATGTGGGCTAAACTTGCAAAAGGGTTCATAACACGCGATGCAATATCATATTCAGGTGCGGCAGAACACCGGAACATGTAGCGTGGTTACCATGTTCGGTAGTGTAGGTTTGAAATCGCATGGACGAACATTTGGCTTTCAAGTGGTCCTGAGCTCAAGTCTCGGGCGCAACGGCCTTCGAAGATAACTAGTATATGATTTACATTAACCTAACACCCCGTGGCTGGCGCCAGCTCGTGTCTTCCGTTCGCCAGATGCTGGTTGGTGCCTCGCATTTGCATAATCGGACTGACTCGGTCCACGTACTTGGCCAACTCAACTGAACGAGTTGCGTGAGATTCCACTTTAGTCCCCTTGATGCCCCCGGCGAAGTTCTCTTGCAACCAGAGTTGGCACACTTAAGCGCGCCTTACGTGTATTACACCTGACCTGCTCGCAATGGCAATGGTTGCACGAGCATCGCTTTTAACGATATGTCAAATCCATCTCGAAGTCCTTGATGACTGCTTGCGCTCCTAGCGTTACTGAGGCGCCTTTCATCATTCAGAAGCACCCCGCCTCGCCCGACGATAGGGCCACCACAGTCTGACTTGCACTCCACGACGTTATAATACGTGATCCCACATCACCGTACCTCCGCTCGTCGATGTTCGTGTGATCTTGCATCCTGCGCAATCGGTGTCCGTATGTGCAGTATCCTCCCTGGGGCGTGTTTGATACAAATACTGATACCCGCACATGCTGTGGTTATTGAAATACTTGCCAAATTTGGTAAACAGTGTCCACGCCCCTTGTGGTGGGGACGACATGGAACGTGCCAGTTCCTTTAAATGGAAACTTGTACATCCGAGCGGCCCTGCGCTAAGAATCTGATTAGGCCGCGGTGGCTTGGCTTGGTATGTCTTAGTTTCGTGATTTGGCAATGGCTCCTCGTCAAGGTAACCCTGCGATGAGTATTTCACACCTCAGTTTGTTTTGTTCCAGACCTAATTCTATGTCGAATAGATCAGCATGCCGTTGACCCGCCTCATACCATAATCCGTCCCGGTTCCACTCCACAGTCCAGCTCAGAATCCGGATTGACTTCAAGTCTATCGGTCCGGGTCCGAATCTGCCCAGGATTTGCACCTCTGATGTACTTTTGAATTCTCCGTCGACCCAATCAAAATCAACATGATGGTCCAATGCAATAAAATCATCCCCATGGACCGTTCGCCAGATTCGCATCGTCGTACGTTGGAACTCATTGCGGCGCCCTGCCGCTATCAAATCCGACGTCAAGTGTAAAGCCCATGCAACAGTCCTCCCAATTAAAGGCGGCGCCCCTGGTGCCGTTCACTGGCCTTTCATGGTCTTCCACACATGCCTGGCTCACGATCTTCGTAGGGTAGCCTGATGAGTATGTATCTCCTTGAGGTAAGAGTATGCGTTCGACATCTATGAGAGAGCGTGATCCACCGCCGCTTTACTGAAATTGCCAACCTTTTCCTCCGGAACCCGGGGTCTCCCCCCCCCCCCCCCCCCCGAAAATCCCCCCCCCCTGCTGGACCCCTCCCCCCCCCCCCCCTCCCTCCCGGCCAAACCCCCCCCCCTCCCCTAACCCCCCTCCCCCCCCCCCCCCCTCGAAAACCGGGGGGGGTCACTACCGGTTCGAAACCCCTCCCCCCCCCCCCCCTCCGGATCCGGAAAACCGGGGGGGGTCACTACCGGTTGGAACCCCCCCCCCCCTCGAAAACCGGAGGGGGGTCACTACCGGTTCGACCCCCCCCCCACGCACCGCCAGCAAACGACTCCCGGTCCCTACCACCGCTCGCATGACATCCCCCACTGTTGTTCCCAGCACCACTGTCCTCACCACCACTGCCCCCGCTGGTTCCACCACCGTCCCTATTGTCCCCACCAGTGCCCCCACCACTGTCGCACTGTCCCCACTGTTCCCACAACTGTTCCCACCACGGTTCCACTCTCCCCACTGTCTCCACGGACCCAACCACTGCCTATCCCCACTGTCCCCACTGTCCCACTGACTCCTCCGCTGTCCCACTGAGCTGTCCCACTGTTCCCACCACTGTCCCCACTGTCCCCACCACTGTCCCCACTGTACCTCTGTCCCATTGTCCCACCGCCGTCCTCGCCACGCCTTTACCAGTGTCCCCACCACCATTGTACCCTCCACTGTCCCAGTGTTTCCACCTCATTCCCACTGTCCCCACACCACTGTCCCCACCACCACCGTTCCCACCACTGTCCACTGTCCCCCCTGTTCCCACCATTGTCCCCACCACTGTCCCCACACTACCCTCCCCACCGCTGTCCCACTGTCCCCCCACTGTCCCCACCACTGTCCCGCTGTCCCCTCACCACTGTCCCCACCAACACCGTCCCCACCACTGTCCGCACCCCCACTCGGTTTTCGAGGGGGGGGGGGGGGTTCGAACCGGTAGTGACCCCCCCCCCTTTTCATGATGAGCTGGGGGGGGGGGGGGGGGGGTTCGAACCGGTAGTGACCCCCCCCCGGGGGGGGGGGGGGGAGGGGTTCGAACCGGTAGTGACCCCCCCCGGTTTTCCGCCAGCAGCGGTAGAACACGCTCTTTCACATCTATGAACCAAAGTGTGAATCCTTTCACACACACACCCTGGGCATTCCCAACTCCCCTGGTAACAGCCATAGAGAAGAGCAGTTTTGAAGCGTCCAATGGTGGCGTGTGGCTGCAAATATGTTATGTTCTGCGAGTTGTTACTTAATTTGCAGAGGCGCCAGACGGGATCGATACTCGTCGCCCCTTTGTTAATATCGATCCACTTCGTACCTATAGGCGTCTTGCCGGTAACAGCGCGGCATTCCTTCTCCTTTACTTTATGATGGACCTCGCGTGTCTCAAACCACCCGATGACCGTCACGACGAACTACCCAGATTGCCTCCCTGGTAACTGGACTCATTTCTGCAATACTTTCACATGCATCGCACGTTCCTGGAATGTTCGACCATCCCTGGTGTCGACATACTCCACAGATCCACTGGTGAGGATAGATGTCTTGTATAACTTGGTAGGTACAGCTGGTGGCGATATGGCGAGCTCCTCACCTGAAATCCCTCCTCCGTTCCTTCCCCTTGATCACGCGAAGCCCCGTGTCCTCAATAATCTGGCCGGCGTGCAAGTCACGAGTAACTTGGCGCAGGCATAAGCTCCACAGTGGCCCTGAACTTCCTGGGATGATTCGTCGAGAAGTGCCGTGGTTTTTTCTGGTCCTGGTTTACGCAGGTCCATATCCACTTTCGTAGTGCCCGCATATAACCTCGTTGATTTCCATATCCTCGCCCAGCCCACTACAATTAATTTCTGCGTCACGCGACCTGAAAGAACACCCTAATCGGTCGTCAACCGTCATTCGGATTAACCAATCCTTGTAGTATGGATCGACACAGTCGGTCTGGGTATACTGTTGATCTCCTCGCTAGGCCTCCTCCAAGTAACTCAGTGCGTCGACGCTGGCCTTGGCACTCCTAGCTGAGGCCCCTACCGATCTACAGGCTGC
>CAUYUJ010019375.1:133090-145590 GCA_963575745.1 Prorocentrum cordatum | reverse complement strand
GGTGGGGGGAGGGGGGAGGGCTTCTTAGAAGCAGGCTGCTTCTTAGAAGGCGCCGGCCTGACATCTACAGATAAGGCCCGCGCCTTCTAAGAGGCAGGGGTGCTTCTGAGAGGGCCCCCCCTCCCCCCACCCCCCTCTGCGCGTGGCCGATGAAGGCCTCAGGATGCACAGGTCATGTTGTGTTCACATGCTGCAGCGAGTCTATGTGTGCTCTTTGCCATCGCCAAAGCGCAACGCCCCCGGAGGCCTCGGCCCCTGGCGTGGCACCGGCGCACCATCCCAAGCGGTGCTCTGAGGATGGCCCCCTCCTCCTTCCTCCTCCTCTTCCTCCTCCTCCTCCTCCTCCTCCTCCTCCTCCTCCTCCTACTCGTCGTCCTCGTCCTCCTCGTCCTCCTCCTCCTCCTCGTCCTCCTCGTCCCTGGAGACTTGGGTCTGGCGTGTGGCCGGCTGGAGGAGCCGGGCGTTTCTAGAATCGCGCAAAGTGAACCCCACCCTCCCCCATCGGAAATCGTGGGGGGTCGGGGGAAGGTTCGCATGTGGCCCCCTAGGAAGGGCAGAAATGCCGGCGGGACGGGCGGTGCCAGCGGCCCCAGAGGTCCCAGACCAGCTCCCGGACGGGCTCCGACGCCTTCGACATGGTTGCCGCGGCTCCTATATATTGCCTCGAAGTGCTCTCCGCGGGGCCCCAAAACTCCAAGAACTCCCAGTATGGTCTCAGAACAGCTCGGGGGACCACGAATGTGTTTAGAAAGCTTCAGGGCGACTCTGGCGAAAGCCCCGACAAGCAACAAATGGCTCCATTCCCGTTGGGAAACTGAAATATTACGCATCGTATCTTTTTGTCCTTCCGAGCGTGGAGGCGTTCATGATCGGCCCAAGACGAGCCATGGGGCTCCAAAAACGGCCCCGAGGCGGCTCCAGGCGGCCCCCGGGCGGCCCAAGAGGCGCACAAGACAGCCCAAGAGGACCGCGTCAACCTGCCTCCAGGAGAAGGGGCGGGACGAGAGGCGAAAGGCCCATCGCAGGCGTAGAAGAGCACTTCTTCACGCTCCGGGGGCCCTGTTTTCTGGGCGGCTTCGTTGTAGGATCGAAGATCGACGATCGAAGATCGATGGAAGAACAAGAGAAGACGATGAACGCCGCAGTCTGTGGGCAAACGAACAACAACTAGTTCATCGAAGGATTCGGAGGGCGGAGCGGAGGGAGCGCGAAAAGAGGGAAGGGAGAGGATGAAAAAGGGAAGGTGAAGAAAGAAGAGGAAGAGGACAATAATAGCAGCACATGAGTCGACTTACGATGATCAAATATGACAGCGGCACGTCAGCGATGCGGCGTAAGCCGATGAATCCACGTCCGGAAGTGACGTGTTGCTGGAGGCAGATCCGCGGATGCTGTAATGCAGCGGATCCAATCGATCCACAGATTGCATAATTGCTACATGTTATATTATATTTCATTATTATGTATCCCCCCTTAACCCCCCTTCTGGAGTCGCGCCACATGTCCGTACCAATGTTGCGGCCCCCTTCTGGGGCCCCTGCACACGTACAAAAACTCATTGGGAAATCTATGAGTTGGGTCCCTGGGGCTTTCTGGGGGCCCAAAGAATGCGTCAACACGGCTCAAGATGGCCTCATGACGGGTCAAGACGACCCCATGACGGTCCAAGACGGCCTCAAGAGGGCCCCAAAAAAAACCCACGAAGGCCCCTGAGGACCCCAAGAGAACCCAAAAGAGCGCTTCCAAATGCTCAAATTATGTTTTTGCCGGTTGGTTTTTGAAAGATGTTAGCGTTCTCGGCTTCTTCTATCCTTAGAAATCCACGACGGCCCAAGCAGCCTCCACAATGGTCCCAGGACGGCCCCAGAGGCCCCCAAGAGGATCCCATGACGGCCCAAGAGGGCCCCAAGAGGGCCCAAAGAGGCCCCCAAAATTATCCAATCGGCCCCCAAGAAGGCCCAAGAGGACCCCAAGAAAGCCCGAAGGCGGCCGTATCGGGCGCTCTGGCTGACCCCCGTTTGAATTGACCCCCGTCTCAAAGCGCCCGATGGAAGCGGCGGATGCACTCCTGGCGATGCTCCGTGCCCGGTGCTCCTCCGAGGAGCGGCGGCCCCGCTACTCTGCCAGGCAGGGGTTTGCGCACTCGCGCTCGCCCTCCCCAGCAGGGGCGCCCTGTGCGAAACTGCTGCGCCGGGCTCCCATGACAGGCTGTATGCGCAAGGGCCTGGTGGAACTCTCGACAATAAGTAGAGTTAAGTCGGGCGTGTCACTCGGCAGTGGGAATGTTCAAGAACAGTAGAAAATAATTTCGGGACGACTATTTGAGCACATGTTTGCGAAATTGCTGAAGCATCTCGCCCACCAGCCTTCAGGGCGCGCGATGCGAATGCTTCTCCTGAAGGCGTATCTATTATTGTCGCGCCTGCCCTCTGAAGCTCTTCCGATTCACGTCGCTCGTGCAAGCGATCCACCGAAGGCGGACGAGCCGAAGTTCTGCCTAGTTCTTGATGACAATTCGATGTCGCTTACTCTGCGCTGGCGCAAGAACCGCACCTCGCCGATCACGATGTCGCGGACCTGTTTGTGCGCGCGCTGTAAAGCAACGCGTCCCGCGCACACGTTGGGCAAGGTTTTCGCCGAGGTCGAGTCCCGACAGCCTTTCGCGCATTTCCGCCCAGACTTGGTCTTAACGGCGCTGCGCGCAGCCCTGCAAGAGCTCGGGGTGTCCCAGCATCATGCGTATCGCACGCACGATCTTCACAGGGGTCACGTGCAGGACATGGCCGTCCGAGGTTCGCGGCTCGCAGACATCCTACGAGACGGAGATTGGCGTTCTGCGGCTTTCCTGTCCGATTTAAGTGAGGACGAACTGGAGGCGGCTGCCATCAGGGAAGCGCACGGCGACCTGTCGTCCAGCGACGATGATGAAGGCTAAAGGAGTAGCATGTTGGGCACCTCACGCGAGTGCGGCGATGGGTATTCCCTCGCGCGCCGGTGCAGCAAGTGCCTTGGGTGTCGCTGCACCCGCGCGCTCCCGCGGGGCGCGGCGACGCGAGCAAGGTGTCGCGCGCCCGCCCCGCGGGTGCGGGCCTACCCAGTGAGCAGCGCTCCCCGCGCTCTCCCCAACCCCCGCAAAGCTGTCTAGGGTATCGTCTGTTGTGTGCTATGTTTGGTATTGTTGAGTATGCTTCAATGTTTCGCCCAAAATCCCCCTGTAGGGGGAGAGGCCCGACCTAAAAGTAGGGCGCGGTGACGGGTGCGCGAACGAAGCGCGCAGCGATCGCTTAAAACTAAGACGTTTCAGTTTCTATTCGATTTTCACCCGCATGTGTTCGACCTCCGCAGCCCCTGTTTCCCAATATTCTGTCCCCAGAGAGGGAGCTCCGGCACGCCGTGCTCCCTGAACGGAGCCTCTGACGGACAGTGCTCCCTGAAAGAAGCTGCGCCTCAGTGCCCCCCGACAGGAGGCGCGCCTTGGCGATCCCTGAAGGGGGCAGTGCCGAACGGCTCCCCGATAGGAGCGGCACCTGAACGAAGGATTGCAACAAAAAAACGAAGGATTGCAAACAAAACTCGTTTTTTTGCAATCCTTCGTTTTTTGTTGCAATCCTTCGTTCAAGTTTTTTTGCAATCCTTCGTTCAAGTGAGGACTTCCTGAAAGGAGCTGCGCCTGAGTGCTCCACGACGGGAGCAGCGCCCGGGGCCCCCGAGGAGCTGCGCCGAGACGCTCCCCGACGGGAGCGGCGGGGTCCAGGATGGGAGCTGCGCCAGCACGCTCCCACGAAGGATTGCAAAAAAACCCTTGAACGAGGGATTGCAAAAAAACCCTTTGGGCTTTTTTTTTTTTGCAATCCTGGGTTTTTTTTTGCAATCCTGCGTTTTGTTTGCAATACTTCGCAGGAGCGGCGCCGACCGAACACGCGGCTGCGGACGACGTGGGATCGTGGCGCCGCTGCCGAGGTCCTGCCCACCCCCGCCGCCCTCTGCGGCCTTCGCCGGCGCCTGGCCCTGGCCGGGTGCCCCGGGGAGGACACCCAGAGGGCGCCGGCCAGGCGGCGCTCTTCACCTGCCCAGGGGCGCTGGCCATCCCTAATGCGGTGGGCCCAGGTGCCGCAATGATTTCCCAACGGATTCTGCAAGAGTCTCGCGTTCTCGCCTTGTTCGACCCTCGGGGGTCCATGACGGCCCAAGCAACCTCCGAGATGGCCCCAAGACGGCCACAAAGGCCCCTAAGGCGGCCCCATGATTGCCCAAAGACGCCCCCAAGACGGCACAAGGGGCCCCCAAGACGGCCCAAGAGGATCTCAAAAGAGCCCCGATGCGGCCCCGACAGGCCCCCAAGACGGCCTCCGAAGGGGCCAGACGGCGCAAGAGCACCCCAAGACGGCCCAAGAGGCCCCCGAGGCCTCAAAGCGCCTCAAAGAGGCCCTCAAAAGGCCCCCAGGAGCCCCCAAGAAGCCTCCAAGAGGCCCCCCAAAAGCTTCCAAACGGCCCCAAGAAACCACCAATGGCCCATGGAATTCTATACAAATGCCGCGATGTTGCGATGGCCATCGGAGCTTGAACTTGGCGTTGCCTTGTGCCGACACGTGGTGCATGCTCATTGCCCTCGTGGACATTCGCACGCTCGTCCCGGCGCTGAAACGGGGGGGCGCATCCGCCCCCCGTGGCGTTGGCACCGCCCCGGGGCGCGCAGAAGGACACAGCAGAAAAGCGCAGCAGACGAGCAGGGCAGACTACCCAACGCCCACTCTTGACGTGCTCTGGACGTGCACCACGCGAAGCGAGAGGAAGCACAACCGGAGCCCCAGACCCCATCTTTCTGCGCAAGCTTTCGAGCTGGGTCGCTCTGCGAGGGTGCTGGGGCCCGAAACCGGGCAAGAACGCGGGCGGTGAAAACGTTGCGACGCCAAGATCTCAGGGTCGCCGTCGCTGCGCCCTCGTCGCCGTGCTGCCGTCGTCGTCGTCGCCCCACGAGGCGCAGGTGGGCGTGCGCCGCACCGCAAGAGCGGACGCGGCCTGAACCCCGCCCCGCCCCCGGAGCTCCACACCATGGTGACGGACACGCAGACCACCTCGTCGGCGCGGGAAGGCGGAGGACCTCCCTCCCTCAGGCGGAGGGGGAGTGGTCGGGGAAGGGGGGGAGGGGGAGGCGGAGTCCTCCCCCTCCTCCTCCCCTCCTCCTCCTCCTCCTCCTCCTCCTCCTCCTCCTCCTCCTCCTCCTCCTCTTTCCTCATCCCTCCTCCGTCCTCCCTCCCCCCTCCTCCTTCTTCTCCCTCCTCCCCCCCTCCTCTTCCTCCTCCTTCGTCTCCTTCCCCCCCCCCGCCCCACGCCCCCCTCCTCCTCCTTCCACCTCCTTCCCCCCCGACCTCCCCCACCCCCCACCTCCCCCTCCTCCTCCTGCTCCTGAAGGTGGAGAGGCCAACGAAGACGCGGGCCACCTCGTTGCCGTGGGACCGCTCGTTCTGCACCCACGTCGCGTCGTCCGACGCCTCACTTGAGCAGGGACCGACCGTCCCGGCTTTCCTATAGTCACACCACGACATGTTCTTAGAACCCAAAAATGTTCTAAGAACCAAAACAATGTTCTTAGAACATAAACGCGATGCGATAAAACAAGACAGACTCCGCAAGAAATGTTCTCAGAACATGTCGTGGAAACCACAAAAGGTTCATGGAACATTGGTTGGTAGGGCTATAGGCGAGCCGGGACGCTTCGCCACTGCTTGACTCACGGCCATCTGCCGCTGCCGGCCCCGCGGCACGCGACGCGTGGCAGCGCAGACGCTGACGCTGACGACGACAACAGCGGACGGGCAGCTGGCGGCGGCAGCGATACGTGACTTGGTCAATGCAATGCCTCCTCCTCCTCCTCCTCCTCGCTCCTCCTCCTCCTCCTCCTCCTCCGCCTCCTCCTCCTCCTGCTCCTGCTCCTGCTCCTGTGCTCCTGCCCTCCCGCTCAAACAGACTTCAGTATGCAGCGGACCAATGCGCGGCGTAGAATGGCTGTGCCGCCGACGATGTCAAACAGGCAACCATCCCTCGAGCACCCCGCATGCACGACGAGAAGGAGGAGGAGAAGGAGGAGGAACGAACGAACGAACAAGCCTCGGATCCCTCTGAATCGTCAACTGGCAACCAATGCTGAAATTGACGACTTGCCCCCAGGATCTGGCTGATATCACTTCATGCCAAGGGCTTGCAGGAGAAGGAGGAGGCGGATGGTGGGAGCTCCCCCTTCTCATCCTACATCGTCAACTCCTCCTAATTACTCCGGATTCTCCCTCATCCACTCCATCTGCTGCCCAGCTGGAGGCGTGCCGACCAACTCTGCGAATCTCATTCAGATTCCAGCGGCGCATGCGGAAGATAATCCCAAAGGTGCCTGGATCGTTGGGGCGCCGACATCTCCAAAACTACTTTGGATCCATTAATAATCGGTCCGCCCCGAATGAACCGCACCCACCCCTCCTTCGCGACATAATTTTCCGGACCCCCCCTCCTCACGGGACGCCTTAATATTCGGGACCCCCCACAGAGCAACATTGCGAGCGCGATCGTTCATGACGGTGGCAACTTCAGTGGTAATGGTGGAGATAAGGAGACGCGGTTCCGATCATGGGGTTGGACCACACTGATGAGTGACGTGATGAGCGCAAGGGCTATCCATGCACCCCCCGCAGAGTATTTGCAAAGGGCATGGGGTCCCCGGAACAATAACGGCCCGACCCCGACACCCGACCCCAACGGGCTCATTTGAAAACCCGCCCACATGCATGATGAAGCATACGTCAAAGATTGACGGCGAAGATTGCACCCCAGGGGAAGTGAATTGCGCAGCAAATGGCGGGAGCAGATGTGATCGCACTTCTGATGATGGCGAAGGTGAACGCCTGCCGATGATAGCGGTAATGGAACACACATGCTGTTCAGTGCGCATACGGAGCACGACGCGGACGGCGATGCTAGCTGCCATCTCCCGCCGCCCTCCGCCGCACCCTGCCCCGGGGGATATCAGGTGGCAGCCCCTTCGCCTCGATCCTCGGAGGCGAAGCGCTCTCTGAAGCGCCTCATCTTGCTGCCAGCCAAAGGGGGGAGGAGGAGGAGGAGGAGGAGGAGGAGGAGGAGGAGGAGGAGGAGGAGGAGGAGGAGGAGGAGAAGGAGGAGGAGGAGGAGGAGGAGGAGGAGGAAGAGGAGGAGGAGGAGGAGGAGGAGGGAGGAGGGAGGAGGGACTCAGCGGAGGCGGCCTCGCTGCACTCCCGCCGCCCTTCCGCCGCCCTCCCCCGGGGGATCGGATGGCACCCCCTTCGCCTCGATCCTCGGAGGCGAAGCGCTTCCTGGAGCGCCCCATCTTTGCCGCCAGCCAAAAAGTGAAGGGGCCCTGGGACACACAAATAAATACACACAAAGAAAAACATTCCCCATATTTTCCCATACCTTCTGGGTTTCTGTCTTCCCCCCACTTCCCATGTTTTCCAATATTTTCCGGGGGAATCGAGGATTAATCGTGCCTGTGTGTTTCCTTCCCTCCTGAATTCTGCCGCCAGCCAAAAAGAGAGGGTTCCAGAACGCCGCCGCCGTCTTCGTCCCCGTCGTCGTCCTCCTCGCAGTCGTCGTCGCCCTCGCCGTCGTCCGCGCCGTCGTCGTCCTCGCCGGCGTCGGCCGTGCGCTGCTCGGTCGCTCGACGGCGGCCAATGCGGCCCACGCACCGCGGGCGGCCTTGTGCACCAGGTGGCCGTGCGCCAGCTTGGCCGCCGCGGCGCTCGCGGCCGCCGGGTCGCGCGCGTGGGCGGAGGCCGCCAGCGCCAGCTCCAGCGGCTGGCTGCCCCGGTACAGGGCCTCGCGGTGCACATGCTGCTCTCGAGGAGGGGGGCGAGGACGGAAAAGGGGATGGGGGGGGAGGAGAAGTGGAGGGGGGGGGGAGCTGAGCAGGCGGAGGGCTTCGCAGACCCCCTCGCCTTTGAGAGAAGCCGCCGAGCCCCTCTGAGCAGCCCCTGCCTTCTGAGGAGGGAGAGCGACCGCAAAGCTTCACCTGTCTCAGCCTCGACCGCCGTGCAAATCCAAAGATCGCCGGGCAAAACAGGAACACCACACGAGCCGACCTGCGATTGGCAAACCTATGCACTGAACCGTTACCTGATGAAAAATGATAGAGCGTGACTAGGGGAACGAAGAATGCCATAAACATAACAACTCGGAGATCCGCGCGGATTTCTTGCGTCCGCGCTGGACCCCCCTCCCTGGAGCGCGGAGCGTGCCGGAGGCGCCGCCAAAAGGGTCCAGCGCGGATCCGAGGAATCCGCGCATTCTTCGTTCCCCTACGATTGAGCGTGGCGCATGTGCATATGTCGGCTACACGCAAGAGAGGCCCCAGGCAACGTTGGCCTTGGGTGCGTGGCCGGCCAATCGTCGCCGGCGGTGCGAAGAGGTCGACGGTAGCAGCGTTTCTGTGCTCTGACGCCCCCGCGACGGCGCCCCAACGGAAGGCCGCGAACCAAAGGTCGCTCGGGCGAAGGGTCACTCTTCGGCAGAGCGCACAACCCAGACCCCCGATGGCAATGAAACAAAAACATGACGGGATTTGTTTTCCTGATTGTTCAGCCTCTGGGGGCCCTTACCGGCCCTCGGGACCGTGACAAAAACGACTCAGGACGCAAAACCGGTCCCGGGGAATGGGTCGAGACCTCTGGGGGCCGACGTCATGAACAAATCATGACGTCGGGGGTCTGGGAAGGGGGTAGGGTGAGAGGGAAGGCTTCTTAGGAGGCTGCCTCTTAGAACGCGCCAGCCTTGCATCTATAGATAAGGCCCGCGCCTTCTAAGAAGCAGCCTCCTTCTGAGAAGCCCTACCCCCTCCTCCTGCCCACCTCGTCTGCGCGTGGCCAAACTCTGACGCGTGACCAAAGTCCTCATTATCCTCCTGTGAAGTTTCGCCCCTGGCCCTCCTTCACCCCTCCTTCCCTCGCCTCTCCCCATCCCTCCCTCCCTCCCTCCCTCCCTTCCTCTCTTCCTCCCTCCCTCCCTCCCTCCTTCACACGCCTCCTCCTTCTCCTCCTCCTCTTCCTCCTCCTCCTCCTGCTGCTCCTCCTCCTCCTCCTCCTCCTCCTCCTCCTCCCCTCTGTCTCCTCCTCCGCCTCATCTCTTCCCCTCCTCCTCCTCCTCCTCCTCCTCCTCCTCCTCCTCCTCCTCCTCCTCCTCATATTGTTTCCTGCCTGCCTGCGAAGGCAGGGACCAGTCAGGGCACCTGGACCATGAGAAAGAAAACAGGAGGTCCCTCAAGGGAAAATGTTTTGCGTCCTGGTGTAGGCGCGTCAGTCTCCCCGCAAGGGGAACCTCCTCCTTCTCCTCGTCTTCGTCCTCCTCCTCCTCCTCCTTCTCCTCTTCCTCCTCCTCCTCCTCCTCCTCCTCCTCCTCTGCCTCTTACCCCTCCTTCTCTGCCATTCCTCTTGGGATAGGGGACGAGGCCCGGCGGCAAGCTTAGTAATGGCACTGCCGCCAAGAGCGGTCAAGAGACTAGAACCGAACGGCATCAGCTGCTGGACTGGAACAAGGTAATAAGTGAATGCGCGGTCTCGCCAAGGCCTCGCATTGCTCTCCGCCCCCCCCCCGTCCCGTGTCTCGCCCTCGCCCGCCATCGAGAGAGCTCAGCCCTCCCCCATCGCCACCATCCTCCTTCGGGAGTCCGCATCCATTTCGCGGTGTGCGGGCCTCCCGACGGGCTACAGTCGGGGCCCTGAAGAAGGAACTCTTTTCGTTGGGGAGGGGCTCCGCGTTCCTTAAGTGTTTCGCAGCTTGCCTCAGGTTTTGCTTTATGTTTTCGATCGGGAGTCGAAGTTTAACTTATGGAAAAAAAACGGGCCTCGTTCCTTATGTTGGGTTCCTTAGGTCAAGGCCCCGACTGTACATGAGCTCTACATGGAAGTGCCCATGGGAGCAGACCACAACATAGAAGCGGGCAATGGCGACGAGCGGGTGCCGTTCGACCGCGAGCCTATCGTTGTCAGCCACAGCGCTCGGGCCACGGCCTGTGCCACAGGCGGGGGGTGGCAGCAGACGATCAGCTACAACGCTCGGGCCACAGCATTGAAGGGGCCCCAGGACACACAAATACACATATGAAAAATATTCCCCTGACTTTCCCATATTTTCTGGGTTTCTGTCTTCCCCCCCACTTCCCATATTTTCCCATATTTTCTGGGGAGTCGAGGGTTAACTGTGTCTGTGTGTTTCTTTTCCTCCTGAAGCATGCGAGGACGGCGACCAGTGGCAACTGGCAGGGGACGCCGCGCGCAAGGCAGCTCACCGCGGCGGCAGATGCGAGAAGGCGAGCAGTGGCTGCCGGTGGAGGGCTCGGGCCACGGCGTGCGAGAACAGCAGGCAGCGACAGCAGGCAGCGAAGGGGCCAGCTCGGGTGGAAACGCGGGTGGCGAAGGAGAGCCGGGATCGCCCCACGACCCCAGCCGAGGGGCAGGGACCGGGGTGGACTGCGAGAAGGGGGTGCAGAGGCGGCAAGCGGCGGGAGGAAGGTGAGCCCCCTGTCATTAGCTGCGTCGCTCGGGCCACGGCCTGCGTGCAAGTCGTGGAAGCGCTCAACTCGCCACAACGACCGTGCAAAGGAGCCGCGCGTGCGGGCGAAGGAGGGCCAGGCCCGCCTCACGACCCCTCGCACGAGGCGGGGACCGGGGTGGTCAGCGAGGCGTGCAGCAGTGCCAAGCGGGGGGGAGGAAGGCGAGCCCACCGTGACCATCTCTAGGGCAGCGGTGCAACGGCCTGCGAGAAAGGCAGGCAGTGGAAGCTGGGAAGGCGCGCAGGCTCCGCATACTCGGCTTCAGTGCGGGGCTCAGCTTGTGCGAAGGAGGCGCACCTTGGAAGGCAGGGCGCGCCAGGCACAAGCGATCGGCTGCAGCGCAGGAACCAGCTCGCGCGAAGGAGGCGCAAGGTGTGCGGGGACGGGGAGGACGCGGCCGTGGTACAGGAGCCGCGGCGGCAGGGGCGATCATCGGCTATGGATTGGCTCAGCCGAGCGGAAACACACACACACACACACACACACGCCATGCCCATCAGCTTCAGTGCTGGAAGCCGCTCGCGTGGAGGGCGCAGGGGCCTGCGCGGCAGGCTGGCAAGAAGCTGAGATCCAGCGTCATCAGCTATATATTAGATTGCAGCGACAGGGCGCCAGCTAAGCAATGTTTTCCGTGTTCGTGTTGTTGCAGTTTCCCCTCGTTCTGCACTCGTTCCGCCTTCGCAGCCAAACGAATCGAGAACGAAAACGGTCCACGAAATCGCCAAAACACCGTTCAGCTCGCGCCCTGTGCAGCACTCCTCTTCAGCTGGGCTGAGGATAGCGTGCAGCAGAGGTGCAACTACCACGCGGACTGTGCCCATGGAGGTCCGCGTGTGTAGAGCGCGAAGGGCCACTGAAGAATCCCACCAACCATTTAGCGCGGAGGTGGTTTAGAGCGCTTCCTGTTCCAACTCCCTTCTTCCCCTTCGGGGAGGGATTTACTAGCCAGCCGCTCTGCGGTTGATCGGGAGCTTCTGCATATGATATGGAAGGAAGTGCGTGTGCTTATGGGCGAAAGGAGAATGAGAGGGAGGCGGTGGTGCAGCGGGTGAGGATTGCGCCTGGGCGAGAAGAGACTGAGCGTGTGCGTGTGAGCGAGGGGGAGCCCCAGATTGGAACACGCCCGAGCTGATTTTTGCGAGGATGTCTCGAGCGAGAGCCCCCGACCACCTGGTGCGCCCCAGCGCGCGCTGCCAGATCCCTGGAATTGGTCCATGTGGGCGCGGTGGCATTGGGCATGACTTTCTCGCGCGGTCGACTGCGTGAGGATGTCTCGAGCGAGAGCCCCCGACTGGGACACGCCCGGTGCGCCCTGGCGCTCCCCAGCGCGCACGGGCAGATCCTTGGAAATGGTCACTTGGGGCGCTGGCCTGACTTTCTTACGTGCCGTGGGTCGACTTTGAGAGGAGGTCTTGAGCGAGAGCCCTGGACTGGGACGCGCATGGTGCGCCCCAGCGCGTTCTGGCGAGTGAGGCCCGGGGGGCCCGTTTTCTGAGGATGTCCGCGCCTGTGTGGAAGTCGTCGCAAGATTTCCGGGACTTCCTGGGAACGGAACAAGGGGGCCTCTGAGGGCATCCTTGGGAAAGCTCGGGGGGCTTGTTTTCTGATGATGCGCCACGCGAAGGCGCTGGTTTGGAATTCGTCGCTGGATTTCAAGAATTTCCCGGAGTTTCTGGAAACGGAGCAGGGATTGCCGTTGGCGGGCTCATTCCCTCGCGCGCTGGGGGTCAGGATGACGTGAGTTCTCAAGACAAGCTCATTCAAATCAACACCCCCCCCCCAGACGACAGGCAGCCAACCCGAGCCCATGCGGACACACATGCCCCCCGGCCCCGCCCCCCCCACCATCCCTGTCAACAAAAGCAATTTGGGGTAGAATGTTGGATCATGCTCGTGGGCCCCGCGAGCACTTTGTATTGTTTGTTGGCAGGGG
>CAUYUJ010019375.1:68090-128090 GCA_963575745.1 Prorocentrum cordatum | reverse complement strand
ATCATCATCATCATCGTCGTCGGCATCCCTGGAGGGGCACCCCCATGAGCGGGGTGTCGGGCCAGAGCGCCCCCTGGTGCAGGCGGGGAGCACCGGGCCTTCGGGGTCCAGTCCCCCGCACCCCAGCGTTCCTTCCCAGGGGGCCGCCGGGCCTCGTGGCCTCCCCCAGGGTGGTGTGGGCCTCGCACTTGCCGCCTTGGGACCAGATCGGCGGTCCGCCTCCCCCGTCTTTGGTCCCAGGAGCATCTCCCCTCATGGGAGCGGTGCAGCTCGGGGCGGGGTCCTCCGTGTGCATTTGGGACTCGGCAACACCACGCAGAGAGCGGCGAGGCCGCGTTGCGCAGCGAGCGGGTGGCTGGCCGAGTCTCGGCCGTGGCATCCGCAGGAGCTTTGCCACAAAAACCACTGTCATCATCATCATCATCATCATCATCATCATCATCATCATCATCATCATCATTATCATCATCAAAATCCTCCTCCTGCTCCTCCTCATCATCATCCTCTTCAGCATCATCATGACAATCATCATCATCATCATCATCATCATCATCATCATCATCATCATCATCATCATCATCATCATCATCATCATCATCATCATCATCATCATCATCATCATCATCATCACCGCCACCACCGTCATCATGGACATCATCGTCATCACCATCATCATCATCAACCTCACAATTATGATCAGCAGCAATATCAGCATAGTCCACAACATCATCACCAGCATCAGAACCATCAGCATCATCACCATCATCATCATCCTCATCATCATCATCGTCATCATCACTGGACCATCCCCATCACCGTCACCATCACCACCATCACCATCATCATCATCATCATCATCAGCAGCATCATTAACATTCTGACCAACATCAACATATGCATCCGCATCGTCATCATCATCAGCAGCAGAATCAGCAGCAGCAGCGTCATCGCCGTCGTCGCCAGCATCGTCATCAGCATCGTCATCATCGACATCCTCGCACTCATCTACGTATTCATTTTCATCGTCGCCATCATCCTCATCAGCAGCAGCAGTACAACCATCACCATCATCACCATTAACATCAAAGTCACCATCAGCAACATCATCATCATCAGCATCAGCATCATCATCGTCGTAATCGCCGCCGTCACCGTCGTCATCATCACACCGCCCTCGTCGTAATCGCCGTCGTCACCGTCGTCCGTCAGCACCCAAAAAAACACCGTCATGACCTGCATCCCCATCACATCACCACCACCACCCTCGTTACCAGCATCGCCCTCCTCGACATCATCCCCCTCCTGATCCTACCCAGTTGTTTGCGACGCGCGCACGGAGCGAGCGGTCAAGCGCCTCGGCGCCGTGCCCAGCTCAGGCGCGTGCACCTACTTAGGGGCGGTGCCCCAGGGCGACTCGCCTCCCTCCCCCCCGCCTCCCCCGACGACGGCGACGGCGGCGGCTCCGCAGGGACCGCGCGCCGCTCCTGCGCCCTTGTCCACCGCCACGCTCTGCGCGTTCTTCACCTCGGGCGCACCATCGTGTTCTCCCCCTTTCTCCTCCTCCCCCCTTAGCCTCCTCGTCCTCCTGCTCCTGGCCCTCCCCTCGCATCCGCCCCCCCTTGTCGCCCAATCCTCCTCCTCCTCCTCCCCTCCTCCTCCTCCTCCTCCTCCTCCTCCTCCTCCTCCTCCTCCTCCTCCTCCTCCTCCTCGAACCAGTCCTCTTCCCCCCACCTTCCTCCGCAAGATTCTCCTCCTCCTTCTGCCTCTCTTCCTCCATCTCGTTCCCCCTTTCCGCCTGCTCATCCCTCCTTCAGTTTTCTCCAGGTATTCCTGCTCCTTCTCCTCCCCCATCATCCTCCGTCTCCTCCCTTTCATCCTTATTGTCTTCCTTCCTCGTTGTCGTCCTCCACCCCGACTGTAATCAAAACGATTTCTGAATTCGTATCTCGACTGGGATGCGGCCCAAAGCATACACCCAACAAGACCGAGCTCGCAAAACAATAGCTCGCCGTGCAATCGACTTCCCTGCCCTTTCAAGCTGCTCGAAAGATTGCATATACGAACTGGAGTGGTCGCATGATCCGTAACTCCCCCTCTCTAACTGCACCTCCTGTTCCTGCTCTCCTCTTAATGTTCACTATTTCCCTCCATCTAGACGTTTTCCCCCTCTGTCACTCCTCCACGTCCTCCTCCTCATCCTCATCATCCTCCTCCTCTTCCTACTCCTTCGCCTCCTGATCCTCCCTCCTCCCTCCTCCCCCCTCATCCTCATCCTCATCCTCATCCTCATCCTCCTTCCTTTCCTTCACCTCTTCCATTTTCCGCGTCCTCACCCTTCCACGATTTCCCTCCTCTCCCTCCTCCTCCTCATCCTCCTCCTCCTCCTCCTCCTCCTTCTCATCCTCATCCTCTTCCTCCTCCTCCTCCTCCACCTCCTGCCTCCTCATCCCTTCTCCTAATCCATCTTCCGCCTTCTCCTTATCCCCCTGAACCTCCTGCTCCTCCTCCTCATCATCCTCCCTCCTTCTCATCCCACCTCCTCATCCTCCCCCACTTCCGCCTCGTTCCCCATCCGCTCCCCCCGCTGGATGCCTCCTACGCTGATGGGGCTGGAGCAGACGGGGCCGAGACGCAGCGCATCGGCGGTGCATCGACGAGTCGTCGTCAGCGGAGCGGGCACGGAGGAAACAACGCGCTGCACGGGCGATTCGGAGGCCAGGGAAGATCGAGGCACTCGACAGCTGATATCTGCCCCGCTCGACCCCCCTCGAGGATCGGGGGTCGATCCCAGAGGCTCAAGGGTGGAGGTTGGGAACCGAAGCAGGGGCGCTGACTGAGCTAAACCATATCTCCTCCTGCCACTCCTCCTCCTCCCCCTCCTGCTCCTCCTCCTCCTCCTCCTCCTCAGCATCATCATCATCATCATCATCATCATCATCATCATCATCATCATCATCATCATCATCATCATCATCATCATCATCATCATCATCATCATCATCATCATCATCATCATCATCATCAGCATCATCATCATCATCATCATCATCATCATCATCATCATCATCATCATCATCATCATCATCATCATCATCATCATCATCATCATCTCATCATCATCATCATCATCACATCATCATCATCATCATCATCATCATCATCAGCATCATCATCATGATCATCATCATCATCACGATCATCATCATCATCATCAGCATCATCATCATCATCATCATCATCATCTTCATCATCAGCATCGTCATCAGCATCATCATCATCTTACTTCCTGCCCTTCCCCACTCGCACGTGGGGGAGGGAGGCGAAGACGATGACGATGATGCTGATGATGACGACGACGACGACGACGATGATGATGATGATGATGATGATGTTGCTGATGATTATGCTGATGATATTGATGAGAATTATGATGAGGATGATGATGCTTATGGTGATGATGATGACAATGACAATGACAATGACAATGATGATAATGATGCTGCTGATGATGATGATGATAATGATGATGATGATGATGATGATGATGATGATCATGATGATGATGATGATGATGATGACGCTGATGATGAGGATGATGATGATGATGATGATGATGACAACGATCCAAGACATCAGCGTGGACATCCGAAGTTTTTCGGTCAGGTTTTTTTGCTGAGCGCGTCGCGGCGGCGGCCCCAACGATACGCCCTACGCCCTGGCCTGCTAGCTGGTGGCGTGTCGCTCCGCTCCGCGGGACGGTAGGCGCGCGGAAAGGCTCGGGACAGTGACGCTCGGTGAGTGACTGCGACGTGGATCGCGTGTCGCTCCGAGGCGCGGTGGCCCAGAACTGGAGGAGCGACACGCTGAGCCAGAGTTCCTGACCGCATGCGTCTGCCATTTTTTGTTCCTCGACGCCTGTGACCCCTCCCCCGGCATCCATTGAGCAGGGACCGACCGTCCAGGCATTTCTATAGGCCTATCACGACATGTTCTTAGAACCCAGAAATGTTCGAGGAACAAGCACAATGCTCTCAGGACAGAAACCCGATGTGTGAAAACAAGACAGTCCCATCCAGAAATGTCCTAAGAACCACAGAAGGTTCTTATAACATTCTTTGGTAGGCCTATAGGCACGCCTGGACGCTTCGCCGCTGCTTGTACCCGACGGACGCGAGCCGAGCCGGGGCGGAATCCGAGCCCGCCACCGCCGTGGGGTCCAGCGCCCCGGCCTTCTTGCCGCCAAAGAGGCCCGCGGAGGCCGCCGAGCTGCCCAAGCGCCGGGTGGGATTCTTCGCCTCCGCAGGCGAAGGGCAACGATAGGGCTCGGCTGCGCGCAGAGGGGGGTGGGGCGGGGGGAGGTTCTTAGAAGCACCCCTGCTCCTTAGAGGGCGGGGGCTTCATCTATAGATGTGAGGCTGGCGCCTTCTAAGAAGCAGCCTCCTTCTAAGAAACCTTCCCCCCTCCCTCCACCCCCTTGTGCGCGCCGCCAATGGGTGACCCCCAGATCCTGGCGTTACACTTTGTTGACAACGTGGGAGGCGTGGAAGTCGACGCCGGGAGCAACGTCGGCGGTGTGTGCTCCCGATCTCGGCGGGTGGTGGTAATCTGTTGTTGGCTTCCTGGGTGGCCGATGTAGTAACAACAAGACCGAGTTCTAGGATCATTTTCCCCCTGTTGAGGCATGCCCGTGTGTTGGCGCTGTGCCCATGTCCAGGCCTCCAGCAAACGAGCGTTTTCGCCCGGTTTCGGGACCCAGGACCCTCACAGATCGACCCGGCTCGGAAGATAACGCGCAAAGACGGGGTCGGGGGTTCCGGTCGCGACGTTCTGCGTCGTGACTTTTGCTTGCAGCGTCGCATCTCAGGGTGAGGGCCTCTGGAGCAGGGACCGACCCGCCCCAGCAGGCCTGCAGGCCTACCACGAGATCTGTCTCCTGAACCAAAGGAGGTCCGAAGCGCATGAGTTACTCGTCGTGCAGATCCTCAGATGTGCATCCCGTGCTCCTGCCACGCTTTGCTGAGGAGCTCTGTCCTCGAGCATCTGGGCGTGCGAGCGAGTCCGCGCAGACGGCAGGCGCAGCAGTGCCGACGACGGCGACGACTTCGGTGACGCCCTCCTCCTCTGGGCATCTTGCAGGACAGACGAGGCAAACTGGCAGAGCGAGGGGGTGTCTCTTGTCGTTCTCCCCGCGCCATCTCAGGCAAGCACGCAGGGCGTTGCTACGCCCGCTCTCTGGCGCGCTACTCGCGGCGCCTGCTGGCACTCCAGGTGCCCAAGTGCCATGCTGGCTACATCGCGGTACAAGGTCGTGTGTGTGAACCCTAGTTAGAATCTGAACGCTGGTGACCTGAGTATGGGCGAATCGAAGTGCGAGTGGAATCCGGAACGATCGGGCCTGAGCGTGAGCATGGATATAGTCAGTGTGAGTACGAGTGAGCCTGAGTATGAGCAAGTCTGAGTGCTAGCGAGTCTAAGTGCGAGCGGGTCTGCGTGTGAGTGAGTCTGGGTGTGGTGAGCCTGAGTTCCAGCGTGATGAATACAAATATGAATATGAATGAGTATGAGTTTCAGTCTGAGTATGAGTGAAGATGCGGTCTGGTAAGACTGAGTGCGAGTAAGTCTTCGTGTGAGTTGGTCTGGGTGTGGGTGGGTCTGCGTTTGAGCGAGTCTGAGAATGAGCGGGTGAGTATGCGTGCGTCTGGGTATGACCAAATATGAATATGAGCGAGTCTGAATGTGATGACTTAGTCTGAGTGGGGAAGAGGCAGTTCGTATGCGAGTGGGTGCGTCCGAGTGGAGAACAGAGAGAGAAGGTGAGTGAATGAGTGAGTGCGTGAGTGAGTGCGTGAGTGAGTGAGGAGCACACAAGTCCAAAGAAAAGTCCGGGGGGCAGAAACAGGCAAACCGCCTGAGGCATCCCGCCAACCTGAGCGCGAATCCTCAAGTGCCGCCACCCCTGGCGGCTCCGCCTTTGGGTCCTCAAACGCCACGCCTGCGATATCACGGTGAACATTGGACCACGAAACGAATAAAGCCGGCCAAATCTGAACGCGAATCCTGGAGTGTCCCCACCCTTGGCGCCTCTCCCATGGGGTGCCCAAGTGCAACGCCTGCAAGATAGCTGTGAGCAACGGACCACAATAAGCGATAAGCCTGGGGTGGCAGAAACAGTCACGCCTGCCAGATCGCGGTGAGCAGTGGACCACCAAAAGAAACATGTCGGAGCAGAAACAGGCAAAACGCCAGAGACACCCTCACAGCCTGCTCTGAAAGCAAGGGGTGTTGGGCACCCAAACGAGCAAAACGCCTCGATCATACCCACAATCTGGGCGTGAACAGGGATGGAGGTACACACTGGTGGCTCCCCCTGGGAATGCTGAAACCAGCGCCTCGCCTGAGACATCCTTGCAGTCTGCTCTGAAAGCAAAGGGTGTTGGGCACCCAAACAGGCAAACCGCCTGGGACGTCCCCACTTCTGGAGGCGAACGAACGGGTGCGACACCCCCTGGAGGCTCCCCCTTGGAGTGCTGAAACCATAGCTTCGCCTGCGACATCCTCAGTCTGCGCGCGTGAACGATTATGAGCACATGCAGCAAATGCGAGTCTGAATGAGGGAGAGATGTGACTAAGTATGGGTGAAGGGACGAGTGAGCCTGAGTAAGGGCGAGCCTGAGGGAGGAAGTGATGTGACTTAGTCTGAGTATAAGTGATTCTGGACATGAGTGAGTCTGGATGTGAGTCGGTCTGGATGCGAGTGGGTCTGAGTATGAGTGAGTCCGAGTGTGAAAAGTGAGTGTGAGCGTGAGCGTGAGGAAGAGGAGAAGGAGGCAGGTTGGGGAAGAGGGAGGAATAGTCGACGCAGTCTGAGTGATAACAAAAACATTATTGGGACATAGGAACCGTGTTCTCATGATATAGCACCGATGTGTTGAAACAAAGCGGCCTCAACCAGAAATGCTCTAAGAACACGTCGTGCAAACCGAACAAGGTCATTTACAACATTAGTGGGGCTTATAAGGAAGGCAGTCGCGGGTGGGTCGCAGGGTGGGCGCAAGTTGAGTCGCGGGGTGGTCGCGGGGTGGGTAGCGGGCGGGTCGCGGGCGGGTCGCGGGCGAAGACGACGACAACGACGCAACGCATGATTAACAACAGTCCACACAACGGAACCCCACTTCAGCCTCGCACCCAGGGACAATGAATGACCGTGCGGCACCTTCACTCTGACCGATGCTCCAGGGGCGCGTTCTGACCAGGATTCCGAGGCTAATCCAGCCATGGCGACGAGGTAAGTGCACGGTCAGGGTATCGGATAAGGAGTCATTGGATACAAGCCCACTTGTAAGGAATCCGGGGTCTGGAAGACGGTGGAACTCAACTCGTGGATTGGCCATGGATATCACCGCCGCCTTCATCAGATAAGGAACCCTCCAGGGTCTGAAGCCAGCTGAGCACATTCATTAACCAACGCCCCCACCATAGCATATGGGTAGATCCTGTTCCCCGCTGACAGGAGGCCGTCCAGCAGGTTCGTGTCGTGTCGAATTCGGCGTTGGTTCCGGACACTGCGGGGATAGTTCAACCTAGAACGATCGGCCGTTTCCGAAACGTCAGATCGTTCAACACCTTTGCGGAAGCCACGACAATGGACACCCTAACAGTCCTATCATTGAATTAAAAGTGTGTTGGACATGTCGGAAACATGTTATAAAAATGTTTGACCATGTTTTGTTTGTACACGAAGAGTTTAAACACATTCTCTCACATCTGGAATCTGGAAGTTACTTGGCAACATGGCTCCTCTCCATTGATCGTCCTCCACAACATCTACCGATTCTGGGTCGCCGGCGGCGTCCAATGTTGAACGCGGGATGCGAACCTACAGTATGCATCACGCCAAGGGGGCCAGTCAAACCATAAAACTAAAATTCTCGATGCATATTAGAAAAAATAGTTTGCTTCCTACTTTTTGACTATGTTTAAATTTTCCTCCTGTAGAGGGACATGCCCGACTTAATCGTCGCCCTGGAAGTCGACGATGAGTTGTGCCCCCAAACGTGCGACGGCGTCCTGAATTTTTCAAGACGGCGTCCCCGGAAACCCAGACCTTTCCCCAGGACCGGTTTTTCATCCTTAGTGGTCTTTTGACGGTCCCGGGGCCTGGCGAGGGCCCCCCGAGGCCGAACATAATGAAACACTTGCCGCCTGATGTTTTTACGGCGCGATCATGTCTGGGTCTCTGTGTTTTTCCCCTCCTGACAGCTGCGCCCCCCCCCGGCGTGCCGCCTGCAGCCGCTGTATGCTGGCCGCCCTCGCCGGCCGCGCGCCGGCCACGGGAGCGGGCTCCGGGAGGCCGCTGGCGCGCCTGCGGCCGGGAGGGGGCGCGGGGGGGGCGGGAGGCGGGGACGGGGACGAGCATCTGATCCTCATCGCTCCTCTCTCTTTCTCCCCCTGCCCCTGCTGATGCGGCTCGTCTTCCGCCTCGTCCTGCTGCCAGTGATCCTTCCCGTGGCCATCCTCCTCCTCCACCTCTTCCGCCTCCTCCTCCTCCTCTTCCGCTCCTCCCCCCTCTTCCTCCTCCTTCTGTTCTTCCGCCCCCTCTTTCTCTTGCGCCTCCCGGGCCTCTTCCTCCTTTTCTTCCTCCTCTTTCTCCTTCTTCTCCTCCTCCTCCTCCAGAGAAGCCCTGAGATCCGAGGATGTGACTTTTTCCATCAGCCTGGCGGTTTTTCCTGGGGTTCGGTCTCCCGCGCCCGTTTATCAGGCTGGGGGGCCGTTAACAAAAAATTGATCCGAGACGAAGAAGCACCACCCAGGGAAGGGGTGGGGACCTCTGCGGATTCAAAAGAAGCAGATCGGCGCATGTCTGGGAATGCAGCCTTCCGGCCTTCCAGGAACCCGGCTCGGGGGGCATCCTCGCGACTTTGGGGAACGGCAAGAAGAGGTCTGGTTCAAGAAGGGTGAATTCGACGGCTGCTGGGGCGCCTCGGGTCGAGCCGGGGGGGTCCCGGGTCGTGGCTAGGGGGGGGTCCTCAGGTCTAGCGGAACCAGCCTTGTCCAACGAACCCTGCTGGCAGCCTCTGAAACTCCCACGGCCTTGGGTGAGAGAGCGCCCTCCCGCTCCTCGGGCCGCATCTGCTTCCCGATCCCTCGAGCGCAGGGGAGTTCCGGCCGATGCCGGGTAAGCTTTTCCTCGAGCCAAAATTTTCCTGCTCGGCCTCAGGGGCGCCTGGCCCCTCAGTCCACTACCCCCCCGTCCAGGGTAAGGGGGCGACCGGCAAGGTTCTGGGGAAAGTCCTGGAGACCTCGCGCGGCAACTTGAAACCCATTTCACGCCGGATCCACGCAGGATTTACGTCGGTTTCACGTCGGGTTGCGTCGGGATCACGTCGGACTCACGTCGTATTTACGTTGGGCTTGCGTCGGTTTCGCGTCGGCCTTACGTCAGGGGGGGCGCAGCGAAGCGACGCGCGCAGATCCGCGGAAGCAGGACCCTTGAGGGTCAGCGCGGGGGGGGGCGGGACCCTTCTACCTTGGTGTCGGCGTTCACCTGGGGGCCATGGAGTGCGTGATAAATCCCACGTGCCCTCTGGGCGTAGGTGGTTCAATTTTGTCATTTCTCCCCCGCTCTCTCTGCCAAAATCTCTCCTTTCCCTGCTCGGGCGAAAGGTTTATGGTTGTTCCCTAAAAATATACACTCCCTCCCCCAGGCGACCGTCAACCAACCACGAGAAATGAGGACCCCATGAGGGCCCACCACCATCCCTGTGACAAAAACAATACGACATGCACTTTGGGGCCAAATCTGGAGTCATGTTCGTGAGGCCCGCGAGCGCTTTGCATCGTTTTTTGACGGGGACGGCGGGGGTGTCAGCATATTGCCTGCTGTGCGCAGGGCTACCATCCCCGATAAAAGACAATACAACATGCACGTCGCGGCTAAATCTAGATCATGCGCGGCCAACCGCGATCACAGTCAAGTGGTGGCGTATGGCCTGCTGTGCGCCAGCCCAATAGACACATTGATGGGCATTGGCTTTCGACATGAATGGAGGGGACCGACATGTTTCCCGATGTGTGCTTTCACGTGCGCAGGCGAACCTGACACACTCTGCACGTGCCCCGAACGTGGCGCACCTGGCGCGGCTGGAGCATGCGGCACACCTGGCGCACGCGGAGGCACGTGGCCCATCTGGCGCACCAGGCGTCCCTGGCACGCTCGGGCCCCAGGGGCACCTGGCGCGCGTGGCGCGCCTGGCACGCATTGCGCACCTCGCCCCAGCGTCGCGCGCATGCCGGGGGGAGGAGGAGCGCACGTACTCAAAAAGGAAGAGACGAGGGCAAGCGGACAAGACGCGAGACGAGGGCAAGAAGCTCGCACGCGTCCGATTGCAGGCGCCGATCTGCTTCCAGAACATTGATTCGATGGAATCGCACTATGCCTGTAGATGATGCAGTGCTGCGACCCGCGCAGAGGCGATAGCAGCGGCGTGAATGGGCGAGCCAACATCGGCTCGCCACTTCAGAATATGAAACAGCTGCGTGGCCAGCGCCACCGCGCGTACACAGTCAATGCGCGGTCGCGCTCTATGCTCACTCAGGTGGCCTTAGCCGAAAAAAACGTGGCGTCGCTGCTCAGCTCACTCTCCTCCGCTGGCGCTGCGGCCGCGCCACGGAGCACAGGGCACACAATGTAGTGCGACAGGTCGTCGCGCGCCTCGCAGCCCATGATGCACAGGCGGGGCGCTATGACGCGCATCCTGCCCGACGTGATCCAGCCGTTGGAGATGGTGCGCAACCACGACCACATCCAGGCGGGGCGCGCTGCGCGCAGCACGGCGCGCAGCTCCAGCCAGCGGCTCCGCAGCTCCTCGGCGGGCACCTCCATCCCCTACCGCCGCTGACGGTGGCCGATCAAGTGGTCGAAGCGTTCCGGGAGGAGGAGGAGGAGGAGGAGGAGGAGGAGGAGGAGGCTTCTGTGTCGGGAGGGCGGGTGGGAGTGGAGCTGGACGGCTACTAGCCAGGAGGGCGTCTTGACCCATCCCCGTCCGAGCGATGCCAGGGCTGAGGCTCGGGTGTTACTTCTGTGTTGGGAGGGCGGGTGGGAGTGAGCTGGACGGCTGCTAGCTAGGAGGGTGTCTTGACCCGTCCCCCATACCCCCTCCCTTGGGCCTGGGAGGGCGGGGGGGGGGCGGTGGGGTTAGAGCGTCCAAGATGGCCCAAGATGGCCCCAGAAGGGTCTCAGAGAGCCCACAGTGACCTCCAAGATTGCCTAAGAGACCCCCAGATGGCTCAAGGCAGCCTCCGACAAACACCCAAGAGGTCCCAACACGACGCCAAGACGGTTTCATGTGCCCTCTGAGCCCTCCAAGGACCCCCCCAAGAGGCCAAACGACCCTTCAAGATCCGAGGGAAAATCAATGTTGCTAGTCTTCTCGCATTTTCGATTCCGATTGGCTCTTGAGGTCCCAAGATAAGATGGCCCTACGACGGCCCAAGACAGCTCCAAGAGGGGCCCAAGAGGGGTCCCAAGAGTGCCCAAGAGCGCCCCAAGAGGGCCTCAAGACATAATTTCTGAGCCCCCGAAAGGGGGGACCTTGATGTACTCCCTCCCCCTCCGTTGGAGCCATGGGGCCCAAAACGGCCCCAAGAGCCCCCCCAGAACCCGCCAAAGAGCCCCAAGAGGGCCCCTAGACCCCCCAAAGGAACCCCAAGAGGGCCCAAAGTGGTTCCGCGAGGACCCCAAGAGAGACCCAAGACGGCTCCAAGAGACATGCGAGAAAGCACTTCCAAGGCGGCTGTTACACTGCATGCTTCTACACTTCCCTGATAAAAGGCAACTCGCCTGGCGATCTGTGTCTGAATGGGCCGGTGGGGATACTTTTTGGTTGGCGGGCGCGCGAAACAAGTCGAACGCCGAGCGTGCTACGGGCTGGTGGGGGTACTTATCCGTCGTGGCCGCAGGCGAAGGCGCCAGCAGTGTCAGCAGAGTCAGCTCGGGCTACGAGCTACCTAATTGCCGGCGCGCGCGCCGAGCTAGGCAGGACCTACCGCCGGGGGAAGCCGCAGCGCCGGGGCAGAGTTGCGCCGCAACTGCTGGTGGGGATACCTTTTTTTTGGTACGAGCGGACGCGGATTCGCAATCGCCGAATTGAACTGGTGGGGATATTTTTTTTTGGTCGGCGGCTCCGAAGCGGCGGACAGGGAGCGGAAGGCGTCGTCTGGGCCAGCAGGCGAGGCTAACTAGCTACAACAGGCAACGCACCTGCAGTAATAACTCGCAAAGAATGCGAGGTGTGCACATGCATTGGGCAAAATGCTCCGCATTAAGGCGAACGCACCTAGGCGCCAGCCACACCGAGGTGAAGCAGACCGCAGTGCTATGCAACGGAAAAAAATGGTGGGGATACGCGAAGCGTCAAGAATTGTCCTTCCACACGTACCTTTCGCAGGCAAGGTGCGAGATGCCACTGTCTTGGATACCAGGAAGCTGGAGACAGGAGAAATGACCCGGGACAGGGGGAAAGGGGAGGAAAAGTGAAGAGCGGGTTGGCGAATCAGCTCGCGTGTCTGCTCATCACCCAGACGGACCGGTGCTGCGCGAGTGCGCTCAGACGCTGGGCAGGCGTTGCGCAGCCGATCGGGGAGCCACAACGTGCAAGCCGCCAGAGCAGAGCGAAGCGACGAGCGACAAAAAGCGCACTGCAGCGCGCGGGCAGCAGCAGCAGCAGCACACGGCAGGAAGGGGGGCGCGGCCGGCACAGAGGAGCAGGGAGGACAGTCGGAGAGCAGCCAAGGGAGAGGGGGCAGAAGAGCAAGCGGGGGAGAGAGAAGAGAGCGAATCAGCTTCCGCAGCTGGTCGTCTCAGCCCCCCTGGCGCTGGAGGCGCCCACACACACATACATACGTGCGTGTGTGCTTATATCTGTATATGTATACACATGCGCGTGCAACGTTACATATACATCTATGTACATGCATATAAAAATATATATATATATATATATATATACATACAAACATATATACATATATGATCATATGTACATGCTCATATGCATATGCATATGTAAGTAGTTAGATGTACGAGTACATATGTACTACATAAATACCCGTATATACGTCTACTCTATAACTATACCTGTATGTATATCTATATACGTATCACCGTATCGAGGAAAGCGATCGGCGGCGGGGCCAGATCCTCCCCCCTTTCCCCATCCCCCCTTGTCGGCTCGACCCGATTGGTGGGCAGAGGGGGGGGGGCATGCTTATGGCAGGGATTGGCGCCTTCTGTTCTGGCAAAGACCAGAGACGTACTTCCAGGCCTAGCGGTGCCGCGGCGGCCACGGTTCCACCCAAGGTGTGTACCGTATCCCAGCATTTGTTACCCGACGAAGAACGGTATAAAATAAGCTTGTCCGCCGTCGGGGATGCCTACCCCACGACGGCTGGAAAATTCATACCCCGACGTGCCACCATACGGGTATAAAAAGTCCAGCTACCCTGGGTCAGGCGTCCCAGGCGGCGGAAAAGTTTATTGTGTAGCGTCCTTCGTCCGACAATTCTGGGCATCCCTGATCCCGAGGTGGACCCTGAGGCCCTCTCTCCAGAGCACGTTCGCTCTGGGGTGCGTACGTTCTTCCTCCCCTGATTCCCGGAGGCTTCTGAGGAGGCCTCTTGGAAGGCAAGAGGGCTTCTGAGCGGTGAGTCTTCTCTACAATGGATCGACGACCTCCTGAGAGAGGCTTTCGGGAAGGCTGTTGACGGCAGGGGGGCCCTCCAGCGATGCGGTGCGGGGGCATCCTTAGAACGCCCCCCCTCGACTGCCCCCCTCCTGCGCGACGCCGCGCCTGGCCGCGGCGGCGACGGCCTCCGGGTTGAGGGCGCGCACCTGCGACCCGGTCCACTTGCGCTTCGCGCCCTCCCTGGAGGCCGCGGCGCTGGCCTCGGCGCTGGCCCTGGGGTCCTGGCCGCACAGCGTGGCACCGCTCTGGCCCGCCACGGCCAGGAACACCGTCCTGCCCGCCACGAGGGCCACGGCCGCGCCGCAGCCCTCGAGGCCCGGCTGGCTCTGAATCAGCTCGCCGTTCAGGTCGCAGAGGCTTCCGCTCAGCGCGCGCCTGATGTCCCCAGTGCTGCAGCTCGGCCCCTCCAGCTTGGCCAGCCGGCCGAGCACCTTCGTGTGCAAGCCCTTCGCGCAGTGCTCCGCGGCCATCGGGTTCCCCTCCCAGACGGAGTACAGCGCGCACGGGGAGCTCAACGGTGGCGTCTTCACCTTCAAGGCCGCGGCGACCTTGGCGAGGTCGGGTATCACAACGTGCTTCGTGCTCCCTTTTGTCTTCAGGTCTGCCTTACGTGTGCAGTAGCCCTCTGCCAGCAGCTGCAGCGGCACGGTGCCCGCCGGCGGCGCCCCGGGTGGCAGCGGCGGTCGCCCGCCAGGCGTGGGCGGCAGCCCCGCGCTACCCAACTGTGCCCCAGACGGCAGTG
This sequence comes from Prorocentrum cordatum, assembly GCA_963575745.1. Taxonomy (NCBI): domain Eukaryota; class Dinophyceae; order Prorocentrales; family Prorocentraceae; genus Prorocentrum; species Prorocentrum cordatum. Next base: position 113,606 of record CAUYUJ010019375.1, on the reverse strand, counting down.
GCGCTACGCTGCCATCGGCTGGCCCGCCCGGCGGCCGCCCTGGCGGCAGCGGCGGCACAGCGGCTGCGCTGGGCGGCTGCCCAGGTGGCAGCGGCGGCGCATCAGCGCTAAAGGGCGGCCGCCCTGGCGGCAGCGGCGGCGCACCGGCGCCGCTGGGCGGCTGCCCTGGCGGCAGCGGCGGCGCATCGGCGCCGCTGGGCGGCTGCCCCGGCGGCAGCGGCGGCGCATGGGCGCCGCTGGGCGGCCGCCCTGGCGGCAGCGGCGGCGCACCGGCGCCGCTGGGCGGCTGCCCCGGCGGCAGCGGCGGCGCATCAGCGCCGCTGGGCGCCCCTGGCGGCAGCGGCGGCGCATCGGCGCCGCTGGGCGGCCGGCGGCAGCGCGGCGCATCAGCGCCGCTGGGCGGCCGCCCCGGCGGCAGCGGCGGCGCATCGGCCCCGCTGGGCGGCCGCCCTGGCGGCAGCGGCGGCGCATCAGCGCCGCTGGGGCCGCCCCGGCGGCAGCGGCGGCGCATCAGCGCCGCTGGGCGGCCGCCCCGGCGGCAGCGGCGGCGCGCCGGTGGGCGGCAGCCCGGGCGGCAGCGGGGGCGCGCCGGCGCTGCCGGGCGCCTGCCCGGGCGGCAGTGGCGGCGCACCAACACTGCTGGGCGGTAGCCCAGGAAGCAGCAGCGGCGGCGCATGACCCCCTCACTGTGGGCGGACACCCCGGCGGCAGCGGCGGCGCACAGGCGCCCCTGATGGCGCCTGCCCCGGCCACCCCAGCCCGTCGGCTCGCACGCCCGCTGCCAAGGAATCGATTGGGGAGAGGCGGGACCTCAAAAGACACCACACCCCTATCCGTCCGAAGCTCCCTCCCACGCGGAAGGGATCAAAACACTACCAAGCGCTCCTGCCTCGCTGGATGCGGCGCGTAAGCTGTGCTGATGCCGCGGGCTCCCCCTCCCCAAAAAGGCCTGGCACTGCCTGCCTGTAACAAGCAGGCGCCACACGGTGGAATCATTGGACAAGGACTGGTTGGTCAAGGAGCCCACGTACAGCGTCGCCTCCTCCTCCTCCTCCTCCTCCTCCTCCTCCTCTTCTTCTTCCTCTTAGTATTAGTAATACGTTTTTCAATATTAGCATTCGTACTCTTATTTGTATTCTTCCTGTTATGCGTATCATTAGTAGTATTAGGACTAGTATTAGAAGTATTCGTATCATTCGCATTCTTCTTATTCGTATCATTATTACGATTAGTATACGTATTAGTATTGTTACGACTCGTAATATTATTAATATTACTAGTCTTACTACTAGTATTGTTAACAATAATAATCAGATTACTATGTTTATTATTATTATCCTTCTTACTACTCCTCCTCCTCATCCTCCTCCTCCTCCTCCTCCTCGAGGCTCCTCCGCCCTCCGTCCGAGGCCTCCTCGAGCCCCTGCGGCCCCTGCCGGCCCTGGACCCGGTGTGCCGCCAGACCCCGCACAGACTGCGAGGACCTCAGTCGCCCCAGAGTTTCGGTACAGTCGGGGCGTTGACCTAAGGAACCCTAAATAAGGAACGAGGCCCCGTTTTTCCATAAGTTAACCTTCGATTTCCTGTCGAAGACATAAGGAAAGCCTGAGGTAAACTGTGAAACACTTAAGGAACGCGGAGCCCCTTCCAAACGAAAAGGGTTCCTTCTCCAGGGCCCCGACTGTAGCATTCAAGGGGGGGCGTCCACGAGGGGGGAGCGCGCAAATCCTGGGACGAGGCGTGTGCGCGGACGAGGGGGGGGGGGGCCACGGGACGCAGTGCAAGAAGGGCCATGGGATCCAGTGAGGTTTCGTGGCCCCAGCCATGAGATCCACCCATCTCCTAACTCATCATCACCCCCCTCTCGGCCGCCCCCGAGAGTTCCGCCCTGCCCGAGGAGCTCTCCCCGGCAGACGGCTGCTCCGCGAGCCCGAAGCTTGGCAGTGCTCGCGGGCAGCGCCTAGGCGGCTCCTAGGAGCAGCGCTTCCCGGGTTCGCGGGCAGCGCCTGAGCAGCTCCTGGGGGCAGCGCTTCCAAGGATCCAGCTCCTAGGCGGATCCTAGAGGCAGCGCTTCGTAGGCTCGTTGGACGCGCCTGGGCACCGACTTGGCGGTGCTTTCTGAGGCCAGCGCCGCCACTGGGGCCTCTGGAGGAGCTCCCTATGGGGCCACGAAGCCTGTGAGGGGTGTGCCGAATTGGGTGTGCGGGACGCATGCGCATGTGAGCGCCGCCACTGGGGGCTTCGGTGGAGCTCTCTGTGGGACCACGAATCGTGTGAGGGGTATGCCGAATTGGGTGTGCGGGACGCATGCGGGCGGCGGCATTGGGGCCTTCGGTGGAGCTCCACGAAACGTGTGCGGGGTGTGCCGACTTGGCTGTGCGGGACGCATGGGCGCGGCGGCACTGGGGCCTTCGGTGGAGCTCCCTATGGGACCACGAAACGTGTAAGAGGTGTGCCGAATTGGGCTTGCGGGACGCATGCGGGCGGCGGCACTGGGGCCTTCGGTGGAGCTATGGGGCCACGAAACGTGTGAGGGGTGTGCCGAATTGGGTATGCGGGACGCATGCGGGCGGCGGCACTGGGGCCTTCGGTGGAGCTCCCTATGGGACCACGAAACGTGTGAGAGGTGTGCTGAATTGGGCTTGCGGGATGCATGCGGGCGGCGGCACTGAGGCCTTCGGTGGAGCTCCCTATGAGGCCACGAAACGTGTGAGGGGTTTGCCAAATAGGGTGTGCGGGACGCATGCGGGCGGGGGCACTGGGGCCTTCGGTGGAGCTCCAAATGGGACCACGACACGTGTGAGAGGTGTGCCGAATTGGGCTTGCGGGGCGCATGCGGGCGGCGGCATTGGGGCCTTCGGTGGAGCTTATGGGGCCACGAAACGTGTGAGGGGTGTGCCGAATTGGGTGTGCCGGACGCATGCGGGCGGCGGCACTGGGGCCTGCGGTGGAGCTCCCTATGGGGCCACGAAACGTGTGAGAGGTGTGCCGAATTTGGCTTGCGGGACGCATGCGGGCGGCGGCACTGGGGCCTTCGGTGGAGCTATGGGGCCACGACACGTGTGAGGGGTGTGTCGAATTGGGTATGCGGGACGCATGCGGGCGGCGGCACTGGGGCCTTCGGTGGAGCTCCCTGTGGGGCCACGAAACGTGTGATGTGTGTGCCGAAGTGGGTGTGCGGGACGCATGCGGGCGGCGGCACTGGGGCCTTCGGTGGAGCTCCCTATGGGGCCACGAAACGTGCGAGGGGTGTGCCGAATTGGGCTTGTGGGACGCATGCGGGCGGCGGCACTGGGGCCTTCGGTGGAGCTCCCTATGGGGCCACGACACGTGTGAGGGGTTTGCCAAATAGGGTGTGCGGGACGCATGCGGGCGGCGGCACTGGGGCCTGCGGTGGAGCTCCCTATGGGGCCACGAAACGTGTGAGGGGTATGCCGACTTGGGTGTGCGGGACGCATGCGGGCGGCGGCACTGGGGCCTTCGGTGGGGTGGAGCTCCCTATGAGGCCACAAAACGTGTGAGGGGTGTGCCGAATTGGGTGTGCGGGACGCATGCGGGCGGCAGCACTGGGGCCTTCGGTGGAGCTCCCTATGGGGCCACGTGAAGGGTATGCCGACTTGGATGTGCGGGACGCATGCGGGCGGCGGCACTGGGTCCTTCGGTGGAGCTCCCTATGGGGCCACCAAGCGTGTAAGGGGTTTGCCAAATAGGGTGTGCGGGACGCATGCGGGCGGCGGCACTGGGGCCTTCGGTGGAGCTCCCTATGGGGCCTTCGGTGGAGCTCCCTGTGGGGCGTGCCGAAGCTGATGCCGAAGCTGGTGGCGATGATGGTGACGATGAGGACGATGATGATGACGATGATGATGACGATGATGATGACGGGAGGAGGGAGGAGGGGGAGGAGGGGGAGGGGAGGAGACGCGGGGACGGTCTCTTCAAAACGAGGACCCAACACCACAGGATGGTTGGGAAAAACATCGCAGGAGCAGCGGTCCGCGGAGTGTCGCCCCGCTCGGGTGGGGGGGGGCGCAGGCACTCGCCAAGCCGCGGCGCCCGCAGGCCACGCCAGCGCCTACGACGACGGCCACGGCCTCGACCTCGTCGTCGACGTCGTCGTCGTTCTCGACCTCCTGGTCCCTCGTCCTGGGACTCATCGTCCCGCGACGAGTCCGAAGCCGAAGGCCACGACGAGGCGATCGCGATCGCGCGCACGACGACGACGACGACGACGACGACATTGGCGGCGGCGGCGGCGACGATGACGACGTCGAGGACTGCGGCGTCAGCAACGCCGGCGGCGGCAGCCGCGCGAAGGCGAGGCCGAGCGCGGCACCCCTGGCGGCAGCGGCGGTCGCGCCGCCCCGTCCGGCGCCATCGCCGCCGGCGCGCCCCGCGAGCCGCCGACCACGCGTCGGGGTCGAGGTTCGGATTGGGGGAGGGAGGACGATAGGAGGATCATGATACTGGTGGTGGTGATGATGGTGGTGTCGATGATGTGGGCGATGATAAAAAATGGTGTTGATGATGATAATGCTGATGATGATGATAGTGTTGATAGTGATGGGGAGGATGCTGATCATTACGATGATGGTAATGATGATAAAGGTGATGATGACGATGGTGATGGTGAGGATGGAGATGCTGCTGGTGACAGTGTTGATGATGATGATGGTTGTGATGATGCTGATGATGATGTTGATGACGATGAAGATGATGGTGCTCATGATGGTGGCTGGTGGTGGTGATGGTGATGATCATGGTGATGATGGTAATGAAATTGGTGATGATGCCGATGGGGATCATGACACTAACTATGATGATGATAGTGATGGTCATGGAGATGATGATGATGATGATGTTGATGATGATGGTGATGACGACGATGATGCTTGTAAAGATGATGATGATGATGATGATGATGATGGTGTGATGACGATGGTCATAATGATCATGGTGATGATGGTAACGCCGATATGGATGATGATGGCGATGATGCTGATGTTAGTGTTGATGGTGGTGATGATGATGGTTGGGTCAATGAACGTGCTGATGATTATGACGGAGATGGCAATGACGATGGTGGTGATGATGACAAGCCTGATGATGCTGATCATGATGGTGATGATGAACATGATGCTGGTGATGATGATGCTTCTGGTGATGGTGATTATGCTGGAGATGACAGTGATGGTGATGATTTCGACGATGATTAGAATGGTGCCGGTGGAGGTGATATTCATGATGATTATTTCGATGCTGACGATGGTGAAGGTGATGATGGGTGTGCTATGATGGTGAGGGTGATTTTGACAATGCTGGTGGTGGTAATGGTGGTGAGCACGATGGAGATGATGATGCTGATGAAGGTGCTGATGATTATGATAGTGGTGAGGATAATGATGATGCTGATGAAGCTGGTGATGATGATGGTCATGGTGATGATGATGTTGGCGCAGATGGAGATGGTAAGGATGTTGATGTTAGTGATAATGAGGGTGATGATGATGATGATGATGATGATGATGATGGTGGTGGTGCTAATGATGACGTGGATAATGATGATGCTGGTGGTTGAGATGATGGTGATACTGTTGATAGTTATGGTAGGGACGATGGTGACGGTGATGATGATGCTGATAGTGATGATGCTGATTGTGATGATGATGACGTTGATGCTTATGATGATGTTCATGATGCTGATGGGGATGCTGATGATGGTGATGATGACCCTGGTGGTGGTGATAAACTTGATGGTAGTGGCGATGCATCGGCCCAATGAAAGTTCCTTGAATTTTCGTCATGTCGCTCGCTAGCGGAAGCCGACGGAAGAGAAACGAGGCGGAAGACGGCGGAAGGCCTTTGGAAGGTTTGCGGGAGACAGCGGGAGTAAATGACGCCTTGCCCGAAGCCCCCTATCCCCCGTAGAATCCTAGCAACGTAATCTTCTGCCGTGGGCTGGGCGGAATCCCGCCTAGCGTACTCCCCTTTGATACTATCACTTTAGATCAGCCAAACTAAAATCCCACCCATTCAAAATAGGGTTCGAAATTATCCCGGGTCGTCAGCGGATCCCGCCATGCTGGGATCTTCAAAGTGAGATGGGGCTCCGATGTTGCAGCATTCCTGGCATGTCAGGAACGTCTTGGGATCATTTTGAGATCATATCTCGATCATGCTTTGATCGCGCAGCCGTTGTGTTCATTATGGGGCCACCCTGGGCTCGCGTGGATCCATCTCGTTGCCATCGGGCCATCTCGGCGTCACTCGTGGCTCATGTGTTCGGTCATCCTCGATTCGGCCTGGGACGGTCCAAAATCCATGGCGGGATCGTGTCAGGATGGCGTCATCCCAGGGTCGTCTGGAAGCTGCCGCCTGTGGCCTCAGGCCCTCTTGGAACCATTTTGCGGCCATGGGGGCGTCTTGGGATCTCACGCGCGCGAGCGCGGAGCACGCGCGCGCGCGACAACTCATGTCGCCGATGGGCATGCACACATATACTTCTTGTTGCGAGTTTCCAAAGGAACTTTTGATGGAGCCAAGTGATGGTGATGGTGATGGTGACAATGATGACGATGCTAGCGCTGATGAGAATGGTGATGATGATGATGATGATGATGATGATGATGGCGATGGTGCCGGTGATACGGATGGTGGTAATGATGGGGATCATGACGATGATGATGCTGATGATGATGATGATGGTGATGCGGATGATGATAGTGCTGATGGTGATGGTGATCCTGATGGCTATGCTGATAATGCTGATGATGTTTTTTGTCATTAATGATGGCGATGGTGGTGATGATTGTTTGTTAGTGATGATGGTGATGGTGATGGTGAATATTATTATGATGTTGGCTGTGATGATGATGATGATGGTGATGGTGATGGTGATGGTGATTGTGGTGATAGAGACGGCGATGATGATGAGGATCGAGATGCTGATACCTATGATGATGATGATGGTGATGATGATTGCGATGGTAATACAGATGATGGTGCGGATGCTGCTAGTGGAGGTGTTTGTGATGATGCTTAGGCTGGTAATGATAATGATGATGATACTAATGATTATGATGATGATGTCAGTGGTGATGCTGGTGATGGTGCTGATGGTGGTGAAGGTGATACTGATGATGATGCTTATGCTGTTGATGATGGCGTTGATGTCGAAAATTATGATGATGGTTATGGACATGATGCTGGTGAGGATGCGTACGATAGTGGTGCTTACGATGGTCATGATGATGATGATGATGGTAGTGATTGTGATGGTGATGATGATGGTAATGATGATGATCATGCGTACGATACCGACGATGATGATGATGATGGTAATGATAACGTAATTGGTCATGATTATTGTGGTAATGGTGGCGATGGTGATGGGTATATTTGTGATGTTCGTGATGGTGTTGATGGTGATGATGGTGATGGAAGTAATGACGATGATAGTGATGATGAGTATGACGTTGGTGTGAATGGCGATGATGATGGTGATGCGGGAATGGTGACAAAGATGATGATCTTGATGATGATGATGCTGATAATGATGATGTTGGAGATGGCGATGATGATGGTAGTGACGATTGCGATGGTGACGGCGATGAGTTTGATGCGAATGATGATGATGGAGATGTTAGCGATGATTGTGATGATGGTAATGATGATGATGGTAATGGCGATTCCGATGACGATGGTGATGATGATGGTAATGATGGTGATGGCGTTGATGGTGGTGGTTGTTATGCTGATGATGGGAATAATAATTGTGATGGCGGTTCTGATCGTGCTTACGATGCTGATGACGATGATGGTGATGGCGATTGCGATGACCATAACAATGAGAGGAGATGATGGGGTTGGTGGCAACGATGCGTAGGAGTATGAGGGTGATGATAATCATGGCGGTGTGGTGTTGATGTTGATGATGACGCTGCTGACGAGGGTGACGATAATTATAGTGATGGTGATGATGATGGTGAGCGTAAGGTTGTTGATGATAATGGTGGTAATGGTGATGATAATGGCGATGATGGTGACGCGTACGAACTCAATGATGATGATGACGGTGACGATTGTGGTGATGATGACCACCATAATGATGATAATAATGGAGATGCCGATGACGCGTGCGATGACGTTGATAATCATGATGACGATGATGCTGATGATGGTGATGCTGATGATGATGATGACGATGATGATGATGATGATGATGATGATGATGATGATGATGATGATGATGGTGATGCTACTGATGATGATAGTGGTGCTGATGATGATACGGGTGGTGATGCTGCTTGCGATGTTGTGGATGATGATGATTATGATGATGATGGTGGTGGTGATGATGATGTGATGATGATGACGAGGATGATGTTGATTATGATGGTGGTGAAGCTGACGACGACGAGGCTGATGCTGATGCTGCGTTCTGCTGCTGCGCGTGACCTGGCGCAGCCTGACAGAGAGGCGGTCGGCCCGGCCAGGGGTCTGCGAACCGAACCTCGATCCCGCGGTGCCGCCGATGCGCGGCGGGATCGAGGTTCGCTCTGGGGGAAGGGAGCACAAGGAAACGACTTGGCCAAGCAAGACTCGGCCTGGGCAGAGCTCAGCCTGGCCGAGCTCAGCCTGGCCGAAATCAGCCTGGCCGAGCTCCGCTCGGCCGCGCTCAGCCCGGCGGAGCCGTTCCTGGCCGAGTTTTATTGCTGCCTGGATGGTGAAAGGGTCGGGCTGGGATCGAGATTCGAGGATCGAAGTTCTGTTGGGCAGTTTGGACCCTCGGAGGAATCTCAACGGGGCTTCAAAGGCTTTTGAGCACCTCTGGAAGCCCCTGGGGGGAAGGAAGGAGGAGGGGAGGGAGGGGGCAGAGAGGGGGCAGGGGAGAGGAAGGGGGAAGGAGGAAAGGAGGGAGGGACGAGGCTCCTCCCTCATCCTCCCTCCTCCTCCTCCTTTCCTGCTTCTCCGCCCCTCCTCTCCCCTCCCTCTTACCTCCCTCGCCCTCGTTCGTCCCTCCTCCTCCTCCTCCTCCTCCTCCTCCTCCTCCTCCTCCTCCTCCGCCCCTTCTCTCTCATTCCTCTTCCATCCCCCTTTCTCCATCCTCCTCATTCCCCTCATGATCCTCCTCCTCCTCCTTCTCCTCCGCGTTCTCCTCCTCCTTCGCTCCTCCTCTCTCATCCCTCTTCCCTCCCTCTTCCTCCCTCCTTCCTCCTCCTCCTCCGCCCTTCCTCTCTCCTCTCTCTTCCCCCCCCCTCTTCCTCCTTCCCCTCTCCTCCCTCATCCTCCCTCATGTTTCTCCTCTTCCTCCTCCCCCGCCTGCTCCTGCTTCTCCATTCCTTTTCCGTACAAATAACTTCTCCCAGTCGCACCCTAAGGGAAGTTTTTGGCGCGGGCCAGGCGTATCGCCTGAGACTTCCTCACCACGTATGACTCCGAGCTTAAGAAGTGGTAGCAATTTCACAGATGGAGGGCGGGTGGCTTTCAAAATGCGGCTTTCGCCTCAGCGCGGCGCACAATCGTTATATTTAGATATTTGAAAGAGCTTCTCGAATTGAGAGCGGGTGGTTTTCAACATGTGGCTCTCGCCTTAGCGCCGCGCACATTCGTTTTAAACATGTGCAAGAGCTTCACGGATTGAGGGCGGGTGATTTTCAGAATGTGGCTCTCGCCACAGCGCCGCGCACATTCGCTTCAAACATTTGCAAGATTTTCTTGTTTTCCTAAGAAAAGCAGGAACAAACATCCGCTGCCCCTCTATGTGGCTATCCTGCACCACGGACAAGGAAAACGACGCACCAGGCGAATGCAGAACTATCTATCGCAGAGGCCGTGCAGCAACCCTGCTCAACGGGCTGTCCTGCGAACGTGGCCGAAACACCGCCGATCGGTGGCGACCGCGGGGCGAAAACACCAAAACCTGCAAGAACACTGGACAGGGAAAGAGGGGGAGAGGAGGAGAAGAGGAGGAGGAGAAGGGGAAACGTCGCAAGACGAGGAAACCAGTACAGTGGTATAGAAACCGTTGGGTGCCAGCACTCGCCAACTACCAACTAGACGCAGCGAGCATACTGAAGTAAAAGTGCCGCCCCGCCCCAGCACCTTTCGCGCGGTGGCCCAGCGAGCCATGAAACGGCAGATAAGGCGAGCCCAGATCGTTGACGTCCTGGGGTCAGCCGGCTAGGGTCGTAAGGCAGCCGGCGCGTGCCGCGCGCGCATGCAGACGGCGAGAACCGCCAATTCCCCAGCACAGAGCGAAGGGAAAAAGCAAAGCCCGCACTCCGCAAAACATTGCAAGCGTTTCGCGGATTGAGGGCGAGTGGTTTTCAAAATGTGGCTCTCGCTTTAGCGCGGCGCACATTCGTTTAAAAAATGCAAGAGCTTCACGCATTGAGGGCGGTTCATGTTCAACATGTGGGTCTCGCCCTAGCGCGGCGCACATTCGTTTTAGACATGTTCAAGAGTTTGACGGATGCCCATCATCAACATACCAGAAATGGTGTTTGGGATGGATTCATTATGCGGGTGCAACAGTTACGTTGGTTCTCAGTATTGACGTCCTAGGCATGGCGTTCTGGCACGATTCAGGGTCGTCAAGACGCATCAGTCAAGTTGATCCGTGGCGTTGGAATCCCGAGAACAACGTTTTGGCATGCTTCGGGTCTTCAAACTGGTGTTTTCCAACGAGCAGTTCCATCAATGGAAATGAACCGCTGTAGGGGCCTATGATGAGGGAGCTTGGACGGAGGGTTTACTCCAACATCGTTGACAACTCTTGGGTTTGTACTGGTTCTCCTGCTCCTCCTCCTCCTCCTCCTCCTCCTCCTCCTCCTCCTCCTCCTCCTCCTCCCAACTCGTCCTCGTCTGACAACTCGACGTGTCGATAGGGCGGGCCGGGCGCATCACCTGGGACTCCTTCGGCACCTGAGACCCCGAACCTTGAAAGCTGCAGTGGCTCCACGGGTGGAGGGGTCCTACTTTTCAAAACGTGGTTATCGTCTTAGCGTCGCGCACACCCGTCTCTCTAAAATGTTGGCTCTCGCCTTCGCACTGCGCCAATGCCTCGTAACAACAAACAAACATGTCCGACGGCCACATGAATGGAGGGGCCCGTTTTCAAACTGTGCTTTTCCCAACCATCCTGTGGTGTTGGGTCCTCGGTTTGAAGAGACAGCGCCCCGCGTCACTTCTCGCCCTCTTCCCCCTCCCCCCTCCTCCTCTTTGCCTGATCCCGCCGCATGTTTCTGTTTCGGCACACCCTTCACACGTTTCGTGGCCCCATGGGGAGCCCTACTGAAAGCCCCACGGGCTGCGCTCGCATGACACCACCGCACCCATGCCGTGGCCCCAAAAGGAACTCTACCGAAGGCGCCACTATGGCTGCGCTCGCATGACACCACTGCACACATTTCAGCACGCCCCTCACACGCTTCGTGCCCCCATGGGGAGCTCCACCGAAAACCTCAGTGACTGCGCTCGCACGACACCACCGCGCCCATTCCGGCACACCCCTCACACGTTTCGTGGCCCGACATGGAGCTCCACCGAAGGCGCCACTGGCTGCGCTCGCATGACACCACCGTGCCGATTTCGGCACACCCCTCACGCGTTTCGTGGCCCCACAGGGAGCTCCACCGAAGGCCCCAGTGGCTGCGCTCGCATGACACCACCGCGCCCATTTCGGCACACCCCTCACGCGTTTCGTGGCCCCACACGGAGCTCCACCGAAGGCTCCAATGGCGGCACTCGCATGACACCACCGTGCCCTTTTCGGCACACCCCTCATACGCTTCGTGGCTCCATAGGGAGCTCCACCGAAGGCCCCAATGGCTGCGCTCGCCTGAGACCACCGCACCCATCTCGGCACACCCCTCACACGTCTCGCTCCACCGAAGGCGCCACTATGGCTGCGATCGCATGGCACCACCGCGCCCATTTCGGCACACCCCTCAGACGCTTCGTGGCCCCATAGGAAGCTCCACCGAAGGCCACAGTGGCTGCGCCCGCATGACGCCACCACGCCCATGTTGGCACACCCCTCACACGTCTCGTGCCCCAGAAGGACATGTTTCAGCGCTGCACACCCTCGTCTTCAAAAAATAAGCGGCTACATTGTGATGGAGGGTGGTGCCTTTTCAAGATGTGTTTCTCGCAACAGCGTCGCGCACTTGCGATGTACGAGAAACCGCCGGCCCCCTTGCGGGGCCACCAGGCTGCAGGACGAAGGTTCGCAGTTTCCTGTACCAGTTGCAGCTTCCGTTTACCACTGTTACAGTTCTGCTTCTTGCTGCTTATTGTTCCTTGTTGATGGACCGCTCGAGGGGGGGGGGAGGCCCAAGCGGGCAGGTTTAGCACGCCCTGAGCGTGTGCTCTGAATTGCTGGGGTGTGTAAAAATGGGCACCCCCATCGCAGATCGGCGGGGTCAGGGTCCCCAAAAAACATTGGATTTGCCACATTTCTTAAATTTGCTGGCACCCCTCACGCAGATCGGCGGGGTCAGGGTGCACAAACACAGAGGATTTGCCACATTTCTGAAATTCGGCGGCACCCCTCACGCAGATCCGTAGGGTCAGGGTCCAGAAACAAAGGAGATTTGCAACATTTATGAAAAAATCGGTGGCACCCCTGACGCAGATCCGTAGGGCCAGGGTCGAAAACACACAGGTCCCGACACTGCTTCACGGCGGCGCCCAGACCCCACGGTTCAGCTTCTGCACCCCTCATGATCCGAGACAGGGGGGCCGGCGGCATGGGGCGAAGCCCTTGCGAAGTCATCCAACCGCAGCCCGGAGGACTGCCAGCAAAAAAAATAAAAACGTTTATTTTAAAACTTTCTAAAAAGGGAACGAATTATACTTTAAACGATTACTTTTTTAAAAAAAACTTTATTTTAAATAACTTTAAACAATTAAAAAAAACTTTATTTTTAAAACTTTACTTTAAACGATTTGCCCGCTCCTTTGCAGAGGGTGCGACCCTCGCCCTCCAGGGGGCGCACGCACTTGCCGCACGAGCGTCACGCAGGCTTCGTGCGTGGAGGCGGACGCGTCCCGACGACGGCTCTCGCCAGGAGGGCCGTGCACCGAAGCGGTGAACACATTTCCCGGCAGCTCCACGGGCGGAGGGCGGCATCCCTTTGCATCACCTGCATCGTCCGAGCGAGAGTTCACAAGAGCTACACGGATGGAAGGCGGCTCCGAGGCGTTCCGACGACGGCTCTCGCCAGGAAGGCCGTGCACCTAAGCGTGAACATATCCCGGCAGCTTCACGGACGGAGGGCGGCATCCCTTTGCATCACCAGATCATCATCCGAGCGAGAGTTCACCCGAATAGCAGAGCCGTGAAGCTGTGCAGGAGCTGCACGGATGGAGGGCGGCTCCTTCTTCCAGCCGAGGCGTTCGCTCGTGACTTCGCAGGGAAGTACGGCATGACGCTCAAAGTTGGAGGCAAATTGCGCGGACTGAGGGCGGCGAATGTCCCAAAGCGAGGCACTCGCTGGAGGCTTCCTGCGACTTCATGATCCCGCCTCGTCGTCGCCCCGTATGGCGAGAAGCATGAATAGCAACTCCTTTTCAAGACGAGGCTCTCGCGTGAATTGCAAGACTATGACGTGCTCGTTTTTCAGAGGGGGACTTCCCCCACGGAAACGGAATTCCTGCACGAGACTGCAATGAGGGGACTCGGGATGGGTGGGCGCACTGCAGCATCGTCGGCGCACCTTGGGCTTTTATGTGATCTGGTCCTCCCTCTCAGACTCCTCTTCTTCCTTCTACTCCTCCTCCGCCTCCTCCTCCTCCGCCTCCTCCTCCTCCTCGTCCTGCCTGCCCCTCTGCCTCCTCCTACCCCCTCTCCTGCCAGGGAGATCCCGAGGGAGGCCCACGTCACGAAAAAAAACACCCTGCACCGTCACGAGCCGCCCACGCCGCCGTCGGGCTCCTCCCTCCGCCCTTGCCGCGCGGGCTCCCGCGCGAGCGCGGTCTCCTCCGCCCTCCCCCTGCGTTGCCCCGCGCGGGCGGGGGGGAGCGAGGCTCTTATCGGGCTGGGCGAAAGGGGGGGATAGCAAAGGGGGGGGTGGGGAGACTCAGCTCACGCAGCTGATTCTCCCGGCGCTTCCCGGCGCCGGAGGCGGCTATGCATCGAGGAAGGGGCCCCTCGGTGGGGCCGAAACCAGCTGCATGCAGCAAATTTCGTAACCCCCCCTTTCCCAGTCCCCCCCTTTCGTCCGGCCCGATCTTAGATCCCCGCGAGTCGTGAAAACAGGCGGCGAAGTATGTGGGACAATATATGGCCCCTGGGGTCCCTTCCAAGGCCCCAGGATGGTCAGCAAACACGCTCGGGATGGTGAGCTAGTCCAGGGAAGGGGATCGAGGCATGTTTTTGGAAAGAGGAGGGAGGAGGGAGGTGGGAGGAACGAGGAGGGAGGCGCCAGGAAAAACGGAGCAGGACGGCTGGAGGGGGGAGGAGAGGGAGGAGAGGGAGGAGAGGGAGGAGAGGGAGGAGGAGGAGGAGGAGGAGGCGGAGGCGGAGGAGGCGGAAGAGGAGGAGGATGCGGAGGAGAAGGAGGAGGAGGAGGCGTGGATCGAGAATCGAAGCTCGTGGAGCGAGATTCGAGGGTTGCATTTTTGTCTCTGCTCCGCGGCGTGTAACGCTTTTGAGGAGGGCCTCCACGGGGCCTCCAGAGAGGCTTCCGAGGACCCCTGGAGGCCTCTGGGGACGCAGGCCGAGACCCCCGAAGTCCGGCCGGAGCCCCCTGGACAGGCCTGGGTCTGCCAGGGGCCGCCCGGCGGGGGGTCCGAGGGCACCGCCGAGCCGCCGCCCTCCTCCCCGCGAGGCACGCGGTCAGGCACTCTCCTCCTCCTCCTCCTCCTCCTCCTCCTCCTCCTCCTCCTCCTCCTCCTCAACCGCCTCCTTCTCTTCCTTCTCCGCCTCCTCCTCCTCCGCCTCCTCCGCCTCCTCCTCCTCCTCCTCCGCACTCTTGCTCCGCGTGCCGCGGCTGCGGCCCCTGCAGCGAGGCGCTGCGCCCTGCAGGCGGGTGGCGCGCCGCTCCGCTCCGCGGCCACGCGATACCGAACGGTCACCCCACCATCCGAGAACGTTACCCCACTGTCCTTCGGCTCGAGACAAGGACAGGTGAGGAACACGTCTTGGACTCGTTGGGTCCAGGGGGGGATGGGAAAGAGGGGGCCGGACGCGGGGGCCCTGCCCCTGCCCCCCACGACTTCTGAGGGGGAGAGAATGGGGTCCACGTCGATTCGGGACTCCCCGAGCGAGGTGAACCCCACCCTCCCCCTCAGACATCGTGGGGGGTACTTAGGGGTTGGGCAGAAGAAGCTCGGGTAGGGGTACGTAGCGGTAGGGCAGAGATCGTGGGGGGTACGTAGGGGCAGGGGTGCCCTGGCCTCCTGGAAGAAGCTCGGGACGCTGACGCTCGGGAGAGCGGGGACGTGGCCGGCGTGCCGCGCCGAAGCGCGGTGGGCCAGAAAACCGGGGGGGCGGCACGCCAGGCCGAGCTTCCCGGCCGCGGCCCAGAGTCGTGCAGGACGGTGCCACCCTGCAGGAAGGGAGGCAGCGCGCGACGCGTGGGCTTCACCTCCAGGGACTCGATCTCCGAGACCATCGTCCCCAGGCACAGGATGATCTGGCTCGGGTTGAAAATTGCGCCAGGTCGGTGCGGCCTTCCTTCGGCCGCCGAAGCAGGAGATCCGCTGCAGTGAAGCCCAGAATCACGGACAGCCCGATCCACATCTCCAGGACCAGCATTAGATTCTCCCCAGGATCATCGGGGTCAGGTGGTACTCGAAGCCTATGCATCGAGCCTTACCTCGACCGCCGAAGCAAGAGTCCCTCCTGCGACGTCCAGGGCCACGGTCAAGCCGAAGGACATCACCACAGCAGACATCAGCGAGGCGGCCAAGGACACGCCGAATCTTGGCTTGCATCTTCCCTGCTTGCCGTCGCTCGGAAATCAGTTCCCCCTGCATTGCTTGTTGTTTGTTGTTATTTCTGTTGTTTTTGTTTTAGTTCCCCTGCATTGTTCGATGCCAAGATTGTGCTTCGCAAGATGATCCGAGATCCTCCCCGATGGTCCAGATGTTCGGGCGCCGACCTCTCGCCCGCAGAAAAGACTGCACACGTCCGAGCGATGCCGAGCATTTGAGAGATCGCCGTCGCGATGCAAACCGGCTGGGCCAGGCGCCAACGCAAACGCAGCATCGCAACTAAGACCACAACATGAGCGAGGCGGTTTTGGCCAGGACGCGCGGAATGTTGTCTTCTGGCCTCCTGGTGGGAGGAGATGTAGGAGGAGGAGGAGGAGGAGGAGGAGGAGATCAGAGAGTAGGGAAGAGGAAGAGGAAGGAACGGTCAGAAGACCAGCACTCGGAGGAGGAGGAGGTGGAGGAGGAGCAGCGGCGGGAGCGGGGAAGAGGTAGGAGAGCGATGAGGACGAGGAGGAGGCAAGCGACTCCCCAGAGCGACTGCCAGGGGCCAGGCCCGCACCGCTGCCGCCGCAGCCGCCGCCGTCGACGCCGTCGGTCTCTTGGCCGCCGCGGCGCGCTCACCCGCCGGCGGCGCGCGCCGCGCGCCCCCCCCGCGCGCACACGCGCCGCCCCGCGCCTGGAATCGCTCCGCGATTCTGCGGTGTGTATTACGGCTCCTCCTCCTCCTCCTCCTCCTCCTCCTCCTCCTCCTCCTCCTCCTCATCAGCAGCAGCAGCATCAGCATCAGCATCAGCATCATCAGCATCATCATTATCATCATCATCAGCAGCAGCAGCAGCAACATCATCATCATCATCATCATCATCATCATCATCATCATCATCATCATCATCAGCATCATCATCATCATCATCATCAGCAGCAGCAGCATCATCATCATCATCAGCATCATCATCATCATCATCATGATCATCATCAGCATCATCAGCATCAGCATCATCACCACCACCACCATCATCATCAGCATCATCATCAGCATCATCATCATCAGCAGCATCATCCTTCTCCTCCTCCTCCTCCTCCTCGTCCTCCTCCTCACCGTGCACTGTGTACTGTGGTTCGACTCTACTGTACCTGAGCAACGTGCTCTTACCCTGCCCAATGCCCCCCCCAGATCATCATCCCAATCCTCACGGGCACCGTACGACAGCTAAAAACATGTCTGGAGGCCGCGAAACAGTACCCACGAGGCCCGGACACGCGTTCCACACGGCCATTGGGGCTTTCCAGACGGCCAGGTAGCCTCCTACATGCATCCTTAAAGCCCCAAGACTGCCACAACACGGTTCCAAATGTCCGCGCAAGCTGCCCAGGATGCCCCCAAGCGGCCGCTGGGGCTCCCACGGGCACATTGGCCTCAAATCGGCACAAACCTCGCATGCCTCGCGCCCGATCGACATCCCAAACCACTCAACTGGCCCTCGCGGGCCCTCCGCTGGACCTCTGCATGGTTGGAGAAGGCTTCCTCGTTCGGCACGCCTTCGTGCCTCATGGGCCCGCTGATGCCCTCAGGGGACGTCCAAGCCCGCAAAAAACCCGACAGCTGCAGAGACGCAGGGTGCTGGTCTTCACAACGCGGCTCGCACCAACGCCGTGCAGACCCTCGCCTCTACAGGGCGCGCACCGGCAGCACGGACGCAGGGCAGCCTCTCCCTTGAGAGTGTGGATGCCGCACGAGGCTCTCTCGGATCAGAAAGTACCGAAATTGAGGCTGCGCAGCGGGTGTGCTGGTGGGCTCGCTTTCCACCACCGCCACCAGAAGTAGGATGGGGAGGGGCTCCTCCTCCTCCTCCTCCTCCTCCTCCTCCTCCTCCTCCTCCTCAACCACCTCCTTCCCCCCTCCAACTTATGGTGGTGGTGGTGGTGGTGGTGGTGGTGGTGGTGGTGGTGGTGGTGGTGGTGGTGGTGGTGGTGGTGGTGGTGGTGGTGGTGGGAAACAGGCCCATCATGTACCCATGGAGGGCGGCTCCTTCACAGAGTCGGCCTCTCGCGTGAGCCGTCCTCGTGCCCCCGGGCGCGGAGCGGAACCCCGTGCGGCAGTTGCGCGGACGCAGGGCGGCTCGTGTGGAGAGAGGGGGCATCCTCCTCGGACGTTCGGGCCAGAAGGTGCCCCCTTCTCCACACTGGTCTCACCTGAATGGTATGCCGATGCGGCGCTCGTCTTCAGTGGAGCGCCCTCGCAATCAGAAGGAACACTTGTCAAGGCTGGAGAGGAGGGGACCTGGGCCGGGCGGGTGTGTGGCAGCATCGTTGAGGAATCCTGGGTCTACTCTGCTCGTCTCCTCCCCCATCCTCCTCCTGCTCCTGCTCGAGGTCCTCCACATCTCGTCCTGCTCGCCCCCCTCCTGCTCCAACTGCATCCCTCGTCCAGCCCCCTCCTCCTCCCCCGCCCTCACCAACCCTTCCTGCCCCGACGAGAAGCGAGCAATGCTGCGAGGAGTGGAGGAGGCAGCGCGCCAGAACTGCCTGTCAGGAGCAGGAGCAAACGCCGCGCTGCGCGATTGCTGGGCAACCGCGTGTGAGCCCTACTCCTGCAGGCCAGACGCCTGAAACACCTACTCGCGTCCAGAGTCCGAGAAATGTCTGCGGCCAGCCGAGCCTAAGGGGGAACGACCAGGGGGCTCCCGGCTCAGGTGGGTAAACATCGACCTGGGATCGGCGATGCATCGCCGACAGAGCGGCGATGGGCCAACCCCTACGATCCTGGGCGCGTCGGGGCACCGGAGGCCCCGCTGGGCGACGAAGGGGGCCGATGCTGCCCCTCCTGCGGCCAGCCCCTCGTGACGCTGCCCCCGACGAGCCCCGCCCCCGCGGGCACCTGGCTCAGCCCAGGGCACCCAGAGGCCGCCAGAGGTGCAGCTCCCCCTGGCCCGGCGGCGCGCCCGTCGGCACAGCGCCGGAGGCCAGCAGCCACGGCACGTCGGGGCTCCACGCCAGGGCCACTGGACCCGCGCCGAGGTGGCCCCCGTGCACGCAGAGGAG
The DNA here is from genome assembly GCA_963575745.1 of Prorocentrum cordatum. Lineage (NCBI taxonomy): Eukaryota > Dinophyceae > Prorocentrales > Prorocentraceae > Prorocentrum > Prorocentrum cordatum. The sequence goes on along the minus strand of CAUYUJ010019375.1, from coordinate 94,625 downwards.
CCCCTGCGGGCCCTCGCCACACTCCGCCGCCTCGCCCCCGTCGCACACGCTCCACACGCACACCCGGCCCTCCTCGTCCGCGCTGGCCAGCACCCCCTCGTCGAAGCCCGACCACGCCAGGCGCGCGACGCCGCGGGGGCCGCCGCCGGGGCCGCGGCCCGGGCACAGCGCCCTGCACGGCGCCGCGGCGCGGCGCGCGTCCCAGAGGCGCACCGCGCCGTCCTGGCCGCCGCTCGCCAGCAGCGCGGCGGCGTGCCCGGGAGGGCCGAACGAGACGCAGCGGCAGCCGCCCTCGTGCGCCTCCGCCGCCCAGACGGGCGCGCGCCCCGCGGCCCCCGCGCGCGTGTCCAGCAGGCACACCCGCCCGTCGGCGCCGCAGGAGGCCACGACGCCCGGCTGCGCCGCGGAGGCGGCGAGGTCCGGCACGGGCGGGCCCCCGTGGCCCGGGAACTCCGCCACGAGGGCGGCGGCCGCGGCGTCCCAGAGCCCCACGCCGCCCGAGGGCAGGGCGGCCAGGACGTGCGCCTCGCGTTCGGTCGGGCATGTCCTCCTCCAGGGGGGTTGTCGACGCAGAATGGAAAACAGGCGAAAAGATAATTCAAACATGGTTCAGCAAATATATTCTAAACATCGTCCCCAGACCATGTTTTCTGCCTATGTATGACTACTCCTCCTGTAGAGGGACGTGCCCAGCTGAAGCCTCGCGCTCAGGGCTCCACGCCAGCCCCAGGTCGGCTGCAGCGGCCTGCCGCGGAGAGGCGGCCACGGCGTGGGGCGCCCGCAGAACCAGGTCGGGCCCGCGTGCTGCGTCGGCGCCGGCGCTCCACCTGCACGGGGGCACCGTCCGTACAGGGGGCATCGTCCGCGCACCACAAAACCACAGGTCGGCACCAAGATCGGATGCCCGTCTCAAGCACTGCGTGCGTGCACGCATGCAGGCATGCGTGCGGGCGGGTGGGCGGACGGGTGGGTGCATGTGCGTGCACGCGTGCGCGTGCGCAAACGCAGTGCGCGTCTGCGCCCAAATATTTGCGCGGGCGGTCCCCCGCTCGGTCGGAAGGGTCGGAGGGAGAGCGCTCGTGCGCGCGGGCGAGCTGACGCGCTCGCGCATGCATGTCAGCATGACGGTGATGTCTACGTGCAAAACGATGGCAAAATGATGTATTCGGATGTACTGTATGTATGCGGCCGGCTCACGGCCTGACAACATCGGCTCTGGTTTTGGAAGCCCCATGAAGCGGTCTACCACCCTGAATGACATCCTCTCTCGGAGCTCCCCAGAGGCTCTCGACCCCGTTTGTGGTAAGGGTATCGCGCCGAAGGCTGGCCTTCTGTGAGCCACGCAGCCCGAAACAGCTCTCCGGAGGATGCTGAACCTTGAACGCCTGCGCCGGCGTTTCCACCACGACGAGCCGACGCGAACCTGCCGCAACAGGTCGCCGTCCCGACCTGGCTCCTCCCACGGCGTCCTCCTCCATCCCAGGTCGACTTCCCGACCCGGGCCCCCAAAAGGCTCCTCCCCCATGCGCCCCAGGAAGTCCACCCTCCCTCCCAGGTCGACTTCCCGACACGCTTCACACTCAACGCTCCTCCCCCATGGTCCCCAACGAAACCTCCCCTCCCTCGAGGTCGGCTTCCCGACCCAAGCCCCCCACCCACCCTCCTTCCCCATGGGCCCCAGGGAGTCCTCCACCCCCCAGGTCGACCTCCTGACTCAGGCCCCCCCCACGCTCCTCCCTCATGCGCCCCACGGGGTCCTCCCCTCCACCCCAAGGTCAACTTCCCGACCCGGGGCGCCCCCACGCTCCTCCCCCATGCGCCCCAAGGAGTTACCCCTTCCCCCCCCAAGGTCTACTTCCCGACCCGGTGACCCCCCTCCCTGCCCTGGGCCCAAGGGATCCCTCCCTTCCCCCCCAAGGTCTACTTCCCGACACGCGCCCCCCCCTCCATAATCCTCCCCCCCTGGGACCCACGGATCCCTCCCTTCCCCATCCAAAAAGGATTTCCTGACCAAACGGGCCCTCCCTATAATACCCCCCCCCGTGGGCCCCCGGGAGCCCTCCTCTCCCACACGGCTCGGCTTCCCGGCCCTGGGCCGCCCCCGGCTCCTGCCCCAGACGCCCGGCATGGAAACGGAAATTGGGTACGATGCCCAACAACAAGCAGGCGGCCTTCTGATCCCAAACGGACCACGCTCGCGGCGGCACCGACAGCGACTCCTGCCCAAAATGCGCAGGAACTGTTGTCAGTCTTCGCACCCCTTCTCTCCGTAAGCATGTCGGTCGCACCGATCTACTCCCGCTGCACTGCACCTGCACGCGTCGAACAGCGCCACGCCCCTCGCGGAGGCCGCTGCCAGCAGCAGGGTCCTGTGCGGGCTGCAGGCCACCCGCGCCACGGGCCCCTCGTGAGGGACCGCGTGGGTGAGCGTCACCTTCGAAGGAGACACAAGAGGCTCGATCCCGCGGATACGTAGTCGCACAAGTACGTTCCGGGCGGGGCATCCGCGAAAAAGCGCCCCGTATCCGCGGGGTCGCGGCCCAAGGGCCCGACCAGCGAGGCCGCGGATACGGATATGTGTTCGCCAACGAGCTACGTTAAATCCCGACAGCGCTGGCATCGGCTCGTCAAGACCCCCTCTTCGCCTCACGGGAAGAGCGCTGCCCATTCCCCCGCCTGCTCCCGAGGGCACTGGTCCGAAGTCCAGTGAGGGGGTGGGGAATCCAGGAGGGCAGCATACGATTTCAAGATGGCATCCGACGGCTCGTTTCTCGTTGAGGAGGTGGACCGTCAAAGGTCCTACGTAACTCTTCTAAGGTTAGGTCGGACATGTCCCCCTGCAGGCGGATTCTGGACGAAAAATGAAAATATTCGAATCATGCTCAAACATGGCCAAAAATGACAGAAGCATCGTCCCCAAATGATTTCTCCTGTGTTCGAATACTCCTCCTGTCCAGGGAGGTGCCCGACTTCACTCCAGGGCCGCTCGGGGGGGGTCGAGCGCGATCCGAGAGGGGTGGCTCGGTGGCCTCTGGCCGTGGCCTCTCCTCTCGTGGCTCGCTCGTGGCGTCTCCACTCGTGGTCTCCGCTCGTGGCCTCTGGCTCGTGGCCTCTCTGGCCGTGGCTCGCTTCAGATGAACGCGACTGGTGATTCTAGATCGGTTTCTGTGGGTATCAGCTCTGTAGCTCTCCTAAAGCTCGAGTTAAGTACATAAACCGAGAGCACCTGTCAAGATGACTCGAATAATACGAACAGTTTTGCGGACCTAGCTCGAGTGGCAGACTGAGTTCAGACCTCGTGAGGGGTCTCCGGTGGTGGCTCGCTCTCGTGGCCTCTGGTCTCCCGCATGGCCTGAGCACCGTTTGACGGATCCCTATCCCCACCGGCGCGACCCTCGCGCCACTGGCCGCTGTTGCCCCCCGAGGAGGGACACAGTCGGGGCCTTGACCTAAGGAACCCTAAATAAGAAACGAGGCCCCTTTTTTCTCCAGAAGTTGAACTTCGACCTCCCTTCGAAAACCCAAGGAAAACGTGGGGCAAGCTGTGAAACAATTAAGGAACGCGGAGCCCCTCCCCAACGAAAAGGGTTCCTTCTTCAGCGCCCCGACTGTGTCCCCCCTGGCGTGACCCTCGTGCCACCGGCCGTTTTTACCCCCCGAGAAGGGATACACATTGAAGGTCGCTGGGGGGGCAGCGTTGTTTCGAGGGCCAGATCCCCGTACGCTCGGCGGGCGCGCTTGATCGGTCAACGGCAATGCTTCCAGACGCCCTTCGCGAGAAGCTCTGGCTTCATGTTCGCTCTTGCCGACGATTAGGCTGCTCATGCTTGCTCTTGCCCAACAAAAGCATTGCCCTCTCCCCCGTCGCCCCAGAAACACAGATCGCGTTCGCTGCCCCTCAGCGAGCTTCAAGATACACATGCCGTCTTTCGTAAGACGTCGTCTACAGAGAGAACGACCTCGGGCCCAAAACCTGGCGGGCGCAGGCCTCGGAAAAGGGACGGCCGCGGCGCCCTCTCGTGAAAACCGGAGACGGACAGTGCACGAATCTGAAGGGGCTCAAGGACACACAAACAAATACACACAAATAAAGATATTCCCCATATGTTGCTGCAGTTTCTGGGTTTTTGTCTCCCCCCCCCACTTCCCATATTTTCCCATATGTTCCTGGGATCCGACGATTACTCGTGTCTGTGTGTTTTTTCCCCTCCTGGGAATCGACGTGTCAGGGTGGGGGTTCTGTCCACCCTCGAGGTTTCCCTTCTGAGCTGCACCCCGTCCTTCCACTCCTGGACTGTCCTGTTCTCCGAGGCGCAACGAACGCTGCACATTTTTGTGTTTGACTTTTTGGTTCCAAGGTGCCGGCAAAGCTCTGGTCCAGAGCTGCTCGCATTTAGACGTCCGGGACAAGGGCGAGGAGGAGGAGGAGGAAGCAACGGGGGGGAGGGAGGCGGCGGACAAGTCCCAAAGATTTAGATCAGCGCTCAGGCATACCTGCCACTGGCGAGCTGTACCGCGCACACACGGGACACTTGTAGAAATGCATGTTTGGTATAGAGTACGCTTGGAAGCATACAAAACATGTGTTACTGCGGTGCGCGATCATACCCACACGTCTACCCTATCGTAAATCTGCACTCGTTCATATCATCGCGGCGCGGTAAGAAAATCTATGCTTTTTTATAACCGGCGGTCGCCAATATCATCCGAAAATCCCTCCGTCATGCTAGAAGCATCGAAACGAATGAATAACAGGGCCTCAACTTTTTCCGAAAATATATGTAAGACCGTGCGAGTTGGTGGGCCATGCATCGATTCAGTTGACGAACCATGTGCGCAGATTAACGATGGCGTTGGTAAAAACATGCGAATACGAATGAAGCACTGACTGGACTGCACAACGTTGGTTGGAAATCATTTGCCATTTTCATGTTTGCTTGAACAGCTCGATGCTGAAAAACTTAGAACATAAATTGGGTGCGAAAGCTGGATGTTGCCACGCGTGCGCGCCAGCACGCGCATGTGGCCCACATTGAATCAGGCACAAGGCTTTCGCAATCGAGGTCAAAAAGTGACTGCGGCGTAAAATAATTAAAAAGGGGCCGTGCCGGGGCCGGATAGGTGGAAGTGGGGCATAGAAAATATGTGAAGCACACCGGGAAATGCTTGGCCTGGCGGGTCTGGTGGTACCTCGCCGAGAGGTGTGCGAGGAGAATTGCGCCTAACTATGGCATGATCTACGTATTGTTTACGTAATATATTTACGTAATGTCTTTACGTAGTGTCTATTTCACGGTTACACTTCTATTTCACGGTTAAGCATAACCGTCGTGAACGAGAAGCCCCCGATGTGGAAGCACCGCGTTCCTGGGCACCTTGGGGCACGCAGGCCCCGACCAGCGATGTCTGGGCTATTGAAGGTCAATGTCTCCCCTCTGGGCCCCATAGGGTGCTCCACCGACGGCCCCAATGGTCGCACGTTTCGTTGCCGCACAGGGAGCTCCACCGATGGCCCCGTCTGGGCGGTTCGCATAGCGCCGCCGCGCCCGCTTCGACACACCCCTCACTCGCTTCGTGGCCGCATAGGGAGCTCCACCGGAGGCCCCAGTGGCAGATCTCACATGGCGCAACAGCACACACTTCGGCGCACCCCTCACAAGAAGGCCTCTGGCCCGCTGGACCTAGCACAGCAGCACGGCGCCATCGCATCAACGCCACTGTAATCCCACCAGCCCTCTGGGCGTAGGTGGTCTAACGATACCTTTTCGTCCTCTTCCGAAGCCACTTTCCCCTCGGAAAAGGGGTACCCTCGCCCTCCCCTCTCTGAGGTCGTTTAGGAGGGAGGGCGAGGGGTTGGAGGGTCCAAGGTGGCTCAAGCTGGTCTCAAGGGGGCCTCCGATGCTCCAAGGTTGCCTCCGAGATGGCCCAGCATGGCCGGAGATGTCTCAAGGTAGCGTCCAGCATGCTCCAAGAAGCTCCCAAAAGCCGCTCCAAGCCTGCCCCACGTGCTCTCAGAGCCCCCTCAGAACCCCTCCAAAAAAAAGGCCAACCTCCCTGAAAGACCTACAAAAGGACAACCAATGATGTGTGCCGCCTTCTCGCCTTTTCGCTTCCGATGCGCCAGGGAGGCCTCAAGATGGCCCACGAGAGCCCCAAGAGGGGCTCAAGAGGCCCCCCAGACGGCCCCAAGAGCGCCCAAGAACGCCCCAAGAGGGCCCCAAGATACGGGGTCTGAGGGCCCCGGAGGGGGAAAGGCAACTCGAGGACCCCCCCCCATTTGATCGGTGGCCTCCAGAATGGCCCCAGGAGGCCCTCCAGGGCTTCCAAAAGGGCCCGAAGAGAGCCCCAAGAGGGCCCCATGACCTCCAAAAAAGAGCCCAAAGGGGACCCCAACACACCCAAAAGAGACCAAAGAGGGCCCCAAGAGGGACCCGAAAGAGCCACGAGAGGACCCCAAGAAGGCCTCAAGAGGGGCCGAAAGAGCCACAAGTCCTCGTCCTCATCCTCCTCGTCATTGTCCGCCTCGTCCTCGTCTTCCTCCTCTTCTCGTCCTCGTCCTCCTCCTCGTCATCATGTTCGTCCTCTTCCTTCTCCCGTCCTCCTCCTCGTCCTCGTCTTCTTCCTCCTCCGCGTCCTTGCCCTCGTCCTCCTCCTCGTCCTTGTCCTCCTATTCCTCTTCCTCCTTCTTCTCATCTTTCTCATCTTCCTCCTCGTCTTTTGTCGTCGTCGATATCCTCCTCCGCCTCTTCCCCCTCTTCCTTCGCACCCTCAGTTCACCATGGTTGCCCGCTCTGATTCCCTATTGTGTGCAACTTCCTCCCAATTCCGTCAGCTCGCATGGGCAGCGTGTCTGAATGGGCTGGTGAGGTTACATGAAGCGTGAAGTATTCAGTACCACCACCGTCATAACACACATGATCAGCCCGATCATCGCCATCACCATCACCACCATTATTACCACCCTCACAACCATCGCCATCGCCATCGTCGTCGACATCATCGTCATCATCAACGTCATCGTCACCATCATCACCAGCATCACCAGCATCAGCATCATCATCAATATCAGAATCATCGTCACCATCGAGGCCGCCACCAACAACATAGAGTCGCCATCATCATGACAATCGTCATCGTCGTCGCTACCGTCGGCATAATAACCACCACCAGCACCAGCCCGAGCAGCGTTTCACCTATCCCAGGTATGGCCTAGGCGCCACTGATGGCGCGATCCTCCCGTTACATGGGGACGCATGCTGCTACACTTCGGGCTTCGCGGGGCCCGTCCCCACATTGAGGGGTGGCCTGGCGGGGCTGAGATACCATGGCCTCGTGGGTATGGGGACCGGATGGACGATGCCGATCGTCACCACCACCACCATCATCAGTGGGCAGGCGCGGAGATACGGCACTTCAGCTAGCAAACCATACGATTGTACAAAATGCCCGCACACAACAGGGTGTGTCATACAGAGGAAAAGGGCCGCACACCCTATGTTCGCATAGTGCGAAGTGGCTCTTCCACGTTGCACAGTGCAGCGGCTACCTCATGGTGGTGATGATTCATTACCAACATTCCTTGCTGGGACCTTCGCCTCCGGCGGCTGAAGAGGGTCGACGTCAGAACCCAGCGGCGCGCGCCCGGCACCCGCCAGCGGCAACGCCACCGCCAGCAGGCGCAGGCTTCCCACGCTGCCGACGACGAGGCGGTGCACGCAGGAGTGGGCGCACACCTGTCCCCAGATCGGGATCGAGGAAATGGTAAGGAGGGCGAGGGTGAGGAGGCGGAGGAAGCATGTAGAGGAGGAGGAGGAGGAGGAGGAGGAGGAGGAGGAGGAGGAGGATCAGGAGGAGGAGGAGGATGGGGAGGAGGAGGGTGTTTCCACAGAAGGAGGAGGAGGACGACGAGGAGGAGGCGCAGGAGGAGGAGGAGGAGGAGGCGAAGAGGCGGAGCGGGGCGAGATCTCGTGGGTGCGGAGGCCTTCAATAGTCGACGCGCGCACCAGGGGCTCACACGAGCCAAGCAGAGAAAGAGGGGGAACAGAGCAGAGGGAGAGGGAAAAGAGGAGGAGGAACGCCAGAGGAGGAGGGGACGATGAGCGAGAAGGAGGCAGAAGGAGGGCGAGGAGGGACTTGGCGAGGATGCGGCGGCGTAGGTGGAAGGAGGGGGGTCCAGCCTCAGGTGGCGCGGCCTTCTATGAAGACCGCATGTACCATGTCGCATTTTCGTTCAAGACGGGCTTCGGCATACGAGTTCTCATAGATCGACGACCCAGGGTTGGGGATGTTCGTGGCCCCTCTGGGCCGCAGGAGACCTCGGGAGGCCTGCCCGCGTATCGCGATCTCATGCATCGACGATCTGTGGAGGCTTGTAGCCTCCTCGGGCCTCTGGAGACCTCCCAGACGAGTCGCGGGTCCTTCGGGGACCTCCAGAGAGGCACACTGTCCTACAGACGCGTCAAGAGCCCCGCGGCCGAGAAGGGGGAGGGGAGTTTTTGTCCCTTGCGCTCGGCCCCGGCGACGACAACACCACGAACTGTGATCACTTCAGGTCACCACAGCAGGGCTGCGTCACCACGTGCCCCGACTGGGACGTGGACGATTTCGCCGCTGAAAGAAGGAACGCTGAGGAAGGAACGAAGCCCCTTTTGAGGAGAGCACAAGGAACAGCAATGGAGGAACCGGATGAACATCGAGCCCCTTCCGAACCCTGGCTGTTCCTTGTTTCGGCGTCTTGACTATAGCGTGCAGCGCTCAAGCGTGGTGGGCCAGAACTGGCAGAGCGACACGCTAAGCCGCCAAACGTTCCCGACCGTGCAACGCACGGGGGCGGGGCGACCCTGCGCGGTGGCCTACGCGCAGACCGCCATAGCGCGGCACGGCCGCGCGGAAAAATGGGGGCGCCTCCGCACGACCTTACAGCCCGACCCGGGCCAGAAGACCACCCCTCAAGAACAGGGGACCCTCCGCCAGCCAAAAAACACACAGAACATCCAAGAGTACCCTCCCCTGGGCGCACAAGAACATTCAGCAAGCACGAAGAAAAAGCGAGGCTTCCCTCCCCGAACCGACCTCGATGTGATACCTCGGTCCGACTGCACGCGACAAGCTCACGCGCGCGAGCCTCCTTGCAACAGACCCCCCTGCTTCTGCATCGTCGAAGACTACGACGCGTCGCGGGAAAAAAAACGCGGCGGGTCGTGACAAATCATGACAGGCGCGTGTCCGCCGTGGCTTCGGGCCCTGGGATCCTCACGGATCACTTCGGCTCGAGAGGCGCCCCGGAAAAAAGCGGGTCGAGGGCTCCGGTCGTGACCTTTCACGACGTCGGGAGCTCCCGCGAACGAGCCGGCGCCTTTCCGGAGGGCCGCGGGGCCTCGAGGGGGCGCCGCGGACGCGAGGGGCCCACCAGGAGGCCACGAGGGGGCCTCGAGGGGGGCCAGGAGGGGCCGCGAGGGGGGCCTCGAGAGGGGCCACGAGGGGGGCCACGAGGGGGGCCACGAGGGGGGCCACGAGAGGGGGCCACGAGAGAGGGGGCCACGAGGGGCCTCGACGGGGGGGGGGGGCGAGGGGGCCTTGGTGGCCCGATGGCCGTGGGCACTGGCAGGACACCCGCCGGTCGGCGCCCGCCTCCTCGTCCTCGTGCTCCCTTGGCCGCGTGCCGCCTCCTCTTTTGCCGCTGCTGCTGCCGCTCCGGGCTTCTGCTTCTGCCCGTCGGCCTGCTCGTCCAGCGTCATCGCCACCGTCACTAAACACTCTGACCCTCCTCCTCCTCCTCCTCCTCCTCCTCCTCCTCCTCCTCCTCCTCATCATCATCATCATCATCATCATCATCATCATCATCATCATCATCATCATCATCATCATCATCATCATCATCATCATCATCATCATCAGCATCAGCATCAGCATCAGCATCATCATCATAATCATCATCATCATCATCAGCAGCATCATCATCATCGTCATCATCATCATCCTCCTCCTCCTCATCATCATCATCATCATCATCATCATCATCATCATCATCATCATCATCATCATCATATTCATCTTCATCTTCATCATCATCATCAGCAGCATCATCATCTTCATCTTCATCTTCATCTTCATCTTCATCAGCATCAGCATCAGCATCAGCATCATCATCCTGTTTTTCATTATCCTCCTCCTTCTCCGCAGTTCCTTGTACTCATCCCCCTCTCTCCTCGTGCTTCCCTCCTCCCTCTCCTCCTCATCCGATCCCATACCGCCCACCTCCTCCGCCACCACCCCCTCCTTCCCCCTTCTCCCATAATACCGCCCACCTCCTCCGCCAGCGCCCCCTCCTCCCCTCCCGCTCCTCCAGACTTCTACTCCGAAGACCACGGCGACGACCAAGACGCGCATGACCACGACGACTACGACCACGATCAGGACAACAACGACCACGACGACAACGACGACCACGACGACGACGACGACGACGACGACGACCACGACGACGGCGGCGGCGACAAACGACGACGACGTCGAAGAACGACGACGATGACGACGACGCCGAAGACGAACGACGACGCGGAAGACACCTGCGCGGCGCCCCCAGGCCAGGCCAGCGCCGACACCGCGGTGAGGCGCTGCACCGCCAGGAAGTCGTAGAGGAAGGGCGCCTGCTGGAGAGGGCGGAGGCGTCAAGTGCAGGATCCAAGACCTCTTCCTCCTCCTCGTCCTCCTCCATCCCCTCCTCCTCCTCCTCCTCCTCCTCCTCCTCCTCCTCCTCCTCGTCCTATTCCCTCCCTCCCCCTCCCTCCCTTGACGACCTCCTCCTCCTCCTCCTCCTCCTCCTCCTCCTCTCCTCCTCCTCCCTCCCTCCCTCCCTCCCCCTTCCCTGCCTCCCTCACTCCCTCCCCCCGACCTCCTCCTCCTCCTCCTCCTTCTCCTCCTCCTCCTCCTCCTCCTCCTCCTCCTCCTCCTCCCCCTCCTCCCCTCCTCCTCCTCCTCCTCCTCCTCCTCCTCCTCCTCTCCTCCTCCTCCTCCTCCTCCTCTCCCTCCCTCTCTCCTCCCTCCCTCCCTCCCTCCCTCCCTCCCTCCCTCCCTCCCTCCCTCTCTCCCCCCGACCCCCTCCTCCTCCTCGTCCTCCTCCTCCCCCTCCCTTCCTTCCTTCCTTCCTTCCTTCCTTCCTTCCTTCCGTCGTTCCTTCCTTCCTCATTCTCCATCGTCCTCATCCTTCTCACGCCTCCTCTTCCTACTCCTCCTCGTCCCTCCTCCTCCTCCTCCTCCTCCTCCTCCTCCTCTTCCTTCTGCTCCTACTCTTCCTCCGCATCACCATCCCCCGTGGGACGCGGAAGACCCCAGACCACAGGGGCGAGCGACAGGAAGATCGATGCTCTAAGATCCAGGTTTGGGGCGTTTGGGGAGCCTGTTGGAGCCTGCGGGAGGCCTCTTGTCGCCGCGGCGAATTCTTGAAGTCCCGTTGCAAGGCGCGCCCGAGGACAGGCCTGGCGTTCCGGAGGGCGCGGCTGGCTTTCGAGGCTCGAGTTTCGAGGCTTTTGGACGTCTCCCTCCTCCCCATCCTCCTCCTCATTGTCCTTCTCCTCCTCCTCCTCCTCCACCTCCTCGTCCTCCTCCTCCTTGTCCACCAACTCCTCGAGGATCAAGATCGAGGGTAGAGGACTTTTGCAAGATGTCCGCCATTTTCTCCCCCCATCGTCACCACAGCTGGATCCACTTGGAAGTTCTGGTTGGAACGCGCCCAAGGACAGGTCTGTGGGTCCATTCCTGACCCCCAGACCTCCGAGCGTCGCGAGAATATCAACATGGTTTGATGTCACGCTCGTTGCAGCGGCGGCGCGAAGAGAAAAAAAACGCTACAAGAAACGGTCCCCGAGGGCGGAGTCGAGAGCTCTGGGGGCCAACGTCTTGAAAACCAGAGGCTCACCACCAAGCAGTACCCTGATTCTCACGTTCGACAATCGATGTTGGCTTCACTGGTGAATGTCCGGCGCTTTGCAGAACATGTGCTCAGAGCTGAGACAACACACTCACTGCTAAACTTCCTTACCGCTGGATGTGTTCAGCTTCCCAAGCAGATGCGGAAAATATCCGTGCACGGTGCGGCCTGCGCGTACATCGCGTAAGCAGAGTGCCCGAAGGTAGAGAAAAATAATGACCTGGCGGTGCCGTGGTAGGCCCCGATAAAATCCGAAATGCCAGTGGGATCATCCTGGGGCCCAGGGCGGATGCTCGTTGGGCCCCGATGGGTTCCTGGTCAGTTCGCATGGCCCTAGCGAAGCCATGCCAAGGCCAGGGGCGGGCCCAGTCATAGATGCGTGTTATGCTCTCTCTCTCTCTCTCGTTCTGTCTCTCTCTCTCTCTCTCTCTCTCTCTCCATCACCATTTCTCCTTTCTTCTCCTGTCCCCTTCGTCATTATCGTGGCCGCCACTCCCTGACCCCCTCCACAGGCTCCCCTTCCATCTCCATTCTCTGCATCAACCTGTTTCGCACTCCCCGTCCGCATCCGCACTCAGAACATCACCTCAAACCCTCATCCGTTCACTCTTTCCTTGTCTTCCTCCTCTTCCTGACCAGCATTATTTCCAACCTACCCATCCATCCACTAATGCTCACCAACAGCACGATCAAACTGCACCTCGGTATCGTTTTGTCGTCATCCTCATCCTGCCCATATCCCGCTTCATCATCCCTATCATTCGTTCCTCCATTCGTCCTCATCCTCAGCCTGACCACCCCCTCTGATCTTTCACCGCGTCATACTACCAGAACATGGGGCACCTCCACCGACAAAAAGACCCACAAACACAAGGTCACCGAGGGCCCCCTCCGAGGAATCACCCAACCTTTCACTGCCCGGCCGATCGAAAAGCTATAGCGAACACGGAAAGGCATGGCCTAGAGCCCCAGCCTTACCGGAACGAACGAACAACGCTGCCAAACCGAAGGTCATTCGAGGGTGCTCTTTCCCAGGTTGCACAAGAACATGCAACAGAAACGACCAACATCAAGCAGATGTTCTTACGCCTCGCTCCGACTGTACAGAGGACTCGGAGGAGGCGGAGGACTGCTGTTAGGTCGGGCATGTCCCCATACAGGCGGACTCTGCACGAACTCCGAAAATACTTCAAACAGATCCAGGAAAAAAAACGCCCCCATACTATTTGTTGACTGCGTTTTGAATATATGTATATAAATATACATATACACACATCTATATATATATATGTATATATATATATATATATCTATATGTATATTCCCTCTGTAGAGAGACAGGCCCTACTTAAAGACTGCTGAGGAGGAGCGCGTTGACGGGGAGGACAACCCGGTGGACGCGCTCGGCAGAAGGCGACGGCAGGAGGGCGAGGCTTCCCAAAACACGCGGCCGCCTCGCGGGCCTCGCCGCGATGATGCAGCGTGGCGTGTGCATCTGGGAGCCTCACTGTGGGGCCTCGTGGAAGCCTCTCGGAGCCCGCGCCGGGGGGGGGGCCTGCCGGAGGGGTCTGGAGCACCTCTTGGGCGCCCAGTGGGCCCAGCGGGGGGGGGGGGTCTCTGGGGGCAGTCGAGGCCGCTGGGGCGTATCCGGAGGAGCCCCCGGAGACCTCAGGTCCACCTGAAGCCAAAAGACTGTGAAGGGGCCCAAGGACACACAAATGACTACACACAAACTGCAGGATTCCCCACATCTTCCTGCATTTTCGGTGCTTTTGCCTCCCCCCCCCCACTTCCCATGCTTCCCCATGTTTTCTGAGGAATCGACGATTCACTCTGTCTGTGTGCTTTTTCCCCTCCTGCAAAAAACTTGCGCAGCTCCGCGGCATTTTGGGATCGGTACTCGGCCGGTCCGCGGCCCCTCTGCGCGCAGTGGAGGGGCGCCGGGCACGACAGACCCGCCCCCCGCAACCCACATCGCACTTCACCACGGAGCGTCCTTGAGAGCTCCACGGCCGACAGGGAAGGACCCCCCCCCGATCCAACAGCCCACCCCCACGCCCGCAGGGCTCGGGCTTGGGCTCGGACGGCCCCGTAGCCGTGACCCAACCGATCTGTCCCAGCCTGGCAACGATCGGCCTTCGGAGGCAGAACGTCTAGATCGAGGACAACATCGGAGAGACTCCCGAGACCGTGAGCGTCTCATGCATGATGACATCAAGGCCACGCGTGCACACAACCGATCCAATGAACAAGATCTCACATGCGAGTCTCACAGGCCTCGGCAAGCAGGATTCCATAGGGGGGGTGAGATTCCACACGACTTCTTCGTTTTTCGCACAGCGGTCGGCCAGTTCGTTACCTTTCCGACGCCAGGTAATTTGCCAATGCTAGCAGAAGCACGTCTTTTCACTGTGTTCACACTCGCGCTCGGCCCGTGGGGAATAGAGGGAACAGGAGCAGGAGGAGGAACCAAGAGAAGGAAAAACGTGAACGAGGCCGTGGTCGAGGAGTGGAAGGTCAAGACCCGATCCACCTCAGCGCCCTGTCTGAACGGGAGCGGGCATTCAACTACACCTCTCTCCTCTTTCGCTGCTGCCCTGGAACGGTGGCGCGGCTTGCCACAGGCAGCTGGGCACACACACACACACACACACAAGTGCTTAAATCCATGCCGTCATGTGAACTACAATGAAAACGTATAGTAAGGACGCGTGGCAAGGACGCAAGACCCTTGGAGGCCGAAGTTGAAGTACTCTGGCCTGCGAAAATTGCTGGGGACGGGCCGCAGAGGCTGAGGCAGGCAAGGACCCAAGGGCACCCTTGAAAAAGTCGCTTGTCCTTACTATGCGCGTTGACTGTACCATGGTAACATGAACACTCTCGTCCGCACGTGCTTCTCGCACACGTGGCCGCACGCCTGCGACTGCCAGAGCTCCCTCGACGCGTCGACCGGGTCCTTCCGGGGAAGGCTAACTGCTCTCTCTCACACACACACACACACAGACACACACACACACGCACACCAGGTCCGAGCGGGCGAATCTTCGGCGCAGGGTCGGCGTGCATGCCTTTCTGGCAAGTGGACCATCGGCCCCAATGGCGTCTGGCCAGGATCGGTGTCGGTGCGTACCCAGACCTCCGACGTCGTGGGTGCTTCAATCTCGGACCGACCTCTTCCTCTGGAGCCGTTTTTCGACGGCCGCGGGGTTCGGAAAAACTGCTTCCACGGGCCCAGCCTCAGAAAGGACGTAACCGCAGGTGCGCGCATATATGCACACTGCGGGTTCGGGTCGTGACGCATTTTGCGCTGGCTTCTGAGACCGCGCGGCCCGTTCAGCCTTGACCAGTCGTGGCTCACCGGTAGCACAGATCGATCGATGTCGGCCGATTCCAGGCAGCTGGTGGTGCTCAATCCTGAAATCGGCTACACGCAGGAGCGACCCTGGGTAAGAGTGACCTCTGGTGCGCGACTTCCTGGGGGGCCGCGGGGGGACCAAGCCTGGGCGCGCAAGCAGCTGCTGCTGCCCCGTTTTGAGCCATCTGGAGACCCATCTGTGCCCGCACTAAAGGTCACTCTGGCGAAAGGTCACTCCTACGTCTAGTCGATGAACTTACCACCCCCTGGATTAAAAAGTTGAGATCGGAGCTACACCGAAAGAACCGCATCCTGGTATTCGTCCGTCGTTCGGCTTTCGGGCCGCGACTTTCGATCGGGACTGGATCCTGGGAAGTCGATGGTCGCTGTTCGACCGGACCTCTATCCTCGACCCTCGAAGTATCTGGGGCCCTCGATCCTCGATCCTCGAGCCTCGATCGAACCTCGATCATGGATGTTCGATCGGCCAGGCATTCTGGAGCCTGGAGTTTCGATCAAGCCTGGAACATCGGTTCTCGATCGTCGCTCTTCGATCGGCCATCCAGCGTCGAACTTCGACGGATCGTGGCCGCTCGATCCTGGCTCCTCGATGTCCGAACGGCCCTGGATCCTCGACCCTCGATCTCCGACCCTCAATCGCTAGGTGGTTGTCGAACTTTGATCGGCCGTGGAACCCAAAGCCTCGTTTCCGATCGATATGGGTTCGCTCTTCCACAGTCGGTCCTGGGTCATCGATCGTGTATCCTCGATCATCGATCCTGGATCGTCGATTCTGGACCGTACATCCTGGGTCAACCGCGTCGCCCCAAAATGACCCTGGGATCGAACCTCCCACAGGGGGGCCTGCGACCCGACGCGACCTCAAGATGGCCTCAAGATGACTCCAAGACAAACCTGTGAACCGAACGATGCAACGGCCATCCCTGCGGACATCCGCCCAGGCGCAGATAGGACCGCGCGCGCGAGGCTGTGGCAACTGGAATCTGACTTGCACGGAGAGCATGCGACACGGAACAATCCAATACTGTGATGATAAGAGGAGAGAGTGGAAAGAGGAATAGGTCCGCGGCGTCTGTGTGAGCGTACATGAGACCAGAAACTCGAATGTCAGGAAGTCTCAAGCGAAATCGTCGTTTTCTGGTGGCATGAGATGCGACAAAAAGTAATGTGTGAGGAAGTCCCACGCGAAATCGCCACTGTCTGGCGGCCTCAAAAGGGACCGGAATATTTTTTTGAGGAAGTCCCACGCGGAATCGCCACTTTCCGGTGGCATGGCAGAATTTCCGGTCGCCCTGGAAGGCGACCGGAAACTTTTTTTGAGGAAGTCCTAGGCAGAATCCCACTTTCCGGTCGGAGCCCCATTTGGCCTTTATTATATTAAAAGGGATGATGGAGGCACCGGAAACTCCGGAATTGGCAACAAATCCAACATTGTCCCGGGGCCCCGCTGCCTAACGGGAGGCAAACCACGTCTGCCTCGGCCCCTGCGGTCTCCACTTTTTAATCCAGGGGGTTGTACCAGCCTCGAACGTATCCCTATCCCTAAGATTGACACGCCAAAAGGCGATGACAATCTTAGGGATTCGCCCTCAAAAAAACAAGGGAATCCCTAAGATTGGCATCGTGATGAGGAGGTGCCCAGCATAGGGATAGGGACATGTTCCAAGCTGGTAATGAACGCCCTCGCCGGGGTCGCCAGCGCGTCCACCCGGCGCGGGCCTGCCGCACCCGCGGGGGTCCCAGAGCCCGCACGAAATCCAGAGGCGCAGGCTCTCTGGAGGCAGCCCGCCAGGGGCCACGTCTTTGGGGCGCGGGAGCAGCGAGGGAGACAGGGCGGGGGAGGAGGAGGAGGAGGAGGAGGAGGAGGAGGAGGAGGAGGAGGAGGAGGAGGAGGAGGAGGAGGAGGAGGAGAAGGGGGAGGGGGAGGAGGGGGAGGGGGAGGGGGGGGGAAGGGCACAAGCGTCGCCCCAGCGGAGCGAAGCCAAGTGAGGCATCGCAGGCGCCGCGGTTTTCCAGCTGCAGCACGAGCCAGCATCAGGCCTCCGGGAGTCCAGAGGTGGGCCCTGGGCCCCCCCCTCTTCGGGGCGCGCGTTCTCTGAAGTACGCTTGGCGTCCAACACGGGTCGCCGTGGTTGTTTGCACTGGCACGGGTCCGCCGGAGGTCTGGGTGATTTGCACTGGCAAGGCGCAGGGTTGCGCACGAGAAAATCCGAAGGTAGTCCCAGCTGGGCCCAACTGGTCACTATCGAGTAGCTCGGAGCGCTCCCAACACTCCAACCCTGGGGCGCGGGGAGCACCCCAGGCGTTGCTGGGGTGCTGAGACCGTCCTGGACGACTCGGGGGGCTTGTTGAGGCCAGCCAGGGCTGCCTCGGGTCAGGGGGAAGGGCTGCCTATGCGTCACCCCAAACGCGGAAGGCACTTCTACACCACCGCGATGCCTGACCAGGGCCATCCTGGGCCGTGGCGGCCGTGGCATGGTGTGTACGCCCTCCTAGCCGAGGCCAGGAAGGTCTCTACACCATCATGCGGCCCATAGATGGCCCTGGCCAGGCATGGCAGTGGTGTACAAGTGCATTCTGCGAACCCAGGCCTTACCTGGCGGCGAAAACCTGCCGCAGCTGTGGGAGGCCACATGCGAACCCTGCCCCGGGCCCCTGCCCCAACACCCCGCGATTTCTAGGGCGGGAGGTGGGGTTCAGTTCGTTCGGGACCTCCCGAGCGAAGCAAACCCTCGCCATCGCTCGGACGTTCATTCCCTGTGTTTTTTTCGGTTTCGTGCGTGGTTTTTTCGCCAAATGATCAAGGATGCTCCTCGATGGTCCTCGCCGAAGGAAAAATGCACACGTCCGAGCGATGCCAAGAACCCCGACTCCCCTCTCAGAAATCGTGGGGTGGTGGGGTAGGGTTCGCATGTGGCCACCGGAGCTGGCGTCCTCTGGCCCTCCTCCCCCCAGGATCATCGGGAGCGTTCTGACCAGAACTTCCAAGCGGATCCAGCCGTTGGCACGGGAGGCCTCTCGGAGACGCAGCCAGCGTCCGAACCCCCAGGCGAACTCGAGACAGGAGCCAGATGAGGTGGTGGGGGAGCCAGAAGATCTCTCCAACTCATCTCAGGCATATGCAAATATCAGCTTTACGGCCAAGGTACTCACGGCTGCCGAAGCTGCGTGATGCAGAAAGAGGGAAAGTGAGCGTTCGGTCTGGAGCCAGTCTCCCCGTTTCCTCTCCTTCATATGATCCTCCATCCCACCTGTCCCACTCCCCTCCCTCCAGCGGTAAGCTTGAGCCGAGCGTTTCAGCGAGCGTAGCGAACTCGCGGACCAACTTCTCAGTCGCAGAGTCGCACGAATGTAATGCAGAATATGTGATGCATCAGGAACGCCCTCTGGTCAGCATCATCACCACCACCACCATCTTTCTCATTACCATCGTCACCATCACCATCACCACTACCATCACCATCAATGACATCGTCCTACTCCTCTCCCCCTTCCGCAGAGGGGGAGAAGTCCTCCCCATCCCTCCCCCTACCCCTCTCCCTCCTCCTCCTCCTCCTCCTCCTCCTTCTCCTCCTCCTCCTCCTCCTACTCCTCCTCTTCCGCCTCCTCCTCCTCCATCTCTTTCTGGGCCGGGCGTTTCGCCTAGGACTTCCTCGCCCTTTATGATCCTTAAGTGTGCAACAGCTTGACAGATTGAAGGCGGGCCGCGTTCTCAAAGTGTGACTTTCGCCTCAGCGCCGCGCGCATTCGGGTGGAATTTCACGCGAGAATTTCACGGGTGGAAGGCGGCACCTTTTCAACTGTGGCTCTCGCCTTCGCGCCGCACGCATTCGTCTTAATCAACTGCAGGAGCTTCACGGATGGAGGGCGGTACATGTTCAAAATATGGTTATCTCCGTAATTGGCGCTGCGCGAATTCGTCTTGAGAGTCTACAGCCGTTTCAAGGATCCTTGTGGTTCACGTCCCTTTGGCACGATGTAGGACTGTCAGGGCGCAACAGTTGCGTTGATTCGCGGTGCTGGAGTCCCAGGAATGGTGTTCTGGCACGGCTCAGGATCGTCAAGACGCAACACTAACGTTACTTCGCAACAGTAACGTAACGTTACTTCGGGACGTTCAAACGGTTGTCTTCAAATTGGTCACCTCTCTCAGTGAAAATGAATCCTGGCAAGGGGCCTCTGAAGAGGGAACTTGGAGGGAGGGATTATTGCACCATCGTTGGCGAATCGTGGGTCTACACTGGTCCTTCTCATCCTCCTCCGCCTCCGCCTCATAGTCCTCTCTTCCTCCTCCTCCTCCTCCTCCTCCTCCTCCTCCTCCTCATCCTCCTACCCCGTGCCGTCCCTTCATGCCCCCTGGTGCACCGCCCACTGGGTCCTTCCACATCGCCGCGAGGGGTGCCTCCGAAGGAACGGGTGGGTCGATGGGGGCAAGGAGAAGAGTGCGGGTAGAGGGAGAGGTGGCGGGGAAGGGGGAAGGGAAAGGGAAGGGACAGAGGGGAGGGGGACAACAAAGGGGAAGAAAGGAGGGGAGGAAGGGGGGAAGGAGGAGAAGGGAGGTGGAGGGAAGGGAAGGGAGGGGAGGGGGGATGAGGGGCAGGAGGAGAAAACAGATCCCTCCAACACCCTCTCGCCTCCTCCACCACCACCTCGTCCTCTTCCCCCAACAATATTGCACAGAAGTTCCACCTACCCTAGACAATAGAAAACGACATAAACATCATGTCTCATTGGTTCGCGCGGATTTCGTGGCTGCCAGGGCCCGCAAGGGGTCCCAGCGCCGATCCAAGAAATCCGTAAGGACATCCGATAAAGTTGTGTTGTCGGGCGGACCCAAACAGGGCCATATATGCCAAATACTTGAAACATGCCAGGATTTTGTCGAACATGTATTGTCGAAATACGGAAAATTAGACAGCAGATTTCTGCCTTCCCAAGCCACCTATATACCAAACACACATTACCTTTTACAAAACCATCAGAATTCGGAGAATACGCGCGCGTTTTGCATTGCGTAAGCGTTTGAACTGGGCACGCGCACGCACCAGGAGCGAATTGCAAGAGTGATGGGCGCTTGCGCTGGACATTGCCGTTGCCGTTGCAACGTCGCTGCCCGAAAGTTCTGGCAACGCCCACTGTTTTCGCTGACGTCACGGCTTTGTCCTGCCTTGTAGTGAACGAGAGACCGTCTGCGCCGAATCTTGGACGACAGTGCAATGGTTCGCGCACTACCGCCCCTGCCAAAGGGTGCATGGTGGACGGCGCGCCCCGCGCAAGCAGCGGCACGCGCTAGCCACCCGTGGATCCGCACGCTTGCCTCCAACGGCATCGCTGATTGGATCCTTGGGGGGGGGTCGCAGTGGGCGTCAGTTGCCGCAGAAGCAGGGCCGCCGCAGCGCGCGACAGGCCCAAGATACACAAAATTGTTCCGCGCACGGATGCTCAAACAGTATGCAGTCCCCTCTCGCGGTTTCTATCGCGGGGCCATGCGCGCGAATGACAATCGTTCCTCGGCGCTCCCATCTTAACGCACCCCCCGCTCCCATCTTAACGCGGGCACGCGCCACTTTGCTGTTTGACCCCCAGCCCGATGCTGAAACACAATGTCACGACAGCGCGACTGATGCGAAAAACCCTACAGAAGCACACGAATCCCCGCGAAAGCGCGCCCAACCTCGCGCAGGCCGAACCGGTCGCACCTGGCTGCGCCAAACCCGGACAAGCCCTGCGAGGCAGGGCCCCGAGAGGGCCCCAAGAGACCCCGAGAGGGGCCCCTTGCGGTAAGATGGCGGCCCTCGTCCTTGACAGCAGTGAGGCCCCTTTAGGGGCCCTCCCCGGGCCCTCCAGGAGCCCTGGGAAGGGCTTTTGGGGGGCCAAAGACGCCTTATAGGGCCCCGAGGGGAGCTGGCTCTTAGTCTTCGGAGCTCTCTTGGCCTCATGGTGCCTTCCAGTGGCCTTTGCGACGGGGTGCGAGGGCACGGGGAAAACCCGGTGGGCCCCGAGAGCGCCCCCGAGCCACTCAATGCGAGCGGGGCAGTCTTGGGCCCCCGCGCGGGCCCCTTCTGGCGCCCATGGGACCTGCTCGCGGCAATGTCAGACCAGTCTTGGGGCCCCTCGGGCCCTCAAAGGCTCTTAATACGGCGCCGGAGAATGCGGGCGCGCGCGTTTTGCAAAACAGCCGGGATGCAATTTCCCCGGGCTGCCAAACCGATGCGTTTTCAAAACTCCTATATAACAACTTTCGAAACAACGATCGGTTTTGCAAAACACCTATACCACAACTTCTGCAAACTGCCAAACCTACGAAGTACCAAATTAATACTAACAAGATACGATCCTCACAGTGTTGCGAAATTCCAAACCTACGCATTAATACATATATATATATATATATAAAAAAAAATACGTCTTGTAAAACGCGATGCCGAATACAGAAATAATGCCAACAAGAAGCCTCACAAATACACCTAGTTTAAGGGCGTCTCCGGGCACGCCTGGTGGAGCTCGGCACGCGCGCGCTCCTCGTCGTCGTCGGCCCTCATCAGGGCGCCGGTCGCGCCCGGCCCCTGCCAAATGATCACGGGGCCCTTCAAAACAACCGTGCCTACCGCCGCCCACAAGGACAACGCTCACTCACCCGCGTCACGCTGCCCCCCCACCCCCCCGCACGTCGCCCCCCCCCCCCCCCCATAGAGACGGCCTGAGAGGAGACGGAAAATCACTTGTAGATCCGCGCAACAGTAGCTCAAAACAAAGCCAAAGGGCCACATCCTCCCGGGGCCCTGCAGGACCCCTTTCGGGGCCTTCCCGAAGCCCCGCAAGAATTCCAAATAAGCCCCTGGACGGCTCAAGAGGCCCCCAAGAAGGCCCGACAAGGGCCCAAAATTGCGCCTCCTCGTGCACATACTCGTGCGCATACGTTGCGCCTCTTTGGGGGGCCCTCTTGGAACGCTCGTGGAGCCCTCTTGGAATCTTCCTGGGCCTCTTGGGCCCTTCTTCTTGGGGCCCCGCCGAAGCCCCTCCGAAGTCCCGAATGAGCCCCCAGAGAGTTCAACGAGGCTCCAATTATAGGCCCAAGGAGCGGCCCAAGAGGGCCCAAGGTGGAGTACCCCCCCAGTGGCACCCAAGAGGGCCCTCTGGGTGCCACTGTCGGGAGCCCTTCGTTGGACCCTCTTGGGCCCTTTTTGGGCCCTTCTGCGGGACGCCTCCCCAGCCCCCCGCGACACGCCCCCGAAGTCCCGGGACACGCCCCGAGAAGGCGCAAACGCAGCCAAGGTCTCTGAACCCAGGGGGGGCGCCAATATATTTTGACCAAAAGGGCCCCCCCGGGCTGCCCAAGGGGGCCCTTTTGGTGGATTCCTCTCGGGCCGTCTGGGGGGCCATTCCACATTTCTGGAGGGCTTCGGGAAGGTCCCCGAGAGGAGAGGGTCCCGGGAGGATGGATCCCTTTGGCGGGTGGCCTCTCGAGCTTCCCTTCTGGCCCTTCTGGAGCTCTTTGGCGGGGGTCCCCGCGAGGAGGGCCGGCGTCGACGCGCTTCCCGGAGCCAACCTGGACCTGCCATGCAAACTAATCGGCGGCGGCGCAACGTCCGTATACAAACAAAACTGCATTTGAGTGGCATGCCAAATAACTCTTGACTCGCGAAAGATCAGTGCCACGCTCCTCCACTGCGAGAGACGCACCAACTCATGTATACAACAATTGCGCTCACAACACATATTTGTCTGCGCATGTTGTTGGCAATTTTTGCGTATTCCTGAAAACTATGTTTTTTGTATTTTTGCGCAGTCGAATGTGTTTGCAAGAGGGGCTCCTGTCTGGGCCAACCGACGACACAGCGATAGAGTATGCTGAAGGTCGGGAGCTTTTGCTCAGCGTGTCGCCACGGCAGCCCCGGCAACACGCTTTGTATCCCTTGAGATCGCAGGCCTAGAGGTTGACACCAACACCAATATCGGCGGTGTTCTTCCACTGACGGAAGAAGATCCCGATCTCGGTGATGGGGGTAATATTCTGGCTTCCAAGGTGACCGAAATATTACCACCAACACCGAAATGTAGGATCATCTCCCCCCTGTGGAGGCAGCCCCCTGTCTTGGTGTTGGTGCCCATTTCCAGGCCTCCAATGAGAGAGCGAACAGCGTGGCGCTCCGCCCCGCGAGGCGAGGCGCCGGGCAAGGCCCGGCGCGCGGAAGCGCGGGAAGCGCGGGATGTGGACGGCGGGTTGCGCCGAAGCGCGGGCCAAGCCGGGCGGAGCGGCACGCTGTCCAGAAGCTCCCGAGACAATGCCCCGTCCGTGTCGTGTGTCGGTCTTCGCCCGGCCGCCGTGAGGCCCCGCCTTCTTTCGCCCTTTCTCTGCTAATTAAAGCTGTGCGCGTCCCGCTTAGCTTTCAGCGGAAGAGGTTCGCTCTCGCCCCGCAGATCAAAAAAGAGTGTGCTGGTCTTCGCCACGGTGGGGGCACTGGATAAGCCGGGGGCGCGCAAGCATGGATTGGCGATCCATGGAGTTGGCGCGCGGTCGCCAGATCCATGGATCGGGGGAGGTGCTGTCCCCAAAATGCGGCCGGTGCCGCCTCGTTCGGCGGCGTGGGTCCGCGATTTCCCATGGAAACGGGACCCGTCGCTAATCCACGCCCCCTGGATCCGTGTTTGCGATCACCTGAAGAAGGGAGCTCCTGGACAAGCAACCCAGGGTCTGGAAACCGGTGGGACTCCTCCGATCGTGAGTTCGCCATGGATGCCACCGTCGCCCCTCATCAGAGGAGGGATGCTCCAAGATTTGAAGCCTCCTGGGCACCATCCGTACGGTCAAGACCTTTTGGATCGCGCGTCGCGGCAGTGGCCCCGGCGACACGGTGTGCCCTGCGAGCGGGACGGGGCGTCGCTGCGTTCTGCGGGGCAGGGGGCTTCGAAAGGCGCGGGACACTTCACGTTCGGGGACTGGGACGCGGACAGCGTGTCACGACGCAGCGTTGGGTGCTCATTCTGGGGACCTTCCTGGGGCCACTCGCTCCACTCGTGCGTCGAAGCTGCGTCGAACGTCCGTCGAGTTGGGTCGACCCTGAATCGAACCTGAGTCGAACTTTAGTTGAACTTGAGTCGAACCTGAGTCGAGCCTCAGTCGAACTTGAGCCGAACTTGAGCCGAACTTGAATCGAACTAGGGTCGAGCAGATCCGTTGGGTGCGCTCCAGGAGGGTCCCCCACAGTCGAGCATCCAAGCAGCGCGGCGGGCCAGAGCTGGCAGAGCGGCACGCGAAGCCGAAGCTCCCGACCGTCACAGACTCCATCTGCTGCGTCGTCCGACCGCGCCGTGCCGCCGCACGGTCTATAGTGCTGCTCGCGCGCGGCCGGGCGCGCGCAGAGCGGCGCGCGGCGCCGCATGCTGCTACAGTCAAAACGTTTATTAAGGACGAGTGGTAAGGACGCAAGACCCTTGGAGGCCGAAGTTGGATTTTGGGGGCGGGGGGCGGCCAGTGAAAACGGCGAAGGACGGGCCGTAGATGCAAGGACTAAGGGTACCCTAGATGAAAGCACGCGTCCTCACTAGGCGCGTTGACTGTAAGGCAGCAGCGGCCACAAGCGCACCCACGGCGGGGACAGCTGGCGGCCACAAACGCATCGAGGACGCGCCGCTGGGGACGTCTTGCGAGTGCCGGCACGTGTCAGGACACCGACACCAGCCCAGTACCGGCTGTGGTCGGGTGGGCGTCCCAGACGGCCAGATCGACCATGTCTCATGTCGAGGGCGGTGGATTCTTCCCCGAGGGGCCCTCGAGAAAATCTTGAAGTGGACGGGCCTCCTGCGTCCCCCCCGCGCGCGCTCGCCCACGCGCCTCCATGGGGCCACATCGATGGCATGCGTAGCCCCCCACTCGGTTCTCGCCCCGAACAAACGCGTGTATTGGTGTATCTGGGAAATCCATTAAATTCTGGTCGTGGCTTTTTGTTGCTATGCCAAGGTCCCACGGCAGCCGAAGACTCAACAGCGACGGATGGGGCCACGAGGCGCGCAACGCGGAAGGGGGGGGAGGAGCAGTGTCTGGATTCC
Organism: Prorocentrum cordatum; assembly: GCA_963575745.1. NCBI lineage: Eukaryota > Dinophyceae > Prorocentrales > Prorocentraceae > Prorocentrum > Prorocentrum cordatum. The sequence continues at coordinate 69,270 of CAUYUJ010019375.1, read as the reverse complement.
TGGATTGGTCACGCGAGCGCCTCGAGAGGGCACGAGGCCCGGGCAGAGGATACAGAGAGGCACCGTCACAAAGACGGCGGCGGCGGCGGCGGACGACGACGACGACGACGACGACGACGACGACGGCGGGGTTAGGACGACGATCGGACGCAGCGACGCGACCGCCAGGGGAGGAGTAGCAGCAGCACGAGGAAGAGAAGGGCCAAAGAGGAGATCAGTGAGGAGCAGGCGCTGCGTCGGGAGCAGAGGCGGCAGAAGAGGCAGCAGGAGGGGGAACAGAACGACAGAGGAAGGCGGAGGAGGACGAGGAGGAGGAAGGGAGGGAGGGAGGGAGGGAGGAGCCCCTCCCTCCTCCCTTGGCTCCCTCCCCCGCCTCGGCGCCCAGGCCCGGGCCAGGGGGCATCCCCGTCGTGACCCTGCGGGGGACCCCCCCCCTGTAGCCCCTGTGCCGGCGGTCCCGCGCCGGCGGCGGGCCTCACGGACGCGCTGCCAGGGGAGGGGAGGAGGAGGAGGAGGAGGAGGAGGAGGAGGAGGAGGGAGGAGGAGGGAGGAGGAGGAGGACGAGGAGGAGGAGGCACGCCGACGATGGCGAGGGCGGGAGGACGACAGGCCTGCGAATTCCAAGGCGCGCGGGCGCCCGCGGGGGGCGCCGCCGCGGAGGGGAGCGTGATAAATCGGGCCGAGAAGGGCGACGGAGGGGAAACGGGTCGCGGCGCTGGGGGGCGGCGGCGCGGCGGGGCGAAGGCGGGCGGGGTGGGGGGCAAAGGGAGGAGAGGAGGGGAGGATGAGGGAGAAGAGAAAGGGGGGGAGGAGGAGGAAGGCAGGGGAAGGCAGAGAAGAAGGGAAGGCATCGGCCGGTCGGGACCATCCGCGCACTCCCAGAGAACCCTCGGCGAGGCGCAGCTGCTGGAGAACACTGCTTGGCGAGAATCCAGAACCTGCCTCCGCCGACTCGGGCGACGCGTCACCAACGCTGCCCGACTCATTTCCCGCGCAAGAGCAAAGAGGCCCACACAGGCCTGAAATGCTGAGTCGAGAGGCCAAGGACACCAGCGGAGAGAAGGAAAGGGAACGAGGGGTGAGGGGGCACGATTTTCGAGTAGGGGATCGACTGCAGAATTGGTTTACCCCCAGACTGCTTTCCCGCTGAGTCTACGAGAAATACGCAAGATGCCCCGCA
>CAUYUJ010019375.1:15000-62990 GCA_963575745.1 Prorocentrum cordatum | reverse complement strand
ACGGTGCAGCAGATCAAGAGGGTCAACAAGAAGGTCGAGCTTCCGAGCTCCACATCGCCAACCGTGGGGGTATACTTCTGACGGGGCCCTGGGACACACAAATAAATAGACACAAAGACACAAATAACCAGATTACCCATATTTCCCAATATTTTCTGGGTTTTTGTCTTCCCCCCCACTTCCCATATTTTCCTATATTTTCTGGGGAATCGACGATTAATTATGTCTGTGTTTTTTTCCCTCCTGAACTTCATAACTAGGAGTATTGCCTGCTGCACCAGGCCTGTACGAGCCGAGGCCATCTCTGGCGAGGTCCCGGCTGTGTGGTCGTTCCCAACGTGCTGTGTGCCACACTTCGCTCCTGCGACCGCCCAAAAGGCATGCAAATGTTCCTTCCAGGCTGACGTCGAAGAGGTGCTGCTGCGTCTGTTTCGACCTCGCGGCTGGAACGTTTCTGCATTTGTTTTTTGCCAGGCTCCCAGCCCAACAATGGCGAGTGTGCAAAAACGATACACTGCATTACCCTAGCTGCCCATAGCCTTCGTTTGCCAGAGGGGCTTACCCGAGCCAGCGTCCAAATCGTGCCCACCTCACCCTTCCTCTTCCTCTTCCTCCTCCCTCGTATCCTCTACCATTCCCTGTCTTTCTCCCTCCCTTCATCATCCCTCCTCCCTCTATGGGTCCCGCCGCGAAGAAGAGCGTGCATGGGCCTGTCAGCACATTGGGGTGTCGTACAGGAGACGAAGAATGAGAAGGAGAAGGACGGCAGCAGGATTCACATGATGAGCGAACCAGAGAATATGCAAGATGCGGGTGAAGGAGGCGAGCATGAGGAATGCAGATGGAAGCTCCGACTCGGAGGCTTGAGACACCAAGCGTGGAACAACGAAATAAGGCATCACAAGTGTGATGCCTCAATCAGATATTCAAGCCTCAGAGACTGAACTCCGTTGCAAGTCATCCCCTCCACCCGCGCACCATCCCACCATCCCACCTACTGTTTACTCCACGCCCCAAACATCCAATACCCACACCTACACACACCACCCACACACACACACACACATACCACACGACCCCGCCCCCTACCAACCCTTCCGAGAACCAGTGCCGTCCTAAACATAGCATCACTCCTCAATACCGGGTGTTTAAAATTCTATGTAGGAGGTTCAGGGCCCGAGTCGCTTGGGCGCGCCTGAACACAGGTATTGTCCCAAAAAGTGCTTGCACTAAGGGGCTCTTACATCTCGTAAGTTGACCCCGAAGTCCAGGATTATTCCACGTTGTCGGCGGTTCCCGACCATCGGGCCCCACCTGACAGGGTCCCCTCAAAGTCCAATCTCGTAGAAGGTGCACAATATCGATTGCAACACAGATTTTGCACGCCGTATGTTGCCTCACTGGTTGCACCACATGATTTCTATGCAATAATTTGCGCCGCATGTCTTGCAACGCCTCAAGATGGCATCGTGAACATCATAAGTTACACGATGGCAAAACTTGGATCTGGGTGATTGTCCACGCCACTTGGTACGTATCACCATGACCATCAATATACACATCATTTCCATCATCATCATAAACAACCGTTATCACAATACTCATCACCATCATACTTGTCATCATCACTATCATCACCACCATCATCGCCATCAACCGTATCGTCATCGTCATCATCATCGTCACCAGCATCATCGTCATCAGTGTCATCTTCATCATCATTATCATCATCATCATCATCATCATCATCATCACCATCACCTCATCATCATCATCATCATCATCATCATCATCATCATCATCATCATCATCATCATCATCACATCATCATCATCGTCACCATCATCATCATCAGCATCGTCATCATCGTCACCACCATCATCATCACCATCACCATCACCATCATCATCAGCAGCATCATCATTGCCATCATCACCATCACCACCATCACCTTCATCGTCACCACCAGCAGCAGCAGCATCATCATCATCATCACCATCACCATCAACGTTATCATCATCCTCATCCTCCCGCACCCTCCTGCTGCCCCACCCATGCCCCCCCCGTCCTCCTCCTACTCATTCATTCGTTCGTCCGCCTTCCCCGCCTTCCTTCATCTCGTCGTCCCCCCCCCCCGACCTCCTCGTGTCCCCCCCCCGCCTTCCCCCCGCTTCGTCCTCCTTCCTCGCCCTTCCCACCTTCAGCCATCGCGCTGCCAAAGGAGGAGGAGGAGGAGGAGCAGGAGGAGGAGGAGCAGGAGCAGGAGGAGGAGGAGGAGGAGGAGCAGGAGCAGGCGGAGGAGGAGGAGGAGGAGGAGGAGAAGAAGGAGGAGGAGGAGCAGGAGGAGGAGGAGCAGGAGGAGCAGGAGGAGCAGGAGGAGCAGGCGGAGGAGGAGGAGCAGGCGGAGGAGGAGGAGGAGGAGGAGGACGAGGGCGAGGGCGAGGACGAGGACGAGGACGAGGCGGCCGAAGCCGAACAAAACACGGGCCATCAGGCAGCGCGCAGGAGCAGGCAGGAATCTCGGAAGGAGGGGGCTTCTCCGGCCACGGCGGGTCAAGGCCACAAACGGGTGCCACAACGCACGCACCTGCGCAGACGGGCGCGCTCTCCACTGCTCGCAGGGCAGCTGCCCGCGCGCGGCCTCGCTCCGCCGCGGGGGACCCGCGATGGAGCTCGCCGAGACAAGCAGATGTGTTTTTTTGTTGCTTCGGCCGATGCGAGTATCGGGTCGGGCGAAAGGGGGGGATAGCAAAGGGGGGGGTTGAGAATCAGCTCACGTAGCTGATTTTCCCGGCGCCTCCCGGCGCCGGGAGGCGGCCATGTATCGAGGAATGGACCCCTTGGCGGAGCCGAAACCAGCTGCATGCAGCAAATTTCGTAACCCCCCCTTTCCCAATCCCCACCTTTCGTCCGGCCCGAGAGTGGACGCTCTGCGAGTGGTGCAGCGCTCTCGGCTACCGAGCAACGGCCCGAGAGCCCGAGCCCCGCCTGAGCCCAGAGCGGTCCGCACTTCGGCGTCTTGGCTGTACTTCCCCCCCCCTTCTCCCTTCGGGGATGGACAGACCCCCCTATAGTAAAACGTGGTCTAGTGAAAACGACCTGAGGCCCAAACCTGGTGGGCGCGAGCCTGGAAAAGTAACGGCCACGGCGCCCTCTCGAGAACCGAAAACGGACAATTCACTAATCGACGTGTCACTGTTGGGGGTTCTGTCCACCCCCGATCCCTTTAGTACCATCCATCCGGCACGAGGGCCGGATGAAGGTGAGCTGCCTCGCCGTGGCGTCGAGCTTCTTGAGCTTCTTCTTGAACGAGGCGAGCTCGGTCTCGGCCGGGCGGAGGAGGGAGGAATGAGAAGGAGTAAGGGGTACGGTGAGGGAGCTCCAGCCGTGAATCAGCCATGGACATCACCGCCGCCCATCAGACAGGGAACCAGCCGGGGTCGGATGCCTCCTGGGAACACTCCTTAACCAACGCCCTTACCCTGTGTGAAAGAGGCACGTGGATGAGGAGCGAGGAGTGAAGAGAAGCAAGGTGTAGTGAGGGCGAACGACAGGGGGGACTGGCTCGGAGGAGGAGACATCGAGCTCGAGGAGGCGATACACTGCCGACAGATCGGCGACTGGTCCCGATGTCGAAGCCGCACGCTCTTGGGCGGGGCGGACTACCGGGCCCCTGCCAGCACTGAATGAGCGACTGGGGGTCGATACGTTCCCTGGGCGACGCACTGCCGATAGATCGGCGATTGGTCCCGACATCGAAACCGCACGTTCCTGGGCGGGGTGGGCTACCAGGCCCCTGCCAGCACTGAATGAGCGATTGGGGGTCGAGACATTCCTCCCTGAGCCTCTCCCCCCCTAGATGTTGCCCCCAATGTGATTGGGTGCCCTCACCGCAGGCAGCGGCGGCGCCGAGGAATTCCGGAGTGATTTTCTGCATTTGAGAGATCCCATGAGCAGGGTCTTTTCGTTTTTGAGAGATCCCATTGGAGAGATCCCATCTGTGGGAGAGTGCATTTGTTTCGAGGCCCCGATAACGTCCCCAATCGGAAGGATGCCAGCGGAGGTGGCTTCGCACCCGGTGGCCGCCGCAGGCTGTCGCCGTCGAGGCCTAATTATGCTGCCACCTGTGCGCGCGCCTGGGACGCCCTCTTCACTGCCCCCCCCCCGGCGCAGAAAGAATACCCATCGGTCGGAAAAAGTAACCCCATGCCCACGATAATAATGTGCCCCCCCCCCCCCCTTAAGTCGTTAGAGATTTTTATCGTCGACCAATAAGAGTTTGGTCGGGGGCGCGGGGGCGCGGAGGCCGAACTTCATTATCACGGGAAAAGTTCGCCATCGAGGTTACTTCCTTCTTATGTTGAGATAACAACATCAAGCGAAGCGAACACGTTGTTTCAGGATGTCTCATGCGAAACCAATGTCATTCCCTCTCTTTGTAGTTCTTTCTGTCTCTCTTTCTTTCTTTCTTTCTCTGTCTCTCTCTCTCTGTCTCTCTATCTCTTTCTCCTCCTCCTCCCTCTGGCGCCCTGAACTTGTTCATCGCTGGGGTTGATTATCCTGGGAAAACGAGGCACGTGAGCTACCCTACACGAGCAGATGAAAATGTTCATTTTCATCAAGCGTTTACAAATTAAATCTAAAAAGTTTTAAACTTTGGATTTTTGCTATCTCCTTCTCCTCTCCTCCTCTTGCTCTTTCTCCTCCTCCTCCCTCAGGGATGTCTCAAGCGAAACCGATGTCCTTCTGTCTCTTTGTAGTTCTTTCTGTCTCTCCTTCTTTCTTTCTCTGTCTCTCTCTCTCTCTCTCTCTTTCTCTGTCTCTCTATCTCTTTCTCCTCCTCCTCCCTCTGGCGCCCTGAACTTGTTCATCGCTGGGGCTGATTATCCTGGGAAAACGAGGCACGTGAGCTACCCTACACGAGCAGATGATTTTTTAAATGTTCATCAAGCGTTTACACATTAAATCTGATAAGTTTTAAACTTTGGATTTATCCTATCTCCTTCTCCTCTCCTCCTCTTGCTCTTTCTCCTCCTCCTCCTCCCTCAAGGATGTCTCAAGCGAAAGAAGCAATAAGTTGAAGATGTCTCAAGCGAATCAAACAAATATTTCGAGGATGTCTCAAGCGAAACAAGCAAGTCGTTGAGGATGTCTCAACCGAGACAATCCTCAAGATATCTTTGGTTTTTTCCTCTTGATATCTCTTTATGTTGGCTCTGGCGGGCAACTTTTATTATCCCCCCGAAAACCCCGAACTTTACTATCCCTGGGGGCTTATTCTCCGAGGTTTAGGGTTAGGTAAAAACATGCAGTGGGAAGGCGTTGGAAGTATATAGGGTGTCCGCCCGCCCCCTGAAGAGGAGGGAAGAGGGGAAGCCACCCGATCAGTGAAGTAGAAGGCGCCTACAGTAGATTGGAATATGGGAATCCAAAAATACCTACTGTCAACGACCGATGCGTATGTTCGGAGATGTTACCACGTTTTCACTGTCTCTGAGAGAGTCCCATCAGCCCTCTGGGCGTGGGTGGTCTAGAGTCTAGAGAGCTCTCTCTTCCAACTCCCTTCTTCCCCTTTCGGGGAGGCGTTCATCATGTTTCCCTGTTGGTATACACCCCCTCCCCCAAGCGACCGGCAGCCAACCAGGAACAATGCCGACCCCATGCTCCCCACCGCCCAACCACCCCTTTCAAAAAAACAATACAAAAACACACTCTGCCTACAAATTCTGAGCCTGCGTAACTAACCCGACGCGGGTGCCCCCCACTATCCCTTTCAGAAAACAATGCAAAATACACGATGGGGCAATGTCTTGAGTCATGTCCGTGAGGCCCGCAGGCACTTCATAACGCCTTTTGACAGGGACAGCGGGGGTGTCAGCATTTTGCCTGCTGCGCGCAGGGCCAACATCCCTGCCAAAAGCCAATACACAATGCACCTCGCGGCAAAATCTGGATCATGCGCGGCCACCCCGTGATCACTGCCAAGTGGTTTTTGACAGGGACGGCGGGGGTGGTGGCGCATGGCCTGCTGTGTGCAGGCCCGCCAGACACCATGATGGGGCATTGGTTTTCGATAAGGCTAGTGGGGGCCAACACGTGTCCCGATGTGCGCTGTCACGTGCGCAGGCGCACCCGACACACTCTGCACGTGCCCTGCACGTGGAGCACCTGGCGCGGCCCGAATATGCGGCACACCTGGCGCACGTGGAGCACGCAACGCATCTCGCGCACCAGGCGTGCATGGCACGCTTGGGCCTCAGGGGTGCCAGGCGCGCGTGGCGCGCCTGGCACACGTGGCGCACCTCGGCCTCGCGTCGCGCGCATGGGGTCGGATTTGGTTCCCAATAACTGCCCATCCAAAGACGACCGCTGAGGCTCGGGTGTCGCCTGTGTGTCGGGAGGGCGGGTGGGAGTGAGCTAGACTGCTTGCTATCCAGGAGGGTGTCTCGACCCCTCCCCTACCACCTCCCCTGGACCTGGAGGGGGCGCCCCGCGAGGTGTCAGCGGGTACGCTTTCGTCCAAGACTGCCCCAAGAGGACCTCACAGAACCCAAGATGACCTCCAAGATCGCTCAAGATAGGCTAAGATGCCTCAAAATGGCTCCCAAGATGCTCCAGTAGGCCCCAAGAACGCTCCAAGACGGCTCCAACATGCCTCCGAAACTTCCCGGGAGGCCGCCCAAAGGCCAAAATCCTTCAACAACCTAAAGAAAATCAATGAATGTTCCCTTCTCGCCTTTTCGCTTCCGATGGCCTTCCGTGGCCTCAAGGCAGCTCCAAGAGGGCCCATGAGGGCCCCAAGAGAGGCCCAAGAGAGCCCCAAAACGGCCTCAAGAGCGCCCAAGAGCGCTCCAAGAGCGCCCCAAGAGGGGCCTGGGGCCCAGAAGGCGATGTTTGGGGCTCCCGGAGGGGGGGGTCGTAATTTGAGCTCCCATATTTTGTTGGTCGATCTCCTCGTATATGGCCCACAGAGCGCTCCCAAGGCTCCCACGAGCGCCTCAAGAGGGCCCCAAGAGGCACCCAGGAGACCCTTAGAGGCGCCTACGAGGCCTCCAAGAGGCTCCCAAGAGACCCCGAAGAGGCCCCAAGAGGCTCCCCGAGGCCCCCAAAACGCTCCAATAGGCCCCCGGGACCGCCACGAGGCCCCCACGACGCTCCAAGAGGCCTCCACTGGGGGACCCTTCCTCTTGTATTATGCTGCCCACTGCCCTGATCGAGGCAACCCCTCTAGGCATCGTTTCTGGATGAGCTGGTGGGGTTACTTTTTTTATCTGCGGCCCGCAAGGAAAAGTCCAGAGGGCGGGTCAATCGGGCTGACTGGGGCACAGAGCCAAATAATTTGCGAACCCAGCCGTCACTGTCGACAGCCGACCGCACATGCAAGCATGCCAAGCAAATTCGAGGAACCGCACCTTAGCACGGCAGCCGACAACGGACAGCGGGGCGTCGCACAGTGGCGCCAGCACCCGACAGACCGGACGGCGAAGGGCAGGGCGACAGGGGGGGAAAAAGGAGGGGGGAAGAGAGGGGCGGGAGAGGGACAGGAGGGCAAAAGGAGCTTCACTCACGGAGCACGGAGCACCACGTGCTCGAGGAGAGGTCGCCACTGAACGCTGGTGGGGTTACGCGAAGCGTCGAGACTTGACATGGCTTCTGGCGGATACCGAGGGACAAGGAGTCAGGGGGAGGGGGAGCGAGGGAGGAAGAGGGAGAAGGAGAAGAAGCTCCGGGAGAGAGGAATGGAGGATGATGAAGAGGAGTTCGAGGTGGGTGGACGACGAAGATGAGGAGCGGGAGGAAGCCGCCGCCGACACTGCTGTTCCTGCTGCTCCTGTTGCTGCCCCTCTGTTTTTGCTCGTCGTCGTCCTCCCCCTCCGCCATCACCGCCACTACCGCGACTGCGGCTGCTGCCGCCACTGCTACACTACACCTGTGATTCGGTCATGCCGTCATGGCTCTGCCCATCCTCCCCCGCTCGTCTCCCGCGAGGCGGAAGGAGGAGCACGCGGAGGAAGATGACGGGGGGAGACGGAAAGGGGTCTGACCCCTCATCCGATCGCACGGGTGCTGATCGCCTCCCTCCTCTATCCCGCGCCCCCATCCCTCTCTCCCTCTGCTCCTCCCCCGCCTCCCCCATCACCACACAAGCACATCGATCCCGGCGCGCCGAGGGTGGGCAATCGACGGTCACCTACACACAGAGGCGGTGGGCCGCAAAGGTCAGGCGCGCGCAGAACCCGGGCCCGAGGCAGCAGCGCGATACTGCCAGGACGGGTAGAGAGAGAGAGAGAGGCGGAACGCAGAGGGCCCACGGCGAGCCGACGGGGCACCGCGGATGGGGGCCGGCCGGTGGGCGAACGCGAGGCCAGCGAGCGCAGAGGCCGCGAGTGGCACCGGGGGGCGGCGAGCCGACGACTCACATGGCCGGCGCGACTATTTTTGAACACTCCTCCTGCAAATCGGGGGCGCGCAAGCATGGCTTGGCAATGCATGGCTTTGGCGCGGGCACCTCCCCAAAATGCGGCCGGTGGCGCCTCGCTCGGCGGCGGCCCTCCGCGATGTTCCTATGGAAACGGGACCGGTCTCTGATCCACGCCCCCTGAATCCATGCCTGCGATCGCCGGATGTAGAGGGGCATGCCCGACTGAAACGTACTTCGACGCTCCGTGCTGGCGATCACGGCCTCGCGCGCAGCGCCGAGGCAGAGAGAAGGGCGCGGAGCGGGCGGCCGCGCGCGCGGCGGGCCTCGCAGTGCGGAGCAGGGGTCCATATGCGGGAGCTACGATGCCGTGCGCCCGCCGGGCGGGCAGCGAGGGCGCAGCGGGCGACGGGGCGCAAGCCTGGGCGACCCGCGGGCGGTCTCGGAGACCCTGAACCCCAAGAAACGCTTTCACCTCGGCGGGGACGAGAGGGGGGGATAGCAAAGGGTGGGGTAGAGAATCAGCTCACGTAGCTGATTTTCCCAGCGCCTCCCGGCGCCAGGAGGGGCGACCATGTATCGAGGAACGGGCCCGGCGGCGGGGCCGAAACCAGCTGCGTGCAGCAAATTTCGTAACCCCCCCTTTCCCTACACCCCCTTTTCGCTCGGCCCGATCATCTCTTGGGGGCACACGTTTCACTCCCGCCGCCTTCCGCCGAGCTTCCGCTGGCTACCGCCGGCAGAGGCGGCCTCGTTGCACTTCCGCCGACCTTCCGCCGCCCTTCCGCCGCCTCCCGCCGCGGAAGAGATGACAACTCCTTCTACTCGCGAAGGCAAGGCCCTTCTTGGAACGCCCCCAGTGGAGGCGCGGTACGTGCAGCGAGCGACGAGAGCTGAGCAGGACAGCCAGTGCCAGGGTGGCAGCGGACAGGGAACCAAGCAGCTTTGGGCAAGGCGGCAGGCGACCAGAGGGAAGGTGGAGTGGAAGGCCAGCGCGCGCAGGGCACATAGGCACTCCAACACACAGCACCAATCGCATAACCACTACATCCGATCACCTTTGGCATGAGGCGAAAGGGCCCCTGGTGACGGCAGACCCTGGTCCCCCCAGGGTTTTCCCCGGGGCCAGTCCTTCCTCCCCTGTGTTCTCTGCTGACCGTCTGTTCCTGGATTGGGGCAGCCCTTTTGGCCTCTGGTGGTATCCAATATGTGCCTCTGTATCCTTCGCTTATACGCTCCTTTCTTGACTACGAACTGCGTGATTGGTCGTTCTCCCACCACCCCGAAGATCTGGAAGGTCTCTGGAACCCGAGCACGGCGCAGAGCCGCTCTCCGTGCGTCGGGCCGCATGGCCGGCGACGAGGCCGGCAGAAGAGGCTTCCCTGCGGCGTGGGCCGCGCGGCGCCTCGAAGATCTGGTACTGCTTCGCCATGCCGTCGATGGCCACCTGGGCGACGAGCCTGAGCCGCCCGCGCTCCCGGTGGCCAACGAGCCGGCTGCAGGAGGGTGCAGCAGGGCTAGGCAGCGCCTAGGGGAGTTGCCGCTGGAGGGCGCCGCCAGCTCGTCCCGAGGATCGGGGACTGAGGAGGCATAACATCGGAAGGCTCCGGGTGCACGACGAAGGCAGGAAGACAACTATCATCTGACTAAATTATGATGGGCCTCTTTTCCACCACCATCACCACCACAAGTTGGAGGGGGCGGGGGTCCTCCTCCTCCTCGTCGTCCTCCTCCTCCTCATTTTCCTCCTCTTCCTCCTCCTCCTCCTCCTCCTCCTCCTCCTCCTTCTCCTCCTCATCATCATCATCATCCCCATCCTCATCCTCATCCTCAACCTCCTTCCCCCCTCCAATTTATGGTGGTGGTGATGGAAACAGGCTCATCAAATTAAACTGGGATCTCTGAAAGCTGGCGGGGCAGATGTGCTGGTGCCGGCGGCCGCTCCTGTGCTCCGCAGCGCTGCGCAGCGAAACCTCGTCGCGGGCCTGCCTGGAAGCGACCAGAAGAGCCGGCCGCAGAAGGAGCAGGAAGACGAAGAGGGGGGCCCAGGTTTTGACGGCACGAATGAGATGCGCGGGCGGTGTTTCGGACTTCGGGGGCAAGGGCCGTCAGCAAAAGACGGGGCCGGGGAAGGTGTGCAAGGCTCCATGGGGACCAGCGCTGACAGATAGAACCAACGTCCAAGGTCTGGGTCACTCTCTCTCCTCCTCATCCTCATCCTCCTCCTCCTCCTCCTCCTCCTCCTCCTCCTCCTCCTCCTCCTAATCCTCCTCCTAATCCTCCTCCCAATCCTCCTTCTGCTCCTGGTCCTCCTCCTGGTCCTCCTCCTCCTCCTCCTCCTCCTCCTTCTCCTCCTCCTCCTCCTTCTCCTGGCTACCCAGAGGGGAGGGGACAGGGGCGGGCCAGCAAACAGCAGCAGGGGGCGCGACTATACGGTCGGTCCACCACACGCCCCGCGCTGCGCATTCTGGGCCGATTGGGGTGGCAGCGCCCCCAGATGCGCGTCGAAGGAGGAGGCGGGAAGGGGCGGAGGCGGAGGAGGGGGAAGGGGAGGGGGCGGAGGCGGAGGAAGGGGGCGAGGGGGAGGATGGAGGACAATTTTTCTGGCCGCAGCCTACACGATGTTTGTGACGACGGTTCCGCCTTTGCCAGCTCCTCCTTCGCCGCGATCCTGCCTCGGAAGGCCTCCAGGCTAGTCAACGGTCATGCCGAAGCGGGCGTCTGCCACGGCCGCGACACAATGATATGCGCGCGCGCCTCGGCTTTGGTTAGCGGAACTTCGGGCTCCGCACACGAAACAGGACGATCGAGTTTGGGGTGCGCACCTCGCCTCAGCCTCCTCAGGGCAATATTCCCTGCACTGCTGCGCTCGCGATCCGTCTTCGGACAGGCGCAGCGACTCAGCAACTTATGCAACCGATCTTGCGCATAATGTTCGCAAGACAACCGAAAACAAACCAAACAACGGTTCAGGACGATCGCTTACCTGCGCACTGGCCAGCGCATGACCGTGCTCGGGAGACTGCGTCAGCAGGTCAGATATCAGATGCGGGAAACCTTCACATCCTGCCTCGGGTCTGGCGTCTCTATCACCAGCGTAAAACTCAAACAGCTATCACACCGATGGCCCCACAGCCATTCCCCCCGCGCGAGCCAGCCCTCGGCGCGATGAAATACAATGTTTACGAACCCTACGCGGGGGACGCCCATGGGGGCCCTTAGGAAACCACGGAAATTTCGCCGCGATACATCGCGCTGCCGGCTCGAGCTTCTCAATCGAACTCTGGACCGCATCCCATTCATTCTGGGCAGCCTTAGGGCGCATGAGGACTGCCGGCCCAGAGTCCGCGTCGGCATGCCAGTTGGCACTGCTGGCGCCCAGGCTCAGGCAACGCATTTGTGGCGGTGAAATCTCTGCGAGCGGGAGCTCATGCAGCCGGGGCGCACCGACGTCCGACCATCTGCTGCAGAGCCCCTCATCCTGAGCCCCACGTACCTTTGACAACGGGGCAGTTGATCCCGAGGGGGCCCGTCATGGAGGACCACCGCGCTCATGCAATCGATATAGCATGCAGCGCCAAATACTGGAGAGAAAGTGGGAAGAAGAGCCAACTGCAACCGTTCGGCCGCCTGGCTCGTCCACGGCAAACTCGGCCATACAGGGCAACGCGCAGAAGCTACCATCACCCCCCTGGCCCCGTGACTATCCACGGGAGAGCAGCCCTCGAGAGCACCTCGGTCCGATGTGGCGCGCAAGCTCCATCACCTGAAACTCGCGGGCCTGCGTTGTCGAACGAGGCCCAGTCCACGGGCCCCCCACTCTGATCAGAATGAGTCGGCGCGCGCTGAACCGACGGCTCTGGCCGCGACGCGACAAGGTGCCCACACTTCAAATGGCGCAAAACTCCTCGTTGCCCTCCCTCGCATCCTGAGGGTACTCGTGAGTCGCGCCTGCCCCTTCTCGGGCCGACCGCGCATCCGGGCCAGCGCAGAACGAGACCCCGGAGCGAACATGATCTGGCCGAAAACGCTCAGGGCACAAGCCGATGGCAACACACCCCTGTCAACAGCTTGGCCCTCGGCCCAAACCCCCCCGGCAAGGCCAGTTTGACCTAGATTTTACCCTGGGCTGCAAGGCCAACGCCGTCTAACTTGGGCTGGGCGATGCGATAAATTGGGTCGACGCACGCGCGGGCCCCAGTCCCCCGCCCTAGCATGGCCACTCCGACCCTCTCGCGGCGTCGCTGAACACCTTCATTCGATAAGTGGCCCATCATCGCAGGGGAGTTACACTGCAGGCACTGCTCACATCCAACTTAAAGGCAATCGCCCACACACACACACACAAAAACACACACACAAACACACACACACACACAAACACACACACACACACACACACACACACACTTCCACCCCTGCAGTCCGTCCCGCGACGCGGCCTCCAACGCGCCCCCCAGCGGGGGCGGCGCGAAGTCCGCCAGAGCTGGCGCCGCAGTGGCGCTCCGCGCCGCGACGCGCCAGGCTGGGGTTGGCGCGAACATGCTGCGCCGCAAGGGGTCGCCGAACAACGCTTGCGCTCCGCACCCGAGACCTCCGTGACCTCGCCCCCGAAGCCCCATGTAGGTCTGATCCGCGCGGAACTCGTCCTCGGAAGCGCACGACGGTAGCGCTCAATCGAGCATCGCGCTTCCCCGACGCCGTCTGAAACGATCAGCTCACCCCAGGGGGGCGAGATCGACGCAGAGAGAGAGAGAGAGGAATATATATATATAGAGAGAGAGAGAGAGAGACGACGACGACGACGACGACGCGGGACCCAAGCTGACCAACCAGAGCACGCAGCTTGCGCCCGACCCTGAACGCCACATCGAGGGCATCGAACATCAACATCTCATCAGCCGCAAGCCCCACCCACAGCGCATCCTTGAGCACCCTCGCCAGATCCTGAGCCGCATGCCCCACAGCAGAAATTTCGAAGGCATGCACCTTTAACGCTGACGTCGCAGGCGGGCCGCCACTGGCACGCAGCGGCGCCAGGCTGCGGCCCGCGCCGAGCCCGAGGGCCCGCGGCCCTCGCCAAAACTTGAGAATGACCTTAGCAACTATCGCGCTGAGGCACGGAGCGAGGGGCCTGTCGCGGAGGGCAGTAAATTGGAAACGCGCGCAGTAATTCGAACCGCCCCACATGGGACTCCCCAAAGCCCTTCCCCCAACCACTTGGGCCTCCGCTTCAACCGCCTCCGCGCGGAGCTCCCCGCCGACGTCCCAGCCCCGGAGGCCCAGTACTTCCTCGGATAACGCCCACTGAAATCCAAAATTTCAAGTCGACGAAGTTTCTCCAGCAGCCCGGCGGACGGGCGCGCAGGGGCGCAGATCCCAGCCCACCCTTGGGCATATCAACCAGCGGGAACAGCATCCAGCACAAGGCCGTCCCTGGGAAAATCCCATCTTCTTCACCGCCTGAAATACGCAGCTGGTCACCTCCAGCCGAGCACCACTCGACAAGAAGTACTGCTCAACGCGGGCGCCATCTGAACATTGCGCCGCGTTGGGGCTGCAAGACCTACCGGCGCTCCAATTGTCCGCGGGAGTTAGACAGTTAGGACTCTCGAGACATCATCGGCCCAGCGGTTCGACCGCCTGTAGGGTCGTCGACGCAGCCCGAAACTAACCTAACACCGCAGCTTCAGCGGCGAGCAGCTTGCGCGGGCCCGCAGAGAAAATCCCAGGAACGGCTTCCACAACATTCGGCGCCCATCGACTTTTGTCTCTGGCAGGCCCGCGCGTTCGCCGGGCGGAGGCTGAAGGGGCATCCGCCTGTAAACAACCCCAGCTCACCTTTGCGCGAATGTCAACGTCGGCACGCGCCACCTCGAAATCGGAATTCCAATCGTCGGGCGCCCGAGCGCGCCGACCTGTCCAACCGGCGAGATTGCCGGCGCGCCGAGGCCAAGACTCAGCCAACAACCGCGCGTCGCGGACGGTGAGATCGAGGCGCACAGAGTGGCCCCCTTCGAAGGGCTGCTGCAAAATCTGGACGAGGTGCGTGAAGGCCTTCCACTCCGCATGGTCCAGCAGGTCCTTTTCATGAGCCTTGGTGCTCGCCCGTTGGAAGTCCTCGAGATTTTGCCGGGGCCAAATCCACCCCTCCAAACCCGGAATATTTCCCGCGGAGTTCCCACGGGGAGCCGAGACCAACCGAGGCCCGCCTAGCGCGAGGGCGTCGACCCTGAAGGCCTTCGCGCTTCACTGCGATGCCCAGACGCCCTTCGAGCTATCGCCCCACAGCATCCGAGAACCAGATCCACGCTTTACTCAAGAGCGCCAACGTTTGGCTAAATGACACCGCACTGGCCGCCTCATTGGCAGCCTCCGCCACAGCGCGGGCTGACCGTCTTGGGCCTGGAGGTAGGGACCAAAGGGGGCCTCCGCGGGGGCTCTGGTGGGCCTGGCACACGAGATGTTTCAAGTGAATGGCTTCTTTCCTGGAAACCAGCGGCAAAGGCCTGCGCAGCCTCTGGGGCCAGTCCGCGATCACCGCGGTCTCGTCAACCAACTTGGCGACCGCGGGCGACGCCACGAAGAAATCAATGTTGGAGCTCGCCTGCGCCGTCGCACAGGTCTCCACCAGGGCGCGGATCGTGACCGCGTCCGCCTTCCGTGGGAGACCCGAGAGGTCGACGACGTCCGGCGGCACATTCCAATCGGCCCGAGAATCGCCACGCGCTGCCCGAAGAGCCCCCCCCCCACGGGAAGCCTGAATCGCTGCTCACTTCTCTTGGACAGTCACTCGGGGTGGCACAAATAAGCACAATCCATCCGGATCGAAGGCTACTCCTGAATGCAAATCATGAGAATATAAGTCCGTGCCCCGCCAGAACAGCCCGTGGCCTGCGGGGCGACCACCTCGCACCAATCGAAGTCCGAGCACAAACAGCCACCCCTGCCGACGCCTGCCCCCCTGAAAGGGGCACCGAAGGCGCGCGGGACACGCGCCACCCCAGAGCTAACGACTTGGCCGTCGCCTCGCCGACCCCCCACACACACGCACACACACACACACATACACACACACACACACACACACACACGCACGCACACACACACACACACACACACACACACACACACACACACACACACACACACACACACACACACACACGCACGCACGCACGCACACACACACACACATACACACACACGCGTGATCCCAGACCCTTGGGGAACAGGTCTAGGGCGGAGGCGCGAGCACGTCGGCGACGCAAGGCGCCCCAGCTGTTCCCGATATAGCTCGCACAGACAAACTGAAACTCCAAAGCTTCGAAGTCGACGGTGCATCGGGGTTGGCGGACAGCCAGCACCCATAGCCGATGTCCTACAGCCCGAACAAACTGTCGCCCCGCGCACGCGACTGCAAGAAGGCACGGACTCACTCGCGGTGGGCGCGGGCGCAGACCACGCCGAGAAACCCGCCCCCTTCCTGGCGCAATAGCTCTGTGCGCTCTGCAGGAAGGCCTTGGCCATGCTGTGCTCAGCAGGCTAGGGGATGTCAGAAGGCGCCGCGGGCTCGCCCATCTTGGCGCGCTTCGCCACACCACGCTGCTGCCAGAAAGTCCCCGCTGCAGCCTCGTCCGGAAAGGTGCCCCCCACGGCGTCACCACGAAGACCAATGTCACCATCATCGCCAGCAGGCTTCTTCGCTGCATCCCCCTCGCCAGCCTCGGGTTGCGGCGGCCCCCCGCACCGCTGGAAAAGCTGCGCGAACTCCTTGAACGCCGCTGTCTCGAGCATGGCCTCGATCGCATCCTTGCCCTCAAAAGTCTGAACAGGAAGCTGCAGACCATCGCGGCGATCAGCATGCCTATGGTCCGCAACCAGTGGGGATGTCTTGATCCGCGTCCGCAGGCCCCCCGCCTCCAGCAGCACCTTATGCACCACTGCCTCGAGCTCGTCGCGCCCGGCAGTGGCCGCCGCGACGAGCGTCTCTTGCTCGCCCAACTTCTCCTGCAACTTCTTGAGCTCGAGTTTCTTCATGCCCGAGCGGTGCCCGAGGTCCGTGCGTTGGACGGCGTCGCTCTACAGCGCCTCAGGCTTCTGGCGAGTTTCTCAGAGTCACGTCTCCAGCTGACCGCGGGCCGCGGCCACGACGTCGCCCCCGCCCATCGCGGTCGCCTGCCCCAGGTCGACAGCCTGGGGCCCCAAGGCAGCATTGGTCTCTGGCGAGGCTGCCGCTGAAGCGCCCGCCGCCGCCGCCAGGGTGCCAGCGCCGCCTGCGCCTGCGCGCGCGGCCGTCGAGCCGCTCTCTAGCGCAGCGCCAGTTGGCGCCGCTTGCTCGCGCCCCGTGGTCGGAGACTTCTTGATGCACTGCGCGAGCTGCTGCTTGAGTTCAACCAGCTGCTACTCGAGCCCATCCTCTTCCAACTTCCCGCGGGCTCGAAGCCGCCGCCAGCGCCAGGATAATCACCGTCAGTAGCTCCTCGGCTAACGAAGCTCTTCGCCGTCTTGGACGCGCTCCGCCCACGCCTGCTGCGAACCCTGCGCGCCCCATTGCGTGTCCCGCCGCAAGCCTGACGGCCCCGCATGGGGGGCTTGGGGCCCTTGGCCGCACCATTCATCTGGCTGACCCCGCAGGGGCCGCGAACTGTGGGTTAGACCCCGAATGCCCAGAAACGCCGGGGCCAGAATGGCTGGAGGAGCAGGGGGCGAGGAGGAGGAGGAGGAGGAGGAGGAGGAGGAGGAGGATGGGGCGCGGGCCGGCGGGCCGCGGCGCCGATCAGAGCCCGTCGACCCCGCCGGGCAATCAGGCCAGCGGAGGCTCGCGCAGCCTCGCAACTGCCGCCGCGTTTTCCTGTGGGGCCCTCGGTGAGAGACGACAGGGCAGAGGCAGGGACAGGCGAGGAGAGCGAGAACGGCCACGGAGCCGAAAACACAGGAGAGCACGAGGAGCGAGGGACGCGGGACACAGGACAAGGAGAGGGGAGGGCAGGCAAGCAGCGCAGAGAGCAGAGGGGGGGGACGCGGTGGAGGAAGTCAATCAAGTAGCGAATGCTCAGCGGCGGGCCCCGCCGCGGCCCGTCCACTGGGCCTGGGGCGGCAAAGGCCTCGCGCGCGGGACAGCGCTGCTGAGCAGCATCGCAGCTGTGCCGCTCGCGACGGCCACGACCATGCGCTGCCTCGCGTCGGCGAGCGCAGCGGCCCTGGTCACGGGGTCCGTCGGGGCGCGCTCGCGCAGGACCGAATCAAACTCGCGCCCCAGGCGGCCGCCGCTCTCCACCACCGCGGCCTCCAGGCCAGGGCCAGGGCAACGGGGATATGCATCCTGGCCCCGGTCCCTGCCGCTGCGCCGGCGGCGCGGGCGCGCTGGCGCAAGGTCGCGCCATCGGCGGCGCCATCGGCGGCGATGGCCTCAGTCGAGCCCGTGTCGATGCACACGCGCCTGCCTGGGCACACAAGGACCACGTCGAGGACGGCTGCATCGGTGCCATCCGCGGCCACTGCTCAATCGTCACGGAATGAGAACCACGGCGCTTCCTGTCGCCCAGCTGGTCGCGGAGGCCGCGGTGGTAGCAGACGACTGCGTGCATGGCGTTGGGCTCTGCCGTGCTGGCCCAGCACTGCGCGCCCGTGGACGCGGCCGCGTTCTGGCACGGGGCGCCGCCCTAGCCCGTTGGGTCGAGGTACAGCAGGCGCCGCCGCAGCGTGATTGCGAACCCGTCGTCTCCCAGGAGGTGCTGTGGCGAGCGCGGCGGCTGCAGCACTGCTGCGCCAGTCCCGCCCTGGGACAGGAGGAGCTCCGCCTTGAGTTCGGAGAAGCGCGCGGGGGCCGCGAGCTGCTGCGTGTAGACACGCTGCTTGACCTGGCGCCGCGGGTCCTGCGGGACCAGGGCCCCGCCTGCCCGGAGGCGGGCATTTGCCTCCGCCGCAGCTGCCGTCAGCTTCGGCGTCGCGGCCTCTGCCTCCGCCAAGGTGGGCCTGTCCTGTCGCGCCCGCGCCGCGTCCTCATGGCGCGCCAGGACCCCAGCCAGGCCGCGTAGGCGCGGCGCTCCGCGGACCCGAAGCCGGCCCCCCTGCCGTTGCCAGCAAGATAAAAGGCCCTACGACCGTTTTCAGAAGAGGCCTGGGCCGACCAGGCGCTCGACCTGTGCCACCACCGCGTCGTCGAAGGAGCACCAGGCCCCCCGCGACGCGAGGCGGGCGCGCTGCAGGTGCATCACAGCGCCTGTGTGAGTCACGCGGGCGCGGAGGAGTGTAGAGCGGTGCTGCTTCTAAAGCCCCGCTGCTTCTAGCTTGGCGAGCGACTCTCCTTAGTCGGCGAGCCGCGCGGCTGAGGTGGCTGGGGAGATCTCGTCCAAAACATCTGCGGGCGCGTCCTTCCACTCCTCGTCGTCCACGTCGTGACGGGCCCTGACGAAGGTCACGGTGCTCCCCAAACACGGCAATGCGTCCACGACCCACGCCCCTGCCCCCTCGGGCAGCCCAGCGACCTGGCCGTCCCAGCACCAGGCCTTCGTCTTGCTCATGCTCAGCTCGAAGCCCAAGTCGGCCAAGAGAGCGCTTGCGGCTTCCAGCGCCCTGTGCAGGTGCGCCTTCGGCACCGTCAAGTAGGCGTCGTCGTCGTCCTGCTCCTCCTCCTTCTCCTCCTCCTCCTCCTCCTCCTCCTCCTCCTCCTCCTCCTCCTCCTCCTCCTCCTCCTCCTGCCCCTCCCTGGCTGCGGAGGAGGGTCCAATGAGCGCCTCCGAAACAGGAATGAAGGGCAAATCCAGAGGTCGGCTCCTCCACCAGAGACTTATGTCGCCACGGGCGGAGGCTCCAACCCCGGCCCGTGACCCGAGACGACCCGACCCCAGGAGCTGCCCCCTCACTCAGGACCTGCCTGGAAATCAGGTGGCAGCTTGCCCGATCCAGGGCGGGCCACCACACTTTCCCCAAAGACTGAGAGCCCAGGGATGCTGGGACGGTGACGCTCTGGACGGGACCCCAGATCCACCACACACTGGCACCAGAACACCCCCATCGCCTCCTCCTCCTCCTCCTCCTCCTCCTCATCCTCCTCCTCCTCCACCTCATGTCCCCCTTTCTGCGCCATCCGGGCCCCCCCCGTCGAAAACGGGTCGGCGCGGGCGACAAGGAGGAGTCGGGAGACCCGTTCTGAGCTGGCCGGGAGAGCCCAACCTCCAGGAGCCGCGAAAGCAAGCAAGACGTAATATGTGTGTGCCGTTGCTGCCTCCGCGGCCCGCTCTCTCCTCGGGTCGCCAGTGGTGGCCCTTGCATCATGGGCCCCTAGCTTTTCGATCCAGTCTGAAGCCTCTGGGGCGCTCTGCGCCTGATGAGGGGCGATCTAACAGCCGAGGCCTCCCTGGAACCCATGTTTAGTTATCTGCGATAGCGCTCGTGGCTGGCCCCAGCCCCCCATGAGAACCAGCCATTCCGAGGCATTCCCAGACGGCGCCAGCGCAACTCCCGACGGGACTGGCCACCTGCCCCCCCCCCCAGGTCAAACCCGTTATCGCCTGGGAGCAACTACATAAGCAAGCCATGCCCAGGGGGGAGGCTATTTTTCGCCACCCCTCACGAGGATCGTGGCCTCCGAGGGGGTGGCTGCAATCGACTACCCCCCCTCCTGCCCCAAGGGGCCCCCAAGAGCCCCCCAAGAGGCCCCGGGGGAGCCCAAGACGCCGCCGAGGAGCCCCAAGAGACCCCCAAGAGGCCCCCAAGAAGCCCCTAGGAGGCCCCAAAGAGGCCCCCGAGAGGCTTCAAAGAGGCCCCATAGAGCGCTCGAGGGCCGGCGGAAAGAGCGAAGCGATTCATGATCAATGAGCAAGCCATGCTTGCTTGTTTCGTCAAAGACAAATTGCACTAGTACGATATATATATATATACACATATATATATATATATATATATACATGTATATATATATATATATATATATATAGACACAGGAACATATGAGGAGGTCCTGGAAGCGCTGGGGTCGCACCCTGGGCCAGGGCCACCTCGGGCATGCCTTTTTGGGGAGTCCCAGCGCTGGCGAACGCCCCGCGCGGTCCCGGGCGGCAGCCCAGGACGCGGCAGACCGCAGAAGGGGTACGCGCAGGAGGCGCGGAGAGGGGCGGAGGCGGCCCGCGGGGGGGCGGCAGCAGCGGAGCGCGGGCGCCGGACGCGAAGAAGTCCACGAGCAGCACGTGCGCAGGCAGGCTCCCGGGGGGAGGCATCCGTCGCGGCGGGGATCGGCTGCAGAGCTGATGGTGTCCCGAATTGGTGTCCCGTGGAGTCTGCGAGGTAGACGTAGGATGCTCCGTAGATCTCAGGGGCTTCTACGTATTGTTTTTCGCAGACCCGACGGAGAAGTCAATGTCGGGGTAAATCGATGATGTAGTCGATCCCCTACTCGAATCCAGCCACCTCTGGGCCTCTGGGCCTCTGGGAACACCCGGCCACGAAGGCCGGCGGGGGGGGGCAGCAGGGGGTGGGAGCGAGGACTCGAGAGGAGGAGAACGGGGAGCATTAGAGAAGCATTCGAAGAGGATCAGAAGAGGAGTGTGAGGAGAAGGAGAAGGATAATCAAAAAAGAAAAAGAGGATGATAGGAGGGGGAGAATGAGAAGGAGGGGGACAAGGAGGGCGGTGTGATGAGAGGAGGAGGCGGGGGAGGGAAGGACGGGCGCGAAGGAGCGGGCAGAGGCGCAAGTCTTTGGACATCGCTGGGCCCTTCATCCGCAGGCAGCCCTTGATGAACTCCTGCAGGCGCGGGCGCGGGACCACCCAAAAAAGAGCTACGAGGAAGGGCGCCCGGCTGGGCAGTGGCACTGCCAGGACCTCCTCCTCCTCCTCCTCCTCATCATCATCATCAGCATCATCATCATCATCATCATCATCATCACCACCACCACCACCATCATCATCATCATCACATCATCATCATCATCATCATCATCATCATCATCATCATCATCATCATCATCATCATCATCATCATCATCATTATCCTCCTCCTCCTGCTCCTCCTCCTCCTCCTCCTCATTATCCTCCTCCTCCTCCTCAACCTCCTCCATTCTTTCCTTATAAACAACAAGATCACCCTATCGCACCCCGAGGCCAGTTTTTAGGGCGGGCCGGGCGTTTCGCCTGAGACTTTCTCACCACGTATGACTCTGAAGCTACAGAATGGCAACAGCTTCACAGGTAAAGGGCGCGTCGTTTTCAAAATGTGGCTCTCGCCTTGGAGCCGCGCACATTCGTTTTAAACATGTGCACGAGCTTCCCGGATTGAGGGCGGGTGGCTTTCAAAATGTGGCTTTAACCTTAGCGCCGCGCACAAACGATTTAAACAATTGCAAGAGTTTCACGGGTTGAGGGCGGGTGGTTTTCAAAATGTGGTTCTCGCCTTAGCGCCGCGCGCATTCGGTTTGAACATTTGCACGAGCTTCACGGATTGAGGGCGGTCCTTTTCAAAATGTAGCTCTCGCCTTGGCGCAGCGCACATTCGTTTTAAACAATTGCAAGAGTTTCACGGATTGAGGGCGGGTGGTTTTCAAAAAGGTGGTTCTCGCCTTAGCGCCGCGCACTTTCGTTTTAACCATTTGCAAGAGCTTCACTGGTTGAGGGCGGTTCCTTTTCAAAAGGTGGCTCTCACCTTAGCGCCGCGCACACTCGTCTTAAACACTTGCCAAAGTTTCACAGAACCCCATGGTCAACGTACCGAAAACGTGTTTGGGAAGGGTTCAGGATTATGCGGGTGCAACAATTCTGTTGGTTCGCGGTGCTGAAGTCCCGAGAGTGGCGTTCTGGCACGATCCCAGATCGTAAAGACGCAGCAGTCAGGTTTATCCGTGGCGTGGAAATCTCGAGAACAATGTGTTGGCACGTTTCAAGGTCTTCAAACGGTTGTCTTTCATCTATACAGTTCCCTCAAAGGAAATGAACCGTTGTAGAGGCGTATGATGAGGGAGCTTGGAGGGAGGGTTAACTCCAACATCGTTGATGACTCTTGTGCTTGCAAAGGTCATCCTCCTCCTCCTCCTCCGCCTCCGCCTCCACCTCCGCCTCCTCCTCCTCCTTCTCCTCCTTCCCCTCCCCCCCCGTCCCACTCCCCCCCCTCTCCCCCTCATCCCCCTCCTCCCCCTCCTGACCGTTCTCCCCCTCCTCCCCCTTCTCTCCCTTCTCTCCCTTCTCCCCTCCTCCCCCCCTCTCCCCCCCCTCCCCCCTCTCCACCCCTTGTCCTTATGAAGCACTCCTCCCTGTCGCATACCCAGACGCGTCGGCAGGGCGGGCGGGGAATGGTCGCCCGAGACTCCCGCACCAAGTTGTGACCCTGAAGCGCTTCCGGGACGGAGGGCGGGGCGGCTTCAGAATGTGGCTCTCACCTTCGCGCCGCGCGCATGCCTCCTAAAAGTGTGCAACAGCTCAGCGGAGGCAGGGCGGCTGGCGTTCAAAATGCGGCTGCCTCGCCGAAGCGCCGCGCACACTCGTTCCAGGGAAGGAAGGCGGGCAGTCCTCAAACATGTGTCTCTCGCCGTCGCACCGCGCACGTTCATATTCAAAGTCTGCAACGGCTTCGAGAATCCGCATGGTTGAAATCCCAGGAATTGTGTTTTGGCAAGAGTGAAGGTTCGCCGACGTTTGTCTTTAAATGGGGAAGTCGCCGCCATGGACAAAAATAGTGGAGACCTTTGAGGAGGGAGCTTGGATGAAAGGTTTACTGCAACATCGTTGATGCGTCTTGGGTTTACACTGGTCCTCCTCCTTCTCTCCCTCTCCTCCCCCCTCCTCCTCGTCCTTCTTCTCCTCCTCCTCCTCCTCCTCCTCCTCCTCCTCCTCATGATCAGCATCACCACCATCATGTCAACCTTCTCGTCTAATCATGTCTCTGACGATATCAGGAGGTATCCGCATGCTTCTGTAGGATGTGGTAAGAACATTCAGAAAAAAAAAAAAAAAAAAAAAAAACAAAAAAAAAAAAAAACAAAAAAAAAAAAAAAAAAAAAAAAAAAAAAAAAAAAAAAAAAAAAAAAAAAAAAAAAACGAAGATTGGAAACTAGATCCTCGCACGACGGCGTCGACGACAACGAAGACGACTACGAACAGGACGGCGACGCTGACGACGTCGGCGACGACGACGGCGAAGAAGAAGACAACGACGTCGACGGGTTGGCACGCCGCTGCCTCGATGGTCAGCTCCCCCGTGTTGTCGTAGTCAAGGAGCACGAAAACCTCCTTCGGGTTGTCCACCTCCGCGCGCGGCGAATCTCCCAAGCTTTGATCTCGAAGCGAGGAACGGGGGGAGGAGGAGGAGGAGGAGGAGGAGGAGGAGGAGGAGGAGGAGGAGGAGGAGGAGAGGGAGAGGCGGAGGGAGGAGAGGAGGAGGAGGAGCAGGAGGAGGAGGAGGAGGAGGAGGAGTAGGCGGGGGTCGACCCTCTCCCTCTCCCACCACCTCCTGGTGATCTGCGCAAAAGCTCCCGAAGACCTCCCGGGGACCCCTCGGAAGAGAGCTCCGGGGCCCCCATGGGCACCATTCCCCGAGGGCGCCTCCCGGGCCTCCGTCGCGGGGGGGACCGCCGCCACCACAGCCGCACAGGGGGCCTCCTTCGGGTCGGGCGAAAGGGGGGGATAGCAAAGGGGGGGTTTGAGAATCGCTCACGTAGCTGATTTTCCCGGCGCCTCCCGGCGCCGGAGGCGCCCATGTATCGAGGAATGGGCCCGGCGGCGGGGCCGAAACCAGCTACATGCAGCAAATTACCCCCCCCCTTTCCCAAACCCCCCCTTTCGCCCGACCCGACTCCTGGGCTAACAAAATGGGGCTCGCCGCCACGGCCGGATGCGATTCGAGATCCTGGCCAGCAGAAGGAGCGAAAATCGAGGAGGGAAGATGGAAGCGAGGCGACCTCCTTCGGGCGGTCCACCCTGGGGCGGCAGGGGCCCCAACCTCATCCTCTTCTCCCCAATCCTACTGCTGCTCTCCTCCCATCTCCTGCTCCTCCTCCTCCTCCTCCTCCTCCTCCTCCTCCTCCTCCTGCTCCTCCTCCTCCTCCTACTACTACTCCTCATCCTCCTCGGTATCCTCCTCATCATGCCCGTCGCCATCATCACAATAGTGATGGATGCCGTCGTCGCCGGTGTTGTCAACATCAGCATTTCTTCCTTCTCCTCCTCCTCATCATCATCAGCAGCAGCATCATCATCATCATCAACAGCATCGTCATAATCATCAGCATCAGCATCAGCATCATCAGCATCATCATCAGGCTCGGCATCATCAGCAGCATCAGCATCAACATCACCACCATAAATCATCATCATCATCAGCATCATCATCATCAATAACCTATTCATCACCATCATCATCAGCATCATCAACATCATTATCATCATTACCCTCATCATCAGCATCATCATCGTCAACGGCATCATCACCATGACAATTGCCATCATCGTAGCATCATCGTCACCCCCGGCACCTTCACAATCACAATCACCATCAGCATCGTCATCACCATCATCATCGTCATCATCAGCATCAGCATCATCATCAGCAACATCTTCATCAGCATCATCATCACCATTATCAATCAATATCATCATCAGCATCAGCATCATCAGCATCATCATGAGCAGCAGCAGCAGTATCATCATCAGCAGCAGCATCAGCATCATCGTCATCGTCATTGTCAGCATCAGCAGAAGGA
Organism: Prorocentrum cordatum; assembly: GCA_963575745.1. Classification (NCBI taxonomy): domain Eukaryota; class Dinophyceae; order Prorocentrales; family Prorocentraceae; genus Prorocentrum; species Prorocentrum cordatum. Next base: position 37,881 of record CAUYUJ010019375.1, on the reverse strand, counting down.
TCGTCACGACGTCACGTGGCGAATCTCCAACCTCCTCCGCCTCCTCCCATTCCCCCTCCTCCACCTCGCGCCGCTGAAGCAATTACTCCTCTTCCTCCCCCTCCGCCTTCTGCTCACCATCCTCAGCAAAGGGGTCCAGGGGGGCACAGATAATTCTACACAAACTAAAAAGAATCCCCAATGTGCGTCGATACTCCCTGCCCAGGCGCCTGCACCGCCCGGATCACTGATCAACAGGAGGAGGAGGAGGAGGAAGGGTGAAGGGAGACGAAAGATAATCACGATATCAGAGAGGGGCGAATGATGGGTGCTTGGAGGGGGGCTGCACATGTATACAGATACCTACATGCAACGTGCGTCTACTTATCTACCCATATGTATCTCTGTATGCACATACACATACACATACACATATACATAGGATTGCACTCTCTCTCTCTCTCTCTCGTTCTGCTTCTCTGTCTCAGCCTCGCTCTCCTTCTCTCTCGCCCTCCCTCTCGTCTACGCCTTTGGCCTTTTGCCCAGGATGTGGTTGCACGCCTAGGCCAAGAACCCGGCCCAACGACATCAGTACTGACACGCCTGGACGGCCGCAGCGAGGGCAAGGAGGAGGAGGAGGAGGAAAAGTGTAGGGAACGATCCTCAGCCAGACCAAAACTCCGATCAGGAACCCAGGTCGATCCTACACCACAGACTGAACAGAACCTTTACATGATTGATCGGCGCCGCTTGGAGAGAAACTGTCGAGTGTTGCCGCTGACGTCACTCGCTTATACCAAGCGCATGCAGTCCTGCGCACATCGCGTCCGAGGTGTTTCCTTCGCCTCCCCTCCTCCTCCTCCCCCTCCTCCGACCCATTCTCTTCAACCTCCGCCTACACTCGACCAGGATAGTAAGGATGCTCGGTAAGGATGCAAGGGCCTTGGGAACGCCATGCTGACGTTTTCCGTGCGAAGCGCAGCAGAATGCCGAGGGATGCCGAATACCGAAGGGGCAAGGATGCAAGGGTAGCCTTGGAAAATTGCCCCATCCTTACTAGCATGGTTGACTGTCACTTTCCCCCTCTCAAGCAGAGAGGCGCCACCGGGAAGTCAATCATCCTGAGCTTGTTGTAGATCTCGGGCTTGTTGATGGCCTCTTCGACCTGCCCCTCGCCGTCCCGAGCCGCGAGATAGGAGACTCCGAAGCGCGGCAACCTGCCGCGAGATCCGAAATGGCGAGCTGCAGGAGCAGTGCACCCCACAGCGCAGCAGTCCGCCAAAACGCCGGCTCCGCCCTCGCGGCGCCGCACGGGGCACCACGCCCAACGCTACCGCTCCCGGGGCACCAAAACGTGGCACAGAAACAAGAGACCACGGCTCGGCACGTCTGCGCAGCATGGGGCAAATGCAAAAAAACATGCCACCTCTTGGAAGCGCATGTTTATGAAGGGGCCCTGGGACACACAAATAAGCAAGCACAGATAACAGGATCCCCCATTTGTTTCCCATACTTTCTGGGGTTTGGTCTTCCCCCTGGCTTCCCATATTTTCCCGGGGATCGACGATTAATTGTGTCTGTGCTGTTGTTTCCCTCCTGAGTTTACTTCTGCCGCATTCCGCCGACCTCCTGCTGGCGGGCCAACCACGGTTTATGCTTCCGCTAGCTTCCGTCGGCCTTCCGCGGGCTTCCGCCAAGAGCGGGACGCGCCGAATGCGAAAGCCTTTCTGAAATTCGACAGACGGCACTGCGCTTGGCCACCACCGCAGATCTCGCAGCAATCCGCCAGCACGGTACGGCACGGCAGTGAGAGGACAGACGCCGCACCGCAGCGACATTGTGCAGCATGGGCACCTCACGCTCAGCACCACATGGTATCGCACGGAACCAGGAGGACGACGAGGAGGATAGGGCGACGAAATCTATACACATCCACTGCTCCCTGGCCAGGCCCATTCTGACCCAGCAGCGATGTACACGCCACGCCCTCCTGGCTTGGCAAACGGGCCGTATACACAGCTCCTGGGCCCAGGAGAGGCCAAGCCAGAGGACAGTGGATATTCGGGGGCGGCCAAGAGGGGGGTGTCCAAGAGGGGGGGGCGTAAGTCATGGCCGGCGACACGTGCGCGGCCCAGGGGGGAGGGGCCAGGGACGTACTGAAATAAGACGAGGCGCCATGAAATCTGGGGAGAGATCTTTGCCCCCGCCATGATATCCCCCCCCCTAGTCATCACCCCCCTCTTTGCCGCCCCCGAGACAGTGGATATGTATAGCTTTGGTCGCCCGGGAGGATGCAGTAGTGGGCCAACAAGCAGGAGCGCAGGCGCGGGCGGACCACGTGCCGCCGACAGGCGCCGCGCCCACGCGGGGCAGCATCCCACCGAGGACGAGGACCCGAGCACATCCGGAAGGCTTCTCAACGATGCTGCAGTGCACCCTCCCGTCCCGAGCTCCCTCCCCAGAGATCCGTGCAAATGCTCCTCTGCCACTTCTAGTGGGCAGAAAATCCACCCCCAGAATGATCACCCCGACAAGCGAAGCCGTTTAGCAAACGCACCCAGAGAAGGAATCGAACAGGGCGGGGCTGCTCAGTAAACGCCCAGCGCCGTTTAGCAAACGCCAGTCATCGGATCCGGGTGGTTTTCCCCCCTGGAACATCGGGGAGCCTCCAGCGAAATGAAGCGCAAAAGAGGTGCGGAGATACATTTCAAGCGAGTGTTCAACGACAAGTCTGCTGTTTTAGAAAATGATATGTCCTACATCCGTGCTCGTGTTGCACACGTCGAAAAACACTGCAGCTCAATCCGCCGAAGTCACAATCCGAGAGTATCATTGTGAAACGGACCACCCTCCATCTCTGCGACTATGACACAGTCTGGAACATCGGGCCACAGAACTTGAGGAACACGGGAGCCAGAGCCGCCCCTGTAACCCTTCAAGGACGAGCGCGCGCGGCGCTACAGCGAGACACCCTTCCACCCGTGAAACGGAGCGCCTGGCGCCATCGGCACCCTGGTGCGCACGACCGCCAAACGGCCTTGCAGCACAGATGGGCCCAAAAGCGGTGCGCAACATCGCATCGTGTGCAGAGTGGGCCGCGCGTGGGCGCTGCCGATCGTGTGCGCCGAGCGCCCGGGGAGGCTCTGGCCCTGCTGCTCGCGCGCAGCCTGCGTGCCCCGGGGCCCTTGGGCCCTGCAGCTCCCGCGGCGGGCTTTCCAGCGGCGCCCCCTCCCGAACCGTCGACCCCTCGTCCCCCCCCCCATCCCCGGGAACAAGGAAAGCGACACCACCACCACCACCACCACCACCACCACCACCACCACCACCACCAGGGACTCCCCGCGGGAGAAGCCAGGAGGGGGTCCCCTGGTGGTGTGGCTCCCCCTCCTCTCGCTCGAGACATCCCCGGCCCCTAGCCGGCTCGGGGGGGCATCGTGGACTAAGCTGCCCCGACACGCAACAAGCAACCCGTAGCGTGCTGACACGGAGCTCAACACGTAGACTGAAAACGTAGGTTTGGCGCGATGCGTTCGCCAAAACGTGGGCCAACACGCTGAGCCAACACGTAGCGCATTGACACGGACGTTATGAGCACGGCACGTGCTGGGTATCGAAACGAGCGCGTCAGGGCAGCTGAGATCGTGGACCTCCTCGCTGGAGGTGGCTCCCCTGGTGGTGGTGGTGGTGGTGCTGGTGGTGGTGGTGGTGGTGGTGGTGGTGGTGGTGGTGGTGGTGGTGGCTCCCCTGGTGGTGGTGGTGGTGGTGGTGGTGGTGGTGGTGGTGGTGGTGGTGGTGGTGGTGGTGGTGGTGGTGGTGGTGGTGGCGCTTCTCGTTCTCCCGACCCCCCTCCTTGCGAGGCGTGGATCCCTGGGAACCGACGCCCTGGGGACCCAGCGGGCGGTGGACGTGGGGCTAATTGGGCCCCTGGGGGGCCACAACTTATGCATATCCGCCGCCCGCCGCGGCCTCCGAGAATCGATCCTCGGGGCGGTGGCTGTATACACGCCTCCCGCCTCGGACGCCGTCCGCCCCGCGCCTCCCCGCCTCCCGCGCGCCGCGCGCCCTGCGCGCCGCGGCCGGGTGCGCGAGGGCGAGCGCGCGAGGGCGAGAGCGGGCGGCGGGGCCTCCTCCAGGGTCAGCGTGCCTCCGCCCGCCGCAGGGGGGGGGGAGGCCGCAGTGGCGGGAGGGAGGGCAAGGGGCCCCTGGCATGAGGTCGGGCATGTCCCCCCTACAGGGGGTTTTGTACGACAGAGAGAAAATCGTCAAAACTATTCTCTCTCACGCACACACACAAAAAAATGTTTTCCTGGTTTTGCATTTCCTCCTGCAGAGGGACGGGCCCGAGTGAACCCTAGCAGGGCCCAGCGGTCGGCGGCGAGCAAGGGGGGGGAAGTGAGGAGGAGAAGGCCTCGTCACAGGGCGGCGTGACTTCTAAGAAGCCCCCGCGCTCACAGAAAAAACTATACTGTGTCTTCGGGGAGCGCCTCAAACACTTCTCAAAAGGCTGGGAGGGCTTCCGAGCCTTCTGAGATGGCTCGCCCCTTCTTCTGTCTCCCCTGGTCTCGCGCCGAAGCGAGGCACCACAGACGTCAAACAAATTGACTAGCTACCAGACCACCCCAACCCAACCCGAAAACCCGAATTTTGGGCTGGGGGGATGGTAAGGGTTCCACGCGTGCTTTGTCGATGTTTCCCGACCCCCCCCCCCACTAGAAATCGAGGGTAAATCTGAGCCTGCGGGTTGGGTTGGGGTGGTTTGGTGGGTGGTGACAAATTGGCCAAGGACGAACGAGAGTCGCCGAAGCAGCGGGCTGGCAGCCCGCGGGCCGCCCGGGACCTTCGGTGCCATGCGCGCCACCCGGCCGGGAGGGGCCGGCGGCGGCCCTCGGCGGCGCCACCGCGCAGCACTCGGGGCCGGAGGGGGGCAGGCCAGCTCGAGGGGGTGAGCCTCCCAAACCAAGGAAGAGGGCTCGATGCCCGAGGTGGCTGGCCTGCTGTGCGGGCAAGGCTCGTGTCCACATCCACTGCAGTGTGAAGTCTCGGCCCCACTCCCCAGAAGGCCGAGGCGCCCTGGATAGGGGCAAACATCTGGCCCCCAGGGGTTCGATTTGTATCGATATCCAGTGCGCCTCGGCCTCGTGGCGCCCCTTCCAAGAAAGTCCATGACGCACTGGATATGGATGTAAACCTTGCCCGCCTTCTGTACAGACGGGCTCTGCGCGACGCAACTGCACACTCTCTCTGCTCGCAGCGCCGGCGGGCGCGAGCGCGACTGTGCCCAGCCGCCGGGCCGCGCCAGGCACGGGGCGCAAGGGAGCGGGCGGGAGAGTGGAAGAGCGTCGACGGCCGCGGAGGCGGAGGGGAGAAGCTCGCCATCGCTCGGACGTCCATTCCCTGTGATTTGTTTCGGTTTCGTGCGTGGTTTTTTCGCCAAATGATCAAGGATGCTCCTCCATTGTCCTCGCCGAAGGAAAAATGCACACGTCCGAGCGATGCCAAGGAAGGAGGCCTGGGTCGCCGAGGATCGGCGAAGAACGACGTCAGTGCACACGCACGAGCGCGTTTCTTCGTTTTCGGCGGTCATGGGCATTACCAGGGGGGGGGGGGCGGGAGGGGTATAATGTAACGCCTCCCCCCCGCCGTGCGCACGGCGGCAGTGCCCGGAGCGCACTGGGGGGGAAGGGCGCTACGTTACAGGGCGCGGTGGAGGGGGGGGGAGGGTAGGGGGCTGTAATACCCCTCATGCCCCAAGCAATGAAGGAACACGCTCCACGCAACCAAAACCGTAGATGGAGCAGGCGGCATGACGAGAGCACCGCTGGCTGGCAAGACTCGCAACCAGCCTGGCGTCCGCCAGGGTGGTTGGGCAGGCCACGGGCCCCCCGAAGGGCAGCAGGACGGGCAATGCCTGCGAGGGCAGGAACCGTCCTCCTTTTTTATTGTCCAGGGAGTACGGCGAGGGCATCGGCTAAGGCACTGCTCGATGAGGAATCGAAGGTTTGAAAGCTGATAGGTCACCACTTGATTTGTTCAATCTCAACACACCTGCCCAGCATTACAACAGGGAGGACGGCGCCTCCTCCCCGAGGGTTTCGGTCACGACAGCTTGCCCCACAGGCCCCCGCATACGCCAACAAAACGCGGATAATTTTGTACCGGCCGCGTGGCCGAGAAAACACCACTCGAGGGATGGCCAGGATGTCACCGTGGGCCCTTCATGTCATCACCGCGGCTCCACGCGTCCCCATCTGGGTCGACGTAGCGATCGGGGCCAGGCACCACCCACACAATTGGCAGCATGGAAGCTTGGAAGGCGGCCAAGGGGACCTTGATACGATGCCAGCCTTTGCCGGCAATGGCAAAGGAAGCTTCCAAACAAGCCCGCGGGCGTTCAAGGAGGAGCGGCATGTGGGTCAGCCTCGTCGCCAAAGCCTGCCCAAATCTCTTAATCTCTTGAACTAGACCTGCGCTGGATCGACCATCACCGCAAGTGAGACGGATGGCGGTCGTGGCGCATGTCCCCTGAAAGGATCACGAACAAACGTGCACCATGGGCCTGAAACGTGAGAACATGTTGAGAGAAAGTCCGTGTACCTCCGGGGGCCACATGGCATTCGAGTGGACGCTCGTGCAAAACATTTTGATCACATCTCTATTCGATGTTGTAAAACGAACCGGCTTCCAGGCAGCACGGCATCCATTGGCAACGCCCTGCTAGCGAACCTTGGTCACTCGCCGGGCGCCGAAGAAGGTGTCGTGTCCAAGTTCCTGAGCGTGTGGGGAACCCCCAAAGAGACCTACCGCCTCGGTGGCGATCACCAGCTGCTTGCAGGCTACCAAAAAGCAAGAAATAATGCGGCACGTATCCAGAGAAAGAGAGAGAGAGAGAGAACAGTTGTGCAGCTGGAGGCCGATACGAAACACACGCGAAATAATTAGAAATGCGAGGCTGAGCCTGCTGACACAAAGGGCAGCGAACTCCGTGGGCTCATGCAGGTACGCTCTAGCTGCTCCTACTTCTTCGCACCGCCTCCCCCTCCTCCTCCCCTTCCTGCTCCTCCTAGTCCTCCTCCTCCACCTTCTCCTGCTCCTCCTCCTCCTCCTCCTCCTCCTCCTCCTCCTCCTCCTCCTCCTCCTCCTCCTCCTCCCCCTGCTCCTGCTCCTCCTTCTCCTCCTCCTACTCCTTCTCCTCCTCCTCCTCCTCCTCCTCCTCACCCACTCACTCGCTGCATGTTCGAGCACACGCGGGCACCGCTGTTGTCCACGTCCGCCGCCTCGAAGATCTCGCGGAGCTGCGAGAATACCTGCGGGGCTACATGATTCCCTCGAGCCCCCCTTCCTCCACGCCTTGTGCCCTCCCCTTCCTGCCCTCCTCCTCCTCCTCCTCCTCCTCCTCCTCCTCCTCCTCCTCCTCCTCCTCCTCCTCCTCCTCCTCCTCCTCCTCCTCCTCCTCCTCCTCCTCCTCCTCCTCCTCCTCCTCCTCCTCCTCCTCCTCCTCTCCTCCTCCTCCTCCTCCTCCTCCTCCTTCCTCCTCCCTCCTCCTCCTCCTCCTCCTCCTCCTCCTCTCTCCTCCTCCTCCTCCCCATGTTCCTCCTCCTCATCATCATCCTCTTGCTCCTCCTCCTCCTCCTCCTCCTCCTCCTCCTCCTCCTCCTCCTCCTCCTCCTCCTCCTCCTCCTCCTCCTCCTCCTCCTCCATCCCTCTTCTCATGCCAGACTAACACGCACAAGCACATCTCGAGGGATCCCTTATCAGGGTGGTTGTGCCCCTCTCGGGGCAAAACCACGTTGCACGGGCTTCGAGGGCCAGCTTCTTTTGCATGTCGAGCCTGCATTGATCGAGCCATTCATGTGAAGGAGTTGCGCAGACTTGCGGGCGACCCCGAAACTGCTGGATCCGAAAATGTTGACGCATCCGCCTTCCGCCGTCGGACAAGCCGCCGTCCGCAAGCGAACCCGCCGCCGCCACCTTCCGCCGGCTTCCATCGAGGGCGAGGATGAGTGTATTCGCTACACTCGGACTCGTAGTTCTTATCATCTGTTGGCGCCCGCGGCCTTTGGGCCGCCATCGCGCGGCAGCGGGCCTTCCAGACTGAGGCCAGCCACCACCTAGGGGCGATCGCAGGGAATGGATCCCGCATTTGGCCTTACTCCTCCTCTTCCTCCTCCTCGTCTTCCTCCTCCTCCTCCCTCTCCTCCTTCTCCTCCTCCTCCTCCTCCTCCATTGCTCCTGCTTCGGGGACGCGCTAAACCCGGACAGCTCCAACCCAGATCAGCCAAGGCCATGTCGCAAGCGTAGGGGGAACGACAGGTGGGGACTGGCTCAGGGAGGAGGGGGGACACTGACTTGCAATCGGCCATACATCGACAACGGCCATACGTCGACAATAGATCGGCGAGAGCCCCTCGATTGCGATACCTCACGCTGCGGGGCAGGAGGGCCAAGGCCCCGATCGGCGACGAAGGGCCGAAGTGGGGTCGACGCTCCCCCCCCTGGGCCAGACCCCCGCCGAACGTCGCCCCCGACAGGCCCTGGGGCCAACCGGGGGATTGGCTGACCCCCCTGAGCGCGCAGGCGCTCATGGGGGTCAGCGCTCCCCCCCGGGGCCAGACCCCCCCCGCCTGACGTCGCCCCTGACAAGCCTGGGGCCAACCGGGGGATTGGCTGACCCCCCTGAGCGCTCAGGCGCCCACCCCCTCACCCCCAGGAGAGCCCCATAATCGAATCGATAGGTCGGATCGGCGATCGAAGTGAAACGGATCGGCGGATATCGGCAGCCGAGTCGGGAAAAGTCGAATCGGCGGAAATCGGCAGACTAGTACGCGTCCAATAAGAAATCAGAACCCACATCGGAATTCCAAGTCGAGTCGAATCGGAATCGGAAGCCATCGAAATCGAATCGAATCGAATCGGAGGAGTCGAAATGAGCCCTGCCACCCCCACTGCACGGGCACACACCGACATGGACTCAGGACCCGTGGATCTGGCGCGTGGGCGCCAGATCCACGGATCGGGCATCAAACCAAGTGCCGCCAGACGTGGCGACGGAGCGCGCCGCATTGCGCATGGCAACAGGACCCGTCGCCAATCCACGCGCCCTACGGTCAGGAACTTCTGCCTGGCGCGTCGGCGCGGCGGGCCCCGTGGCACGCCACGCCCTGCGAGCGGATGATAGCGTGTCGCTCCGCTCCGCGGGGTGGGCGGCTCGGAAAGGCTCGGGACGCTGGCGCTGGGCGGCCGGGAAATGGACGGCGTGTCGGGCCGAAACGTGGTGGGCCAGAACTGAAGGGGACCCAGGACACACACATAAATACGTACAAATAAAAGGTTGTCCCACACTTTCCCATAGTTTCTTGGTTTTTGTCTTCCCCCCCACTTCCCATCTTTTCCCATATCTTCTGGGGAGTCGACGATGAATTGTGTCTGTGTGTTTCTTTCCCTCCCGAAGAGCCAGCGGAGCGACACGCTGAGCCGACGTTTTTCCCGACCGTGAGCCACGTCTGCGTCTTCCTCGGCGCTGCGTGCGCCCCCGGGCCACCGCTGCTCCCCCCCGAGGGGCCCGCGGAGGGGCGCCAGCTGGCGGTCCCTGTCCTTCTTCCGCTTCTGCTCGCGCGAGTCCTGGCCGGCCGCCGGGCCGCGACCGTGCTTGGCGGCGCGCACAAGAGGGCAGGGGGAGGGGGGAAAGGCTTCTCAGAAGGAGGCTGCTTCTGAGAAGGCGCCGGCCTCACATCTACAGAGAGGGCCCGCGCCTTCTGAGAAGCAGGGGTGCTTCTGAGAGGCCTTCCCCCCTCCCCCTGCCCCCTTCTGCGCGTGGCCAGCGTGCGCGCGGCGACCCCGTCGCTCTCTGGCGGGCCGGCGGGCCCGAGGCCCCACCCGGGGGCCTCCGCGCGCTGCGGCCAGACACGAAACGCGGAGAGTGGCAGGGCGTCGGGCTGCGCGCGGACCTCAGCAGGCCTCCCGAGCAGCCCCAGCTGGCCTCAGCAGGCCTTTCGAGTGGTCCAGGCGGGCCTCGACGGGCCACCGAGTGGTCCAGCGGGCAGATGGTGCGCAACCCGAAGCCTCATCACGCGGAACATTCTGGGCGATGTCCGGCATCCGGCGGCCACGGGCCCTCCCCGGGCCCCGGGACCGCCAACAGACTTGCACAGGATGGAAAGCCCGGCCCAGGGAAGCGGTCTTAACATCCAGGGGTCCCTCCTCTTCATCCTCCTCCTCCTCCTCTTCCCTCCTCCTCCGCCCTCCTCCTCCTCCTCCTCCTACTCCTCCTCCTCCTCCGCCTCCTCCTCCTCCTCCTCCTCCTCCTCCTCCTCCTCCTCCTCCTCCTCCCCCTCCTCCCCTGCCCGCGTGCCTTGGCGCGCGCCCGTCTGCGATTCCCACACATAGGCCGAACTGCGAGTTGCGGCATGCGGTGTCCAAGGGCCCATGCCCGCACGATTGCTCGGTCGGCTGCGCATCACATAGCTCGGGGTACGGCATCCGTGGCATGTACTTTTTTCAACGAAGTAAAACTGGCGGAGATGATGCTGATGATGATGGTGGTGGTGAGGATGGTGTTGATGCTGATTATGATGCTGATAATGACGATGCTGATGATGCTGATGATGCTGATGGTGCTGATGATGATGATGATGATGATACGGGTGATGATAATAGTGATGGTGGTGATGATGACGAAGTTGATGATAGTGATCATGACGATAATGGTGGTGGTGATGATGCTGCTAATCATGATGTTGATCATGAGAATGATAGTGATGGTGATGATGACGGTGATGGTGATGGTGATGGTGATTAAGATGGTGATTCAGATGATGGTGATGGTGATTGTGATGGTGCTGATGATGATGAAATTGATGATTGTGATGATGATGATAATGGTAATCGTGTTGTTGATGGTGATGGTGATGGAGATGATGACCATGCTGGTGGTGATGGTGGTAGTGATGGTGATGGTGATGGTGATGATGATGCTGGTGATGATGATTGAGATGGTGATGATGAGGGGGAGGAGGAGAACAATGAATAAGCTCGAGCAGGAGGATGGCGCACGTCGCATGCGAACGCTGGATATTGAAAGCAATGGAGGGGTCGCTGGTCATGTACATGACCTGCTTGCAGGTGGCACTCTGACGCCCGAAGGCATGGATCCGTGGCATGCAATTGATGGCGCGGTGATCTGCCATTCGGAAACGCCCGACGCGCACTTGAAGCACCTGCTCTCACATTCCTCCAGCCTCTGCTGACTGTTCGAAGCACTACTGTCCGTGGCAGCCGTGCGGATCGCCCGCTCGACCACGACACCTGCGCGAGGCGATCTCAACAGACGCTTGCGAAGAAAGAGCGATGGGCGCAGAAAAGACTGGCAGAGGAGAAAGACAAGAGCCATGCACCGCAAGATAGGTATATTGGCAAAGAGAACTGTAACGAAACTCAATTCCTCCTCATTTTTTGAACGATCACCGCCACTTCAATTTACTATGGATGCCGCTGCAACTACTGCAGCTGTCACGGCTGCCCCTGATCCACTCCGGATGTCATAATAGGGGAGGGGGGGTCACAACCCGCACAGACAAGCAATTTCAGACCCCCATCGTCTGCTAATGTCTGTATAAGAAATACCCCCCCCGTGGCCCCGCTCAGACGAAGCGAGTCAGACCCCCACCCCTCGATGGCCACCATGTCGACTAGAACGGTAGACCTAACCCAGGACCTCGTCGAGTACACGCCACGCGACCAAAATGGGAGACACCCCTCCTGTAGCTTCGGGCCAAGAGTCCACTTATCCAGACTGCCATTGCTATTATTGTGCGCGCTCCCGATACGACCGTCGTGGTTACGAGTTGTACGACGACTGCTAACACCAGGACCATAACCACAAAATCATTCGATGGTTGGTGGCCTGTACCATTGCTTTCTAAACTATGTGCGTTAAGACGTCCAAGATAACGGCGATGCCGATGAGTGCCCGTCTGCTGCGTACATACTAACACATGGGTTAGGCTGCATGTTGATTCACACAAGGCGTTTGTGTAGGTCATCGCCCAAGTTATCGGGAGAGCTGGGTGCATCTCTTGACGCACCTGAAGGGCATATACATGTACATATGTATAGATGTATAAAACATTAGACATAAACTTATCCAAGAAGGGAGCCATGAACAAATGATCAAACATATAATGGCATAGCTGACCCCCCTCCCATCGGCCGCCATAACTGAGCTCTGTGTCTGGGACTCCCCCCTACGATTCTCTCCAGCAGAAGGGTACAACTGCCACCGCCACTACAATTACCAGTGCCACTACGGCCAGCAACTCTCGCTCAGCGTGTCGCCGTGGCGGCCCCAGCGACACGCCGTGCCCTGCAAGCGGATAGCCCGTTGCTCCGCTCCGCGGGGCGGGAGGCCGGGAAAGGTTCGGGACGCTGAGGCTTGGGGCCGCAACGCGGATAGCGTGTGGCGCCGAAGCGTGGTGGGCCAGAACCGGCGGATTCCCCGACCGTGCTACTGATATCTCTGGACCCGCTTTGGGGTCGTCGCGCGATGCCGCCAATGCGAGCAGGCCGAGCAGAGACCACGAGACGTCTCGCGTGGGAAAAGTGCGGGGAGGAGGAGGAGGAGGAGGAGGAGGAGGAGGAGGAGGAGGAGGAGGAGGAGGAGGAGGAGGAGGAGGAGGAGGAGGAGGAGGAGGAGGAGGAGGGAGGAGGAGGAGGAGGAGGAGGAGGAGGAGGAGGAGGAGGAGGAGGAGGAGGAGGAGAGGAGGAGGAGGAGGAGGAGGAGGAGGAGGAGGAGGAGGAGGAGGGGAAGGAGGAGGAGGAGAGGAGAGGAGGGGAGGAAGGGAGGAGGAGGAGGAGGAGGAGGAGGAGGGGGAGGAAGAGGAGAAGGAGGAGGAGGAGACACCTTCGAACAGTCGTGGGCCCCCTGGAGTGTTTCCGAATCTGCTCGATGTTCCTCCGGTCGATCCATCCATGCTTCGGGCTCCGCGGCGAGTTGGGTCCAAAACAGGCGGTCAAGCAGACGACGGGAGGCATCCGCTGCGAACTGAGGCACGGGGCCCGGGTGGGCAAAGGGCGAGGAGAGGGAACGCCGCAAAACAATGCGTGCATCAAGGCGCCGCCACTGGAAGGGAGAGAGCTGCGCGCCCTGGCTCCGCCAAAAGCCCGTTGCCCAGACGTTTTCCTGTGATATGCCCCCTGGTTGTCCCGCGGTCGTCCCGTGGTTATCCTGTGGTGTCCTGCCGCTTTCCCGTGGCTGTCCTGCGCTTGCCCCGTGGCTGTCCCGTGGCTGTCCCGTGGCGGTCCGCGTTTGCCTTGTGGTTGGCTTCTGGTTGCCCTGTGGTCGTGCAACGCTTGTCCTGCGGTTGCCCCGCGACTGTCCTGTGGACCATCCTTTGGTGCCCCGCGGCCGTCCTGCCGCGAGCAGAGCTGCAGCAGGAACAGACGTCGAGCAGGAGCAGGAGCGCCGCAGCCCGAACCACAAAGAAAAGCAGCTCGACGTAGACGCAGCGTGGTCGAACGCCCGGCCGCAGGCTGCACCCGTCCCGAGGTCTGCGCCCGAGAGCTGCAGACCGTCCCAGCGCTTCGGATCGCAAAGCCGGGAGCCGCACCCATCCCATCCCATCCCCCCACCCAGCCTCCATGTGACCCGAAGTGTGCACGTCGTTCCTTCCTCATCGTGCTCATTTCTATGTGTGCTCGGTTCTGACTGTTCCTGGACCCCTGGTGGCCAGGAAGAGGCCCAGGGTAGAACCATTAGAAATGAGAGGATCTTGGCCCCCAAGAAATTCAAAGAACTTTCGAATACTTAGAAACGAACAATGCGACCCAAGCGAACAGCGCCAACACTTTGGGCCATCGTGGGCGTCGGGTGGGCCATTTCGGGCCCCATCGGACCGCTAAAAGAACGACTTAGGGTACAATTTCCCAGGGACGTATCCAGCCCTTTCTACGCACATGGCGGCTATAATCAGAACCACTTAATTATGGAAGGATGCATGGACATATCTGCAGTCCCCCTGAACACATCGCCGAAGAACGCCTGGCACGCCCAACGCCATCCATGTACGCAGTAACTCTTACGATCCAGACCTTGCGTAAGACACCACACAACTGGACATCCCAGGAGCCCACGAAAGTGGCGACCGTTGCGCAGATCGCAGACCCGCAGGGAGGGCGAGGTCTAGTTCTGATCTGCGTAGGGCACCACTCCGCTGGACCTCCCAGGAGCCCACGAAAGTGGCGACAAGCGCTCAGATTGCAGCCCCCCTGGGGACAGCGAGGTCGAGTCTGTGCCTGCGTAGGATACCACTGCGCTGGCCGTCGCAAGAGCCCGCGAAAATGGCGACCGTTGCGCAACTATCAGACCCCCACGCTGACCATCCCAGGGGGTCACGGAATTGGCGGCAATCGCGCCATTCGCAGCCCCCCAAAGACCGCAGCCTGGGCCTGCGTAGGACACCACTGCACTGGCCGTTCCAAGAGCCCACGGCAGTGGCGACAGCTGCGTCGTCCGCCACCCCCCAGGGCGCCACGAGGTTTAGTCTGGGTCTGCGTGGGGCACCGCTCCCGTGGACCTCCCAGAAGCCCATGAAAGTGGCGACGATTGCGCAATTCGCAGCCACCCGGGGCCCCAGGGCGCCGCAAGGTCTAGCCTGGTTCTGCGTGGGGCCCCCACCCCGCGGGACCTGCCAAAAGCCCACGAAAGTGGCGACGGCTGCGAAGATCGCAGCCCCTCAGGGCGCCACGAAGTCGACAGAGGAGGACGACGACGAGGACGAGGAGGAGGAGGATGAGGAGGAGGAGGAGCAGGAGGAGGAGGAGGAGGAGCGCACGTCCCCAGAACAGCAGGTCAGACTAGAGACGGGATGGACGGGAAGGGCGGCGCGGGACGGGAGCGGAGGCGGAGGAGGAGGAGGAGGAGGAGGAGGAGGAGGAGTAGGAGCAGGAGGAGGAGGAGCAGGAGGAGGAGGAGGAGGAGACGGATGAGGAGGAGGAGGAGGAGGAGGAGGAGGAGGAGGAGCAGGATGAGGACAAGGAAAAGGCAAAAGAGGGATAGAAGGAGGGGGAGGGAGGAAGGAAGGAAGGAAGGAAGGAGTACAGACCACACTGCTCCGTTCAAAACGAGAATTCAACCAGAGGGAGGGCTGGGACAGAAGAACAAGAGATCATAACAGGCAAACAAACAACTAGATGAGCGCGGGCCCAGTTGCGTCTGCGCCCACGGAGGCCGCAGGTGGAAGTCTCCATGGCTACACGAGACGTCCGAGGGGGCTGCCGACATGGGCATCAACCTCCATCTCGTCATCACCATCAGTACCGTCCTCCGTATCACCCTCCTAGTAATCGTTGTCGTTTGCTCCGTCCCTGCCCTCCTTTTCCTGAACATCACTCACCTTGTACCCCTCCGCCCGTCCTCGTCCAGAGGAGGCGTGAAAGGGGGAGGAGTTATACGGCAGGGGAAAGAGAGAAGCAGAGGACGAGGAGGGGGCAGAGTCATATTAGCTATAATAGAAAAACGGCTACGATGAGACAGAACGGCATGCGTGAGAGCTCAGGAGAAGCTGACAGAGGGAGGCCGAAGCGGCTGAAACTGCCCAAGCACAGCAAATGCACAAAAACGCAACGACTCTTTGTCTTCGCGTCCTGCTCGCCCTTCTCTTCCTCCGCGGGCTCCCGCTCCTCCTCAGCCTCCTCCTTCCCTCCTTCTCCTCCTCCGTCCCTCCTCTCCTCCTCCTCCGCCTCCTCCTCTTCCACTTCCTCGTCCTCCTCGTCATCGTCATCATCACCATCACCATCATCGTCATCGCCATCAACAACATAATCGTCCTCATCAGCATCAGCATCAGCACCCGCACCAGCGCCAGAACCAGCACCAGCATCGTCATCATCATCTTCAGCAGCACCATCATCAGCCGCATCATCATGCGTATCATTAGCAGCAGCATCATAAGTATCGTCAGCGTCGTCACCATCAGCATCAGCATCAGCAGCATCATCGACATCAGCATCCGCATCAGCATCAGTATCAGCATCATCATCGTCATCATCATCATCATCACCATCATCATCATGATTTTCATTTTCATCATCATCATCATCATCATCATCATCATCATCATCATCATCATCCTCATCATCATCAGCAGCATTATCGGCATCATCATCGTCGTCGCCATCGTCAGCACCAGCATCATCATCAACATCAATGTTAACAACATCGTCAGCATCCTGGCCTCCGTCCTACCATCATCAGCATCGAACCAACAGCATCGCAGTCATCATCATAACCCCATACTAGCATCATCACCGCAACCACTATCATCTTCATTCCAATCACCACAGCCACGATCTGTATCATCATCACCAGCAGCATCATCATTATCTTCTTCAGCATCAGCATCACCATCATCAGCGCCCCCCACAACCACAACCACAACCACAACCATCCTCCTCAGCATCACCATCATCGCCGTACGAAGTGCCATCATCATCAATATCACCATCATCCTCATCATCATAATCTTCATCAGCATCATCATCATCAGCATCATCATCATCACCAGCATCATCGCATCACCATCATCATCATCATCAGCATCATCAGCATCATCATCAGCATCAGCAATCCCATCATCGGCATCAGCATCAGCACCAGTATCACCACCACCATCATCATCATGCTCACAATCAACAGCATTAGCATCATCATCACCATCATCGGCATGAGCATCCTCATCGGCATCATCATCATCGTCGCCGTCATCATCATCATCATCAGCATCAGCATCATCAACATCAACATCAACAACATCGTCATCACCCTGGTCGCCGTCCTATATCATCAGCATCAAATCAGCACCACCGCACTCGTCATCATCACACCCACCATCATCATCACCACAACCGATATCATCTCCATCCCCACTACCACAACCATGATCAGCATCATCATCAGCAGCAGCATCATCATCACCATCATCGGCACCCCCACAACCATAACCACCACAACCATTCTCCTCAGCATCAGCATCATCATCGCCATACAAAACGCCATCATCATCAACATCATCAGCAGCATCCTCAGCATCATCACAATCACCATCATCACCAACATCATCAGCGTCATTACCATCATCGTCATCAGCATCAGCAGCATCAGCATCATCACCATTATCATCACACCATCATCATGCCCACAATCACCATCATCAGCATCCTCATCAGCATCATCAGCATCAGCATCAATACCATCATCAGCATCATCAGCATCACCATCATCATCATCTTCACCATCATCGCCATCATTACCCCCTCCTGTCACGTGTGTTTGCAGGTCGGGCCTATCATGAGGTTCAGCACGCCGAAGGTCCCCAAGCAAATGAACGCAATGAAAAAGACGTACATCCCTGGCTGAACCTGACAAGGAGTGGCCACCAAAATGCTATACTCAACGAGCTCCCTCTTCAGTCTTGAAGAAACATCTTCCCGCTCTGTCTCTCACCACCTCGTCTTATGCTCGTTCGGGCATCCTGGGCAATCCATTCCACATTAAGCATCTCAGGGAACACACACAATGTGAATGTCCACACAGAGACAGGTCGACAAAATGACGGAGCATAGGAATGTAACAAGCCACGCGAGCGTCTGGCAAGTCGTACTGCCCTTGATCAATGGGACGGCCTGCAGGGGTTCTACCAGCGACCACGACGAAAACTACATACTGGCTCTTCGGTACGGAGGTGCTCACACGCGAAATCGCGATGCCGAGAGCAACCTGAAGGTGGGCAGCATTGATGATTCGACGCTTGAGGTAGAACTCACGATCAACGCGCCCTACCTTTTACCAGGCAACATTTGCGACGATAGCCAACAAAAACGCGCGTTGTGAACACCTGAAACAAAAGCGTGCACGCGTCGATCATATCGTTACCGTCTCTCCCTACTGGCCTCTGTCGTCAACGCCTCTGAGGCTGTCTCACAGCCGCCGAGGCGGCTCAAAGAGTGCCGACATCCTGCAGATGTGGATGTGGCTCTGGCTGGCATCAGAAGGCCCCAGGGCACCTAACATATATGTGTATATATACCAAAAAAAAAGCTCGCCAACCCACCTCCGCCCACAGGGGATCATACATGTGACCTTGTGCTCGATGATTCCAACTTCTCCTCTTATTCCGTCGCCACCCTCTCTCTCTCTCTCTATCCTCATATCTGATGCTCTCATCCTCGCTCTCTTTCCCCCCCGTCCGTGTTCCTCGTATGCTTCGTCTCTCGGTAGCTGCTGCTACGGGTCCGATTGCAATCAGTAATCAAGCTTTGGGTGCCGCTCAAAATTACAACCCATATTTCAGCCAGCAGTCCACCTTCACCTACAGTTCACACCACAACTCCCACCACAGCCACTGATACAGATCCTGGTGCTGTGTCTATTATAGCTCTCCTACATATCCCCTTGCCTTGACTGTTCTTAAATATGCACTGGGTGTTTTTCAAAACTGTATGGTTTAACTCGGCGTGGTAAAAATTGTCTTAGCGATTATCGAGGTCCGAACCAGATTTGTCCCATGCCAACAAGAATGGTTCACTTGTCTCTTCCGTTTTGAACTTCTTTTGTTGAAAGCGTTTTCCAATCAGGTGATTGCGCTGTTAAGCATTGCCATCTACAACGTCCTCAACTCCTTGCGTCCACTCTCAGTTCCTTCTCCTTGCGCCCAGCCGCCCCAATCATTTAATGATAACAATGTTGCTCTTAACTGGTCGTCGCTGACGGCTGGCCGTAGGCCTCCAGGCCTATTCCGCGCCCGTTTCAGACCGGCGTTCTGGTTGTTTTGTCGGGGCAGTCTTCGCTCTGTGCTCGGCAAACGGAACAGGAGGAACGGGAGGCGGCAGGAACGGGAGAGCGGGAGCGAAGACGGCAGCGAAGACAAGGAGCAGCCTTTGACAAGAAAGCAAACAAGGCGAAACAACATTGGAAATCCATTTCGACGTGCCTGGTAACGCCTAAAACACGCTAGCGGATGCGGAACACGCAACGTTGTTGACCGCTTTGAGATTGTGCGGGGCCCAAACTACAAAAAATGAAAGAAAACAAAAAACAACAAAAACAATGGCGATTTCAAGAATAACCAAGCCCATTGCACAAACTTCCTTCCGTAACCAGCAGCGCAGCTCTGAGTACACAACTCTTACGACGCTTCCTTCTGCAATTCAAGACAGCACGCACTACATCTCTCATTGCAGTTCCTTCTGCAACCTGTATCACATCCAGCTGTACAACTCCCAAAGCTAACACTACAGCTCCGACAACAACTATCGATACAGTTCCTGGTACAACGCGTTTTGCAGTTCTACTACATTCCTGACGACAGTTCGCACTGCAAGCCCTACTCAAACTCCTACATCCAAATTGCTCCGCTCGTCCTAACGCAGCCCTGACATCATCTCCTACCACTGCCGATTTTACCGCTCGTACTAAAGCCAATAGGAAATTTCATATTACAGTAAGCAAAACATGTCGCACTATAGCTCATCTTGAAATTACTCCAACAGCTCCTATTCGTCGATAAACTACAGCTCCTATTGCAAAACCGACTACAAGAACCAGTACAGTTTCTGGTGCAAGTCTCCCCACAGCTCCTGTGATGAAAAATATTACACCTCCTGGTACATATCCACATGCAGCTCATACCGCAGCTACATACCTCTACATCCAATAATATACATTCCAATACAACTAATACGACAGAGCCTACAACGCATATTACGACAACTCCTACACAAAGTGCCCTTACACAACCATATCGTCCAAATCTCGTTTGAACTCGAACTAGAACCGGTAAAACGGTTTCCTTCACAGCTCTTACTGCAAAGCCCGTGCTTCTGTTCCTAGGAAAGGTCATACTCCATCTCCTGATACAACCAGAATTACAACGCCCCCACAGCTCTCACTACACTTATTAAACCAATGTGTGCGGCAGCTCCTGCTACGAGTCCTGTGACTGATGGTAATACAGATCGCAATATAGTTGTCAATGTAACTCATACTCGGACTCCTTATACAGCCCACGTCCCAGCAAGTACTGCAGCTCCCGCAGATCCCACTGCAGCCTACACCATAAATATTGTCAACATTCCTACTGCAATTTCTTCTACAGCGTGGCCATTCAATAAACGTTGCCGTCGTCTTCCACATGATCCTCTCCTCTCTTTCCCCAGCGCCTGCTGTCCAAGTCTGCCAATCGACTGATCAAGGTCTGCTGTCCAAGACTGGACACAGAGGGATCCATGATTAGGCTGCCCAAGAGAAAGGATGAGGATAAAGAGGAGGAGAGCAGGAGCAAGCAAGAGCAGGAACAGGAACAGGCAGGGAGGAGGGAGGAGGAGGAGCGGGGGAGGCCTCACAGGGCTCAAAAGGGGGAACCGTCTAGCGAGCGCGCCGGGGGCGGCCTTGCAAAAGGATTTCCCTTTGGTTAAACAATGCGGGGACTGTTTTCTGACGGGGACCTTGTGCGAAAGCACAGATACTCCTGATGCGTTTGAAGGTCTTGGTGAAGACCCCCCCTGGAAACACAAGGATGTCACATACGTGGTCGGGTTCGGTAGGGAAGCCGGGCAACAGAACACACAACAAGCAAAACACAAACTCGCATGTGCCAAGGTGTTCTGGGTACAGACGCGCTGCAGGGAAGTTGGGGGGCCGGGGGGAGGAGGGGCGCCCGCCCCCAGGCACAAAGGAGATATCTTGACGTGGCTGTGATCGTGCAAAAGGGGCCCTGGCCAAAGCCGACAAATTATGTATGGAGTATCTGTGAGTTCACCAGGGTTCCTTACCAAAACCTTCACACATTTTGGTCGGCGGGTCGAGAGCGGGCCTCTTCCGGTTAAGAGCTAGGCGGGGCGCGCAAAGCACTAATTGGGGAGACAGGGCGCGGGCGGGCGGGGCCTCAGGCGGCCGGATGGTGCGGGGTGCAGGCGGTGCCGAAGAGCTTGCACAGCAAAACCTTCACACATGCCTGGAATGCAAATGGCTTCATCCGTTGTCCTGCCTGGCGCATTGTCCCTGGGGGCGTCGAGGAGGAGCCAGAGCAGGAGGAGGAGGGGCGCCTGGCTCCAGAAAACATGAGCATGTTTTGAACTTCTGTGGTTACGACGGGTCTGCTTGCGAAAACCAAATAAGCATGCAGTATGTCTGTTTTCAGAAGGCTTCCTCACAGAACCATCCGACAAAACAGCCCGCGCAAGGCTTTTCTAAAGGAAATTTTTCTGACCGAATCGTTTGGCAAGGCCGCTCGCAACTGCAGAAGGAGAAGGGGAAGAGGAGGACGAGGAGACGAAGGGAGGAGAGGAGGATAATAAAAGAGAGAGAGAGAGAGGGAGAACGAGAGTGTGTGAGAGAAACAGAAAGTGAACGAGGAAGAAGACGAAGAAGAGGAAGAGGCTGCGCCCACATTGATGATGGTGGCCCATATGTATGATCAAGTGGGCCCACATGTATGAAGAGGCTGGGCCCACATTTATATGTGTACACATACAGATAATCCCATGTGCCAAGATGCCTAGCAGAGAGGCGAAGGCCAACGCAAAGAGGTTTTTGGGGGGGAAGAACGTAAGACGGGACAACCGTCGGGACAACCGTCTACATGCATCGAACCACGTCGACCGGTCTCAGAATCGATCGGCCTCACTATCCGCCGATGGATATCAGAACCAATCGGTCGAATTATCAACCTGTGTGTCAATCTAGCGTTCTAGCTATCTATCGAGCTCACTTCCTCTCCACCGATCGCACGATCTACATATATATAGAGAGAGAGGGAGAGAGAGAGAGAGAGAGACATACATATATCCCGTGCCGCCGGGCATTTTCTCGGGTCCTTTGCCCAGTCCCCCGAGCCTCGGCCCACAGTCCTGAGGAGTCCTGCAGAGGCCGGGAGCCCAACTTGCCAAAACTCCCGGGGCCTGACGCGGCTCCCCTGGGCTCCCCCGCACCTTGTCGCAGGACTTGTTCGGGCCCAAGGGGGCCCCAACACTGACCAAGATGGCCCCAGGAAGCCCCGAAGACGCTCCAAGAGGGCCCCAGGTCGCCGAACGATCGTTCAACGACGCTCAAGATGGCTCCCAGACGGCCCAGGACGGCCCGAGAGGCCTCCAAGACGCCCCCAGAGGCATCCAAGAGGCCTCCCAAGAGCACAATCATTAATCGTCCTAAGCTTTTTGCATGTTTTGAGCGTTCTCGCCTTTTCGGCTTCCCGACGCCCCCAGGCGGCCCTAGAGGCCCCCAAAGAGCGCCCCAAGACGGCCCAAGAGGACTCCAGGAGGGCCCCAAAACGGCCCAAGAGACGCCCAAGACTGCCCAAGAGGCGCCCGAGACAGCCCAAAAGGTCCCAAAGACGGCTCCAAGAGGGGACCCAGATAGGCGATCCGACTGGACATTTCGAGCCCTCGGCCCCGAGAAGCCCCCAGGAGGCCCCAAGAGGCCCCCAAGAGACCCACAAGAGGCTCCAGGAGGCAAGGCCGAGGAAGCCCCACGAGGCCTCCAAGAGGCTCCCAAGAGGCCCCAAAACTGCCCTCAAGGGGCCCACGAGAGCGCTCCGAAGAGAACCCCAAGTAGCATCCCTGAGAACTCTGACCCACAACCTAGGCACGGTGGCGGGATGGGCCGAAGGCCACTATACATACACACACACACACACCGATCACTATCTACACACCGATATCACTGTCTTTCTATCTATCGACCTCCACACGTCGACACAAACCATCGGGACAACCTCCGGGACAACCATCGGGACGACAATGTGAATAACAGCCTCCATCCGTGGACCCACCTTTACCGGTCTCACGACTTGTCGGCCACACTGCAGAACTGACGATCTCACCGTCTACAGGCCTCACGATAGTTCTGGATAGCTC
>CAUYUJ010019375.1:0-12500 GCA_963575745.1 Prorocentrum cordatum | reverse complement strand
TCGCTGCGCGAAGGCTGTAATCCACGTAATCCCGTCCTCCTCCTCCTCCTCCACCTCCTCCTCCTCCTCCTCCACCTCCTCCTTCTCCTCCTCCGCCGTGCTTGACACGCGGCGACTTGCTCTCGATGCCGAGCTGTATGCAGAACTCTGCTGCTCGCTTCGCACTGGAGAGGCAGGCGAGCGATGGCCGGAGCGCGGCTCGGAGGTCGAGAGGGCGAACAGAATCCAAAACAATCAGAAGGAGCAAAGCTGGGCTCCTCCTCCTCCTCTTCCTCCTCCTCCTCCTCCTCCTCCTCCCAAGGGGGCGAACAGAATCCAAAGCAATCGGAATGAGCAAAGCGGGGCTCCTGCACAACATCGCGAACAATCAGTTCCGCCCAGTTGTCCAGCGTGACGATCTGCCCCGTTTCCAGGCGGCCCCGTTCTCCAGGAATCAGCACGGAGTGGCCAACAGCATTGCATTCATGCTCACAGAACTGCTATGCAAGCGCCACCTCGGCAACTCTAAACATATTGATGCTTCAAACTACGCGGCGTCCGCAACGCAACTCACTACATGTAGTGATTGCACACGCTTGTAAAATGCGCGTGCCACGATTTGTATACACGACACTTGGGCAACATGGCTCAATTCCGGATCCGCTTTTCCCACAGGTTCACAACCACTCTCGACTCACTGGTCCGGCAAAATACAAAGACACGACAGCGCCTGCAGAAAAGATATCAGTGAACGCCCAATTGTCTTGAAGTAGTACTCATGGTCCCACCTGCCTGACTCCTGCAATGCTGGGGCGCAGAGAACGGCAAATTGGTAAACTACGCGTACCAAGATACGTAAGGTGCCACATATGAGCGTGAAGCAGCTTCACACCATGCGGCCTCATCCACAAGCCAATGTTTGTGCACAAGGAACATTTCTTTCGGGGCCGGCACCGCAACTCGATTCGACTGCTTCCTCCATGCGGGAGATCATGTCTTTCACGACAGCGCCCTGCATGGATTATATATAAATATATATGTGTATGCAAATATAGACTGGGGGCAGATGCTAGAAGTTCGCACTATTCAGCATCCACGGGCAGCAACGCAGAAGACTAGGGTACGAGAGAAGCAGTAGTGAAAATGCGCTGAGACTGCGTGCCACTGTGCGTACGCGTACAGGCGTGACACAGTATAAGGCGAAGGATTCTCTCCCGCACATGTGCCCACACGCGCGCGGCATCCTCGGCGCTACCAACGCCGCCAAAATGGAGGGGCTTTGGAGCCAGTCCCCAAGCCAACGAATAATGGCAGCTCGTAGGCCGTGCGAAACAATGGGCTCGGAAATGGAAGCGAGGCACAACAACTTGTTTACACACGCGGCAAACCCAAGCCAGGCTCCCACAGCTCACTTTGCAAGGCGGTCGGGACAAGCCCCCCGCGGCTCGAAGGGCAGAGAGATGGAGTCCCTGAAGCCAGCGGAGAGGCCCGACGGCAGGAGGACGGGAAGGACAAGCAGAAAGGAAAGAGGGCGAGGGGGGGGAGGTCGAACACCTGGAGGAGGAGGAGGAGGAGGAGGAGGAGGAGGAGGAGGAGGAAAGAAGAGGAGGAAAGAGGGAGGAGGAGAAGCAGGAGGAGGAGGAGGGCCCAGACCTCCGGCCAGGGATGACCAGCCCTCCCGCGGGGGCAAGAGGAGAGGCGAGACTGGACAAACCCATTGTGTACGCACCCCGACGGCTACCGGCCGCTCGCACAAAACACGCAACGGGAGCCCATCACGGCGCCAAGCGTAGCGAAAAAGCACGATGGCCCCGGACACGGGCCAGGGCGGAAGGTAAGGAGTGAGGGAGGAAAGGAAGGGCGAGCGGGAGAGGAGAGACGAACCCCTGCCCCCGGAAGGGGTGCCTCGGTGTCGGGCGGTGCACTGGGGCCCCGGGGGAACTGCATGCCGCCCCTTCCCCGGGGTGAGCAGGTCTCCTGACGAGCAACCTGGCCTGCCCGGCTCGAGGCCCCTCGCCCGGGAGTCTTGCCCGCGGGACCGGCTGTGCCGTGCCCCCCTTCCTGCCCCCTCTGGTCGCGCAGGTCTCCCGTGGGCCCCCATTCAGCCGCCCCGGCTGGAGCCTCCCCCTCTGGGAGTCGTGGCCAGTGGGGGCTCTCCACCCACCTCCAAGGTGTGAGCGTGCCGCATGTGGGCGGGCCGCGGGGTGCTTGGGGCGCGGGGCGTTGACGCGCGTTGCCGCCGGCATGAACGAAGGAAGGAGACACGAACCCCTAGCACGAAGCACCACGAGCGCCGCGCTGGCCAGCCCGCGATAGGAAAGCCTCGGGCCAGAGACGTGGCAAACGAGGCACAACAGAATGCTGCAGGAGAGAGGGGAACAAACCACACAAATGATTTCGCAGATCAGAGTCCCCGCCAGCAATTCCAACACGTCCATTACATCGATCCCCCAAACTGACGAGAACGGTACGCATGTCTTGAATTGAGGGTGTGGCGCCGTGCGTGCACGAGAGGGGCGTGCTCGAGGGGAAGGCAAAATGCGGCCCTGGGAACCACGTGCGAATCCTGTCTTACTCAGCCGTGGGGCAATCCAATTTGGATGCGGCACGTTCGACGAATTTCCTCAAGTTGGCCGACAGGAACTGGGCTGAAACGGCGGGAAGTGGCAAAAACGTAATTTCGAAAACGGAGGCGCGTTCGAATCGCAGGCGCCAGACCTTGCGTCTTCAAGATTAGCTCTGGAAGATGCGCGCACTTAATGCACCGATCAGCTATGAAAGACGCATTCCTCAATGGATGCATGCATGGACGGCCCAAAGTACAAAGAACATGCGGCGCACTTTCTGCATGAAAGTAGCGTTGGACACTGCAGAAAAGAGTTTGAGCTGATCTGGAAAGGCATTTGCAAGATGAGCAGTGCGTGAGCGTGCGCCCTGCAGAGCCCATCAACGATGCAGCGACATCGCCGAATGGCATGGAACGACGACTCTCCAACAATCCACTGGGTGAAGCTCTCGCCCTCTCTCTCTCTCTCTCTCTCTCTCCTCGCTCTCTCTCTCGCGCGAAAGAGCGAACGATCGTGCACTGCACTATAAAACAGCTTCATTCGGCCAGTCGCACTAAACACACTTGTAAGACAGTTGCAGGCCGAAGAACGGAGCCCAGAAACAAACAAACCAAAAAGCCATGATCCAACCAGGTTCCAATGTGCGACCTTCCCTGACCAGAGACACCAACGAGAAGATCAGAACGGGTGTCCTTGTAGTACGCGTTGAAGTCTCTGTCGTTCCGGCCAATCATGATGGTCGTGAAGATGGAACCTGCGCCCGTTGGCTCTAGAGTTATGTTGTTCCCATCCTACTTAGGGATCGCCTCCCAGAAATAATTTCGAGCACCCGGAAAAGTGTCGAAAGAGTGTTGAAAGAGTGTCGAAGCAGCGTCGAAAAAGAGTGTCTCCCAGGGCCCGGCACGTGAAAACCCTTGAGTTGTTGGGTACTTGGCCGGGCGCTCGAAATTCTTCCTGGTGGTCCAGGCTAAGGTAGGCTGGAACATCATAACTCTAGAGGAGGAGGAGGAGGAGGAGGAGGAGGAGGAGGAGGAGACCCTCCGCACCTTCGGTCGCGGAGCGCAAACACTGACACGAGCACACATGTCCGGAGGTGCGCGCGGCTCTCCGAACGTTCACCTTCATGTCATTCAGGAAGGGGCCCCCGGACACACAACTCAATACACACAAATACAAGGATCCCCCATGCTTTCCTATATCTTCTGGGTTTCTGTCTTCCCCCCCACTTCCCATATTTTCCCATATCTCCCGAGGGGATCGACGACGAATTGTGTCGGTGTGTGTTTTTCCCCTCCTGGCATTAGTTGTTCCCCAAGCCAGACGCCGAGGCCACGCCGACTCCAAAATACCTTCTGAGCCCAGCGCGCTCCCGCCAGCTATGCTTGGGACTCGCGCCTCCCTCTGCCTGCTTGCGGCCCGTGCTTGCCGAGTTCCCTCTCGGCCAGATCCCGGCCGCACTCCCCGCAGCACTGCGGCTGATGAGCAAGACCCTGCACCGCCCGCGCGACGCGACCAGGAGATCGTTGTCGTGCTTTTCTGGCGACCACCCAGATCATCCGGTTGGGGGGGGGGGAGCGCGCTGGTCGACAACCCGCCCCTGGGGGCCTGCCCGGGGCCGCCCCGGCTGAAGGCACGGGGGTCAACCCAGGCGTCACTCCCATACCGCCTTCACCCTCCTCGCCTGGTCCTGCCCTGGCCATCCCCCACGCCACGTCAGCCGACCGCCCTCATGGCAGCGTGCCTCCGCGCACCCCTTCTCGCCGCCTCCCAGCACGCGCCTTGTCGCCAGCAGGCCAGGCACCTCTTCGGGATCCGCAGGCGATACTGCGAGCGCTCAGATACAGCGGCCCCTTGCAAACAAAGTCGCCCTCCGCTGCCGAGGCACCATCCCTGCTGACCGCTTTGCTGCGATCGAGTGGCGCACGTGGGCGGGATGCTGGCCCAAGGGCGTACCCAGCATCGACGGCACCAACTATCCGCCGCTACACGCCTCCTCTGGTGCGGAGCTCGAGGCTTCCTTCGCCTCCCTCGACCTCACCCTGCTGGCTGGCGATTCTCCACCGCGTGGCCCCCCGGCGGAGGGCGCGGCCCTCAGGCGAGGAGGGACCTACCCCGAGGAAGCAGCCCCCCTCCGGCCCCTGCCACCAGCACCGCTCGCGGAGGCGGCGGTGCCTCCCGCTGCGCCCCCCCTGCCTGGCCTGCCTGGGCACCGGCGCCTCCTGCTACAAGGCCAGGACTTGCCTCCGCGAGCGGCTTCCCACATATCGGCATCGCTCGGACGTCCATTCCCCGTGTTTTTTTGTTCGGTTTCGTGCGTGGCTTTTTCGCCCAATGGTCAAGGATGCTCCTCGATGGTCCTCACCAAAGGACAAATGCACACGTCCGAGCGATGCCAAAACGTGGGGTCACCGCCCACTCCCGTGCCCCACTGGGCCTGGCCAGGACGCCCTGGCTCCCAAGGCACTGATAGCCCTGGGGGCAATGCGCACCCGCTTCTCACCGCTGAGCCCTGCTGGGGCCCCCCATGGGAACCCTCCCGTGGCCCCTGCCCTCGCAGGACCAGCCCATGCCCTCCCAGGTTCGATGGGGAGGTTCGGCGGCAGTGAACGGGCTCCTCCCTTCTCTTTCGATTTTCCGTGCCTCACCTTTCGCGGCGGCCAACTCTGCCTCGAGTGGTGCACCCGCGCGCGCTCCCGGTCCTCCCCCGAGGATCTGGCCGCTGCTTGCCCCGCCCCTGCCCGGGGCGGCGCGGCTTCCTCGTTCCCTTCCCGGCTGGGACTGCCCGCTGCGGAGCCTGTGCTGCAGCTGCGGTCCTGGGGTGCCTCGCCGCTCTCCCCCTTCTGTCCGCCTTCGCTTCCCTCTCCCTTCCCTTTCCCCCTCCCCTCTCCCTGCCAGGCACCCCCCCTTCTGGGGGGAGGCCCAGGCCGCTCCTTCAGGGACCGCCCTCTCGGCCGCCGCCGTTTCCAGCGCGCTGCCCGGCTCTGCCGGCTTTCGCGGCCCCTTCGGTCTGCGACTGTTTGCGGCTCCGCCGCCTTCGGCTCGCTCTGCCCGTCGCTCCTTGACGCACTCCCGCGTCGGTCCACACTGACTTACTCGCTCTCCCCGCCTTCCAGTCCCGGCTGGCTTATGTCACCTACCACCCTCACCGAGGTTTCATCTACTCATCGCCCCTGCCCGCAATCCAGGCCCAGGTGGTTCTGGCTGCTGTCGACTGCGGGACCCTCAGCGGTCTCTGAGAGCTCGGCCGGGCGTAGACGCGCGCGCTTCACTGCTGCCTGCACTCAACTTTCTGCGCCACGTCGCCGCGCGTGGGGCAGCGACGCCAAAAGAATGAGAGAGAGAGAGTAAGAGTGCGAGTGTGAGTGTGCGTATGTATGTATGTATGTACGTACGTACGTATGTATGTATGCATGTATGTATATATGTGTATGTATGTATGTATGTATGTATGTATGTATGTATGCATGCATGCATGCATGCATGCATGCATGCATGCATGCATGCATGCATGTATGTATGTATGTATATATATGTATACATATATATATGTATATGTATATGTATATGTATGTGATTGTACGTGTGTATGTATGTATGTATGTATACATGCATGCATGTATGTATGTATGTATATATGTATGTATGGATGTATGTATGTATGTATGTATGTATGTATGTACGTGTGTATGTGTACGTGTGTATGTGCGTATGTGTGTGGTGTGTGTGGTGTGTGGTGTGTGTGATGTGTGTGTGTTGTTGTGTGTGCGTACGTGCGTGTGTGTGTGCGTTTGCGTGTTGTGTGTGCGTACGTGCGTGTGAGTGGTTATGCTGCTGTCCCTTTGTGTGCGTGTGTGTGTGTGTGCGTGCGCGTGTGTGTGTTTGTAAGCGTGCGCGCGTGCATGCATGTGTGTGTGCGTGTGTTTGTGTGGTTGTATGTGTTTGTGTGTTTGTGTGCTTGTGTTCTTGTCCGTTTGTGTGCGTGTGTGTGTGTGTGTGTGCGTGCGTGCGTGCGTGTGTGTGTGTGTGTGTCTGTAAGCGTGCGCGCGTGCGTGCGTGCGTGGGTGCAAACGTGCGTGGGTGCTTGCGTGCAAACGTGCGTGCGTGCGTGCGTGTGTGTGCATGTGTGTGTGCGTGCGTGCGTGCGTGCGTGCGTACGCGCGTGCGTGCGTGCGTGCGTGCGTGCGCGCGCGCGCGTGCGTGCGTGCGTGTGTGTGTCTGTGTGTTGTGATTTGTGTGGCTGTGTGGAATATGTGTGTGTGGGTGGGGGGGGCGCGTGCGTGCGTGCGTGCGTGCGTGTGTGCGTGTGTGTGTGCGTGCGTGTGCGTGCAAGTGCGTGCAAGTGTGTGTGCAAGTGCGTGCAAGTGTTTGCGTAAGTGTATGTGTGTGTGTGTTTGTGTGTGGGTGTGTGTGTGCGTATGTCTGTGTGTGTGCGGGTGTGTGTGCGCGCTTGCGTGCGTGTGTGTGTGTGTGTGTTCGTGTGTGTGTGTGTGTGAGTGTGCGTGGGCGTATGCACGTGTGTGTGCACGTGCGTATGCGTGTGCGTGTGCGTGTGGGTGCGCGTGCGCGTGCGCGTTTGCGCGTGCGTGTGCGCGTTCGCATGCGTGTGCGAGTGCGTGTGCGCGTACGTGCGCGTCCGCGTGCGATGGTGAGAGCATGTGTGCGTGCGCTTGCGTGCGTGAGTGCGTGCGTGCGCGCGCGTGTGCGCGCTGGCGCGTACGCGTGCGCGTCCGTGCGCGCGTGCGTGTGTGTGTGTGTGTGTGTTTGGCTGTGTGCGTGTGTGTGTGACTGTCTGTGTGTGCGTCTGTGCCTGTGCCTGTGTCTGTGTCTGCGTCTGCGTCTGCGTCTGTGTCATTGTCTGTGCTGGTGTCAGCGTCTGCGTCTGTTTCAGTGTCTGTGTATGTATATGCGTTTGTGTCTGTGTCTGTGTCTGTGCCTGTCTGTGTCTGTGTCTGTGTCTGTGTCGGTGTCAGTGTCTGCGTCTGCGCCTGTGTCGGTGTCAGTGTCTGCGTCTGTGTCTATGTCTGTGTCTGTATCTGTATCTGTGCCTGTGTCTGTGTCTGTGCCTGTCTGTGCCTGTGCCTGTGTTTGTGTCTGTGACTGTGCCTGTGTCGGTGTCTGTGCCTGTCTGTGTCTGTGTCTGTCTGTGTCTGTGACTGCGTCTGTGTCCGAGTCTGTGTCTGTGTCAGTTGCTATGTCTGTGGCTATGTCTGTATCTGTGTGCGTGCGTGCGTGCGTGCGTGTATGTGCGTGGTGTGCGTGTGCTTGTGTGCCGCATACACACACACCATTTGAGACCCACTGCAGACATCTGCAGCCGGATCAAAGGCTGTTCCTGATCAAGCTGCAGGGGCACGACAGTGGAAGAAAGTGCTGCCCTTGTCAGTGAAAGATAAAATTGCAGACGGAGCAGAGTATCGCTCGACTCGCTGTATGATGACTGCCAGTCCTACGCCAAACGAGCTCAAGCATAATTCGTCCCACTGAGCCGTTGAGGCTTGCCCTATTCGTACGATCTCCTGTGCCCTGCACCCCACCAATGTAGCAGATGATGAAGAGCACCAGGATGATCCAGGCCAGAGTCTTCAGCGCCTGACGCTGGCAAGCGGCAGCGTGGAGAGATCTAACAGAACGCGTCTATGCTGACAGCGAGCGGGGCCCATGCATCCGAAGTCGTGATTATTTTCTCAACGTGGGCCGCTGACCTCCCGATCTCGTCCCCAACACTGGCTTGCCATCGTGGGCAATCGGCTGATGGTCCTCGGACACGCAAACGGCCACCGCAGGCCCAAAGAGAAAACAAACCTGATATGATTAGTTCGCGAAGTTTGTAGGCCCGGACGGATTCAGAGTGGCCAATGCGAAAGCAGCAGGGGGCTCTGAATGGACACGAGGGTCAACACGCCGATGCATACATCTGGTGCTCAGGTCTTTCGCTGAGCACAAGTTGCAAATATATGCACCTTTACATAATTTACATACATACCTGCTGCATGTATATGTGAGTGCACAATTATGTATGCATGTATGAATATGAAAGGCCCCCTGCTGTCAAGAAGCTCTGAGGCTCAGTGCCAGTTCAGCCGGTTAGCCAAAAATGCTGATCGTGCTTTCAGAAATAATTCCTCGTCTTGGTGCCAGTACGCCCGCTGCGCGGCGCGCACGCGGGCATCCTGAGATGATCCCAAGATGACCCCACAACAGCTGCATTACCTCAATACAAACGAATCCCTGCATAGCGACGTTACGAAAGGACTCGTTTTGCGACGGCGATACAGAAGGACTTGTTTTCGTGGCGGCGTTGCAAAGGGATGCCATTCGGCAGCGTGTCAAGAAAAAATCCTCGTGGGGCGGCCTTGCAAATGGGCTTCTGCTGCGGCGGCTTTACACATTCATTCATTGTGTGACATTCATTGTGTGACTGCCTCACCAATTCCGGCGGCCCCCTCAGAAAACCAGGAAAAAAACTAAAAACATTCAAAAACATGAAAAAGCACTGAAAACAATGACAAGCCGTCATGGAAACAGAACAGGACTTGACAAACACATGGAAAAGATGGAAAACACATTGAATAGCAAGAACTCAGAGAACTTCAGAAGGAGGCACCAAAAAACACACCTATTAAACATGGACGGAGCACAGCAACAAACGAATGACACATAACACGAACAGACACATGAAAACATAACGAACACCAATACAAGCAAGCGGCAACCCATGAAAACACCTTGAATGTGCGTTGTTCCATTGTTTTTCGCGGTGTGTTCCTTGCGTTCATTGTTTTCCTTGGCTTTCGCGGCTGGCTGCCGAAAATGGCACGGCTTTCACAAATGAGATATTTGTGCAGCGGCATTGCAAAAGGGATCCTTATGTGGCGGCCTTACGAAAGGATTGCATTGTAGCGGCCTTACACAAGGTTTCCTTCTTTGTAGCGAGCTTACTAAGGACTTCTTGTTGAGATCGCTACACATTAAGCACTTTCCAAACCAGTGGCGTTACTCCCGGATTGTCTTGTTGCGGCAGCGTTGCAAACAGATTACATGTGCGGCGGCGTGGCACTTAACATGTATGCTTGGGGCGGGCTTACAACAACGATCCTTGTGCGGCGACCTTACGAACAGATATTTGGGGACGATTCTGGCAGCTGCCACGGAAAACCATGAAAACAACGATTAACAATGCAAACAATGACAGCACGGCTAAGAAAGAACGAACAACGATAAAACACTGCGAGAACAAGTGAAGAAACGAGAACCACTACTAGCAGATCAAAACGCAGCAACCAAAACAAAACATCAAGGAAAACATGCAAAATCACAACGGAACTCAATCCAGGCAAGCGAAAACCTATACGAAAACGCCGTGCTCTGTTGTTAGTTCATTGGTGCTCGTTGTGTGTTCATTGTCTCCACTGTGTTTCATTGTTCGCCTTGGCATCCGCGGCTGGCCGCCGAAAATGGCACGGCTGTCACCTTTGTAGCGGCCTTGCAAAAGTAACCCTTGTGTGGCCGCCTTCCGGAGCCACGGGGAGGGGGGCGAGGGCGAGGGCGGGGGGGAGAGGCCGAAGGGCTCGGCGGGAGAGGCGAGGGGGGAAGTGCGGGAGGAGGCAATTACAGGGACGGGCAGGGAGGGAGCGGCAGGCAGGGGCACAGAGGGGAGAGGGGAGGGCCCGTCCAGCTGCGTCACGGTGCCCAGCCAGTGCTTTCCATGACGGGCCTGCTGGTCCCGACCGCCGGGGATCGCTGCGTCACGGCTCGGCACCTGGGGCTCCCGCGCACTGTGCGCGGGGTGCCCGCCCAGACAGGCTGGTCCGTCTAGCAGGAAGTTGGATACCATCGGCGTGGCCCGCCTGGGCGAGAGCCGGAGACACATGAGGCCCCACCCCCTTTCAGCATGCGGCCCTCGCGTAGCTGGATCCAAGACTCTGCCGCGTGTGTCCAGCGAGCCGCCTCCGCGTGTTCCGCACGCGTCGCCGCGCCGTTTGTTCCGACGCGCGGCCGTCCGTCTTGGGAAGGGCGCCGCGGCCACCAGGGCAAACTCCGCCTCGGGCGCGGCGGGTTTGCCGTGGGTTTGCCTGGTGCCAGCGTCGTCTACTTCGGGAGCGGGACGCAGGGCTTGCGGTGGGTTTGCCGTGGTGTCGGCGTCGCCCAAGTGGGCGCGTCGAGAACAAATGGCGCGGCGACATGTGGATCCAACCGCGTATATCTCCAGCTTCCTGTTGCGTCCCTTGCCTGTCCCATTGTTCATCGCTGGTACACTTTGGCACTGGTATCAGCATCGCCCAAGTGGGTCCCGGTCCCAGTCAGTCACGGTTTCGATGTGATAACGCCTCGCTTTCACAGCAGCACAAGGGCCGAGCTTCCTGCCCGAATGTCCTTCCTCTCCTCCTCCTCGTTTTTGTCCGTCTCCTCTTTCTGTCCCTCCTCCTTTTCTGCATTCTCGCAGGCGCAGATTGCGCGCGCTTCATCATTGAAGTTCGCCCCCAAGACCAGAACACTCCCAAGGTGGAGGAGGACCTGGGGGCATATCAATATGTGGCCCTGCTCCCCATACCGCCAACGACTCGATTTGTTCGGGCCGCCAGCCCCTTGCACATCTCGATCCCCTCTGCAAGGCCCGTTCTTCGTCCAAGGCCGTCTTCGGACGACAGTCCTGGGGCCCAGGGGAAGGCTCCTGGAACCGAAATAGAATTAGTATTCCAGCGGCTGTCTGTCGAATCGCCACAGGCCTGGTTCCATCTCTTCCTCAACATCCTCCTCCTTGTCCTCCTCCTCCCCGTCCTCTTCATGCTATTATGTTTCCTCTTGTTCCTCCTCCTCCTCCTCGTCGTCATCCCCCTCCTCCTGCTCCCAAACCTCATCGCCATCCCCATCATAAACCTCATCCTCATCAAAAAAATACCCTCCTCCTTCTCATCCTCCTCCTCGTCCTCGTCCTCCCCCTCCTTATCCTCCTTCTCCTCCTCCTCCTCCTCCTCATTACCCTCCTCCTCATCCTCCTCCAGCTCAGGGTCGCCATCATCATCACCATCATCGTCATCATCATCATCACCATCCGCATCAGCATCAGCAGCATCATCATGATCGTCATCATCATCACCATCAGCAGCAGCATCAGCAGCATCAGTAGCATCATCATCCGCAGCATCATCAGCATCATCATCGTAATCATCAGCAGCAACCTCATCAGCATCAGCATCATCATCACCAGCAGCACCATCATCATCAGCATCAGCATCAACAGCATCAGCATCAGCATCAGAATCCTCGTCAGCAGCAGCATCATCATCCGCATCAGCATCAGCATAGCCAGCCCCATCAGCAACAATACGACCAACAACATTCCAACCACAAACAACAACACTAGCATCAACAACGGCAACCACATTATAAGCAGTATCATCACCACCAACCCCTCATAAACATCATCGTTATAATCATCCGCACAATCAACATACGCATCATCATCACAGTCAGCATCATCATCAGCATCGTCATCATCATCATCATCAACATCATCATCATCGCCCCCAGTACCACAATCATCAGCAGCATCGCCATCCACATCACCAGAAACATCATCAGCGGCATCAGCATCATCATTGGCATCCTCATCAGCATCATCATCGACATCGTCACTGCTATCATCAACAACAGCACCATCAGCAGCAGCAGCATTACCATCAGTAGCAGCATCACCGTCATCGTCATCACCATCACCATTACCATCGCCATCGCCATCAGCATCATCATCATCATCATCATCATCATCATCAGCATCAACAGCATCACCATCAGCATAATCACCAGCATCATCGTCATTGACAACACCAGCATCAACAACAACCTCAACATCCACACTAACACCAACACCAAATCCAACTCATCCCTTCCCTGCACTCTCATCAGTGTTTCCCTTCGTCATCCTCCTCCTCCTCCCCCTCCTCCTCCTCCCCC
>CAUYUJ010019374.1:122721-181385 GCA_963575745.1 Prorocentrum cordatum | reverse complement strand
CCTCCTCCTCCTCCTCCTCCTCCTCCTCCTCCTCCTCCTCCTCCTCCTCCTCCCCCTCGCTGGCCCGAAGGCTCCCCGTCGCCCGGCTCCTGGGCCCTGCCGTCGGGGCTGTGGCGGCCGCCAGTGGCGTTCCCCGGGGCACCCCCCGGGGGAAGCCCCTCGGCGGGGCGCGCGGCCGCTGCCGGTGGCGGCCGCAGGGACGCACACGAAGAAACACACACACAGATCCCAAGAGTCCCAATGTTTCCCATATTTTCTGGTTTCTTGATTTCCCCCCCCCCCCCGTCCCATATTTCCCAACATCTTCCTGGGGATCGACCCTTACTTGTGTCCGTGCTTTTTCCCCTCCCTGGCTCGGGGGGCGGCCAAAAGAGGGGGGCGTCCGAGAGGGGGGGGCGCACATCATGGCCGGCGGCACGTGCGCGGCCCAGGGGGAAAGCCAAGGCCGCAATGAAGTACGAAGAGGCGCCGCGAAATCTGAGGAAGTATCGTGCCCCACGCCATGATATCCCCCCGCCTAATCATCATCCCCCTCTCTGCCGCCCCCGACGCTGGAGGGCACCCCGAGGCTGGAAAACCGCTGGTACGAGACGAACGCGATCCGACAGGGGCCACTCGGTGGCGCGCACAAACGGGGTATGGGGGAAGGGGGAAGGCTTCTTATTGGGGGTCCCAAAACCGTGTGGTGACCGTGCGGGTGCCTCGGAACCCCAAGAGACCTCACCGCACGGTCCGTCACCGCACGGTCTTGGGACCCTTGAGGCCCCTGTCGCCCGGGACATCCTCGGAGAAGGACTCGAGTTCCAAAACCGTGCGGTGACCCCGAGTCCCTACTGACTCACCACATGGTGTGGTCACCGCACCGCCTGGGGGCCTCCGATCTTGGAAGGAGGCTGCTTCTTCGCAGGCGCGAGCCTCTTTTACATCTGCAGACAGGGCCCGCGCCTTCTGAGGAGCAAGGGTTTCTGAGAAGCCTTCCCCCCTCCGCGTGTGGCCGACCGAGACATGCGACGTCCTGACTTTTTCCATGCGCGGCCCCCAGAAGCCCTGGCTCTTGCCCCGGGACTGGCTCCTCACCCCGGGTCGGCTTTTGACGGCCCCGCGGGGCCCGGCGAGGGCCCCCGGAGGCCGAAAATGGCGAAGAACCTCCCGTTCCGTTCCGTTCCATTTTTAAACGTGTATATCTATATAGATATAGATATAGACATACCTGTTTTTTCATTGTTGTTCTTACTGCGGTTTTTTTTTCCGACGCGATCCCAGACCCCCGACGTCGTGAGAAACTCACGACGTTGGCCCTCCGAAGCCTGGAGACCTTCCCTGGGGCCGGTTCTTCATCCCGAGTCGTCTTCGACGCTCCCGAGGCCCGGCGAGGGCCTCCAGAGAGGCCAAAAATCGTCGAAAACCTTTGCCGTGAGTTTCTCGCGACGTCGGAGATCTGGGATCATGTCTGGGGAGCCATCCTGGCGCACGAAGGGCCCCCCGGAGGCCGAAAATGGCCAACAACCTCCCGTTCC
The DNA here is from genome assembly GCA_963575745.1 of Prorocentrum cordatum. Classification (NCBI taxonomy): domain Eukaryota; class Dinophyceae; order Prorocentrales; family Prorocentraceae; genus Prorocentrum; species Prorocentrum cordatum. The sequence goes on along the minus strand of CAUYUJ010019374.1, from coordinate 179,868 downwards.
GTTCCGTTCCATGTTTCAACGTGAATATATTTGTATATATATATATATACATATTTATGTGTGTATATATATATATATATATATTTACTTATACATGAGAATATATATATATATATATACAGATATGTATATCTATGTGTGTATATATATGTATGTATATGTGTATGCATATATATATATATATAGACATACGGGTTTTTCAATGATTCGTTTTACCTTTGTTTTTCCGACGCGCTCGTGTCTGGGGGGCCCATCCTGGCGCACGAAAGGCCACGTGCCGCCGCCGCCGCCGGCGCCGGCGCCGCCCTCGCCCGGCAGCACCGACAGCAGGCTCCGCATGGCCTTGAGCTGCGGCCGCGGGGGCTGCGCCGCGGGGCGCCTGGCGGCGCGGCCCTCGCGGAGCAGGGCGCGCCACCTCAGAGGTACAGTCCTCCTCCTCCTCCTCCTCTTCCTCCTCCTCCTCCTCCTCCCTCCACCTCCTCCCCACCTCCCCTTCCTCCTCCCCCTCCCCCTTCTCCTCCTCCTCCTCCTCCTCCTCCTCCTCATTCTCCTCCTCCTCCTCCTCCTCCTCCTCCTCCTCCTCCTCCTCCCCCTCCCCCACGGGCCTGCCCCCCTACAGGCCGATGTTCGAGGGAAAACCACAGAGGTACAGTCAACCCGCACAGTAAGGATGCGCGATAAGGGTGCAAGGGCCTTGGACGCCCAGTTCGAAGCGTTTCGAGCGGGGCGCGGCCAGCGAAAGTGGCCCAGGAGGCACCGAGGAGGCAAGGATGCAAGGGCACCCTTGGGAATGTTGCCCGTCCTTACTGTGCGGGTCGACTATAGGCCCCCACAGGCGTGAAGTCGGGCCTGCCCCCCTACAGGCCGATTCTCGAGGGAAAACCACAGAGTGCCCAGCAAATATAAATATTCAAGAACACAAAAACATGATGAACAAATCGTCCCCAGACTATTTGTTGTGTGACGATTTTTCCCCCACATCCAAAGTGGGGTTCTTGTTTTCTCTGCACACGCCGCGCAGAATCTCACCCCCCCCCTTCCTCTCTCTCACACACACTCACCATCATCACCATCATCATCACCATCAACCACCATCATCGTCATCACACGCACACACTCGTCATCATCACCATCATCATCACCATCAACCGCCATCACCGTCATCACTACGCATCATCATAATCCTTCATTATTACTCATCATCAGAATCCTCATCATCATCATCATCGTCACCATCATCACCACTCGATCACCCACTCACTCACTCAATTACTCACTCATCCTCAGTAGGCTTCGGAGTCAGTGGTCCTCCGACGGTAGGACCGCCGCCACTCTCAACATCATCGTCACCATCTCCATCATAATCTCTCGACCACCCACTCAGTGGCCATCATGATCATCATCTGCATCATCATCACTCATTCATCACACTCATCATCATCATCATCATCATCATCATCATCATCATCATCATCATCATCATCATCATCATTCACTCACTCATCATGTCGTCATCACTCACTCCCTGGCTTGAATTTGGAGGTCATATCAGGCGGGAGCCTCGTCTGTGAGTGAATTGTGAGGAAGTCTCAGTCGGGAGCCCCTCCCTATGGGGCCCGCACCTCGCGTTTCTAATCCGAGGCGGGTCATTCGAAACGTGTAGCTGTCGTCACTTTTGGGCCATTGTGGCGAGAATCTGGAGGTAGTATCAGGCGGGAGCCTCGTCTGTGAGTGAATTGTGAGGGAGTGTCAGGCGGGAGCCCCTCCCTATGGGGCTCGCACCTCATGTTTTTAATCCGAGGCGGGTCATTCGAAACGTGTAACTGTCGTCACTTTGGGGCCCTTTTGGCGAGAATCTGGAGGTAGTATCAGGCGGGGGCCTCGTCTGTGCGTGAATTGTGAGGAAGTTTCAGGCGGGAGCCCCTCCCTATGGGGCCCGCGCCTCGCGTTTCAAATCCGAGGCGGGTCGTTCGAAACGTGTACCTGTCGTCACTTTTGGGCCACTGTGGCGAGAATCCGGAGGAAGTATCAAGCGGGAGCTTCTTCTGTGTGTGAATTGCGAGGAAGTCTCAGGCGGGAAGCTTCTCCCTATGGGGCCCGCACCTCACGTTTTTAATCCGAGGCGGGTCGTTCGAAACGTGTAACTGTCGTCACTTTTGGGCCCCTGTGGCGAGAATCTGGAGGTAGTATCAGGCGGGAACCTCGTCTGTGAGTGAATTGCGACGAAGTTTCCGGCGGGAAACCCCTCCCTATGGGGTTCGCACCTCATGTTTTTAATCCGAGGCGGGTCATCCGAAACGTGTAACTGTTGTCACTTTTGGCCTCCGGAAGGCTTGAATAAGAAGGATGTATCAGGGGGGAGCCTCGTTTGTGGGTGATTCGCGAAGAAGTCACAGGCGGGAGCCCGCCGGTCTGTCCCCGCGGGAGTCCCCGCGCTGAGCCAGCTCGAAGCATGCGAGCTGGAGCTGAGGCGCAGGAGGAGGAGGAAGAGGAGGAGGAGGAGGAGGAGGAGGAGGAGGACGAGGAACAGGAATTGAGGAGGACGACGGCGGCAGGGCGCAAGGGGAAACCCTTGCGTCCGGGCCGGGGGTGGTAACCCATCCTCGGCCGAAGCGGCGGCCGGGCGCAGGGCTCGTGCAGGAGCAACGGGCCACCATCGTGTCCTTCGAGTTTCACGCAGACGACGGGCGGGACTACGAGGAGTGCGCGCCGGGCCAGCTCTTGCGCCCCCGCTACCTGCCGCAGGGAATCTGGCTGCAGGTGCACGGCTTCCAGGAGTCCCCGATCTACAAGGACGTCGCCGAAATGCTGCAGCAGGGCGCCGACGGCGCTGCCGACGACGCCGAAGCCGAAGCGCGGGCGAGGAGCTTGCTCATGTTCAGGCCCAGCGAGCAGGAACTCACGTGGCAAAGCTCGGGGAAGCACACTGTGCGCCGTTCGGGGTTCACCCTGACGCATGCGTCCTTCCTGACCTCCACGCTGTCGCAGGGCCAGACGCCGCGAAAGGGCGTCACCATCGACTGCGCCAGGGATGAGGACGGTGGCCGCACGGGCATGTCGGACGAGATGTGGTGGCTGCACCTCTACGTCATGTTCTCCCGCGCCACGCGCATGCGGAACATGCTGATCCTGCGGCCGCCCGCGCGAGAGTTCCTGGAGCGCGGGCCGCTGGCGTCACTGCGGAAGGCGCTCCAGGAGTTCGACAAGAGAGCGGTGGACTCCAGGGCTGAGGCGGAACAGCTCGCGGCAGAGCTGGGCTTCGTGTTGCCGCCCGCCTGAGCGCCGCGGCGCGCACCTGGAGGCCCGCGGGGTTGTCCCAACGGCTCGCTCCCGCGCCCCTGCGGCCTGCGAGGTTGTCCCAACGGCCTGGCCCGAAGGGTTGCCCCGACGGCTTCGCGATCTAGCCGTCGGCAAACGCGCGCGTGCTGGCCGACGCGGCGACGGCGCCGAGGAAAATCGAGTTGCTTGCCACGACCAGGAGGAACGGGAGGTGCACATGGAGAAGAGGCAGGAGGATGAGGAAGGAAGGGGCATGGGGGAGTGCGACGACGAGGAGGAGGTGGCGCGAGATGAGGAGGAGGAGAAGGAGGAGGAGGAGGAGGAGGAGGAAGAGGAGGAGGAGGAGGAGGAGGAGGAGAAAGGAGGAAGAGAAATAGAAGGAGGAAGAGAGGGCAGTGCAGAGGGCGAGAGGAGAGGATGTCCGCCAGGGGGAGGAGGAAATGGCAAAGGGTAAGCTAAACAGGTTTTCGTGTGGGGTCCTACCGTCGGAGTAATTGAACATTCCAACTGTAGAGGGACACGCCCGACTCAACACAAGCGAAGCCATTCAATAAACGCACCTGGGGAAGGAATCGAAGAGGGCAAAGGGCTGTTTGGGAAACGCCTGGGGCCGTTTCGAAAACGTCCGTTGTCGGGTCTGGGTGTTTTTTTTTCCTCCCTTGACACCTGGCCCAATGGGCAAACGCCGCCACGGCTCCCAGCCAGGCGGCGGCGCAGAGGAAGGCCGTCGCGGCGAGCGCGAACGTCCTTTCCCACTCCTGCGCGGGTTGGGCGAACAGGGGATATACATATATATATATATATATATATATATATGGTTATATAGATATAGAGATATATATAGATATGTATGTATGTATGTATGTATGTATGTATGTATGTATGTATGCCTGCATGGAGCAGGTTCCTGTCCCCAGGATTGGTATCGCCTATTCCCGATAGCGACCTCAAAGACTCCCTCCTTTTTTTCTGAGGCGGCGCATCCCTGGGATTGCCATCGCCTCTTGGCTTGTCAACCTCAGGTAGAGGGATGAGCTCGAGCCTGGTCAAGAACGCATCGGCCCACGGAGGAAAAGGCCCGGTGGCGGAGCCGATCCTTGCTGATATCCGTGCCCTCGTCGTGCCCGGGCCCCCCGAGGAAGCACGCGGCCCAGTGGTGCGCGTACAGGAGCCAATGGTTCTGTACCTGGGCGAAGATGGCGGTGACGGCGCCCACGCCGGTCATCATGGCCACCAGGTGCACGGGCAGCTTGGCCCAGGGCATGGTCGGCATGGTGCTCTGGAAGGTCCTGCCGAGGACAGCGATCGCCCCCTCCCGGCACAAGGCGGCGCCGCCGATGCAGCCGATGCCCCCGACCTCGGGGGGCGGCCAGGAGGGGGGCGTCCAAGAGGCGGGGGCGCAGATCATGGCCGGCGGCATGTGCGCGGCCCCAGGGGGGCGGGGCCAGGACGCAATGAAACAAGAAGAGGCGCCATGAAATCTGGGGAAATATCATGGCCCACGCCACGAGGTCCCCCCCCCACCAATGAATCCTCAACCCCCTCTTTGCCGCCCCCGACGACCCACGCCCCCGTCGACGGTCCGACAGGCATACCCATGGTGGCAAGCTGGCACACGTGGGCCAGCAGCAGCGAGGCCTCGATGGGGAGCATCGCCGCGCGGGCGCGGTACTGGCAGGGGTGGAAGCAGGTGCGCAGGACGATCTCCCCGTTCGTGAACGGCAGCCCTCCCTCCGCGGTGCTCTCGCCAAGGGTGCTCACGGAGTTCGCTTGATTTTGATCCCAGAGACGCCTGAAGATCCACACCGTCTCGTACAGCGCAGTCTGCACGAGGTGCAGCACCAACCACCACCAGCTCGCCTTGGACACCTGCAACAACAGAATCACACTCAGCGCCGTGTTGAAGCGGACAGCCTCCACGCAGAATCGGAAGACGATGGCGAGCATCCACTGAGTTTCAGCGGTGAACTCACAGTGCTTTACCATGAGGTGGCCCACCACTTCCTCCGAAAAAAACGAGACTATGAGAAGACCAGTGGGGGCGAGGGCGGGGGTCCACAGCGTGAAGCTCGTCACGTTCCTCACGGCCATCGCGAAGAACGTGGGGAAAACCGCGGAGAGGAAGCACACCGCACAGAGCAGTACGAAGCGAGCGGCACGGGCCTGCTTGGACAGGGCCGCAGTCGCCCAGCTCCACATCACGACCACGACGGCGAGGATGATATTCATCCAGAGGCCATGGTTGTAGGGGAACACGACAACAAGCAAATACACGCTCAGGAACAGTGTCAGCAGAATAGCCGCCTCGATGGCTCTGCGAAACATCGGTTGGTTGCCCCCTTCCGACGACAAACGCGTGATGATGAGGCCCGCTGCGGCGAAGTACACTCCCACCAACAACTCCTTCAAGAAGTCCTTGAGACGGAACAGGAAACGGCATCAAATTTTTGCGGTCCGCGCGGATTTCTTGAGTCGGCGCTGGACGCGGAGCGCGCCAGGGGCGGCGCCAGAGGCGCCGCCAGAGGGCCCAAGGCGCAGATTCACGAAATCCGCGTAGACCGCCAACAATTTATGCTTATGCCGTTTCTGTTCTTCGAGTCCTGGGGGAACATCCACATCCCAACAGCGGCCAAGCTGTGACACACCGTGGAACCCACGAGCATGAGACAGTTGACCGCCCGGCCAGAGGCCCCCATCATCCACCGGCTGTGCCAGGCGAGCCTGCGCGAATCGCTGCGCGTGAGCCTCATCGCGGTCCGGCGCGGCGCCAACTCGCCGTCGGACGCCAGGCGGCTCTCCTCCGACGTCGGCACGTGCCCGAACGTGAAGGCCACGGCCATGGCGAGCCAGGTCAGCGCCCAGACCACCGCGAAGGCGTGCAGGCAGCCCCTGCGCGGGCCGCACCCGGCGGCGGCGGGCACCTCGGGCTCCCCGAGCAGCGCGGCCCAGTGGCTCTGCTGGAGGCCCCCGGCCAGGTCGTTGAGCGAGCCGACGCCGACGTCGGCCGAGGACGGGTGGCTCAGCAGCCTTCGGGCTGGGCGAAAGGGGGGGATAGCAAAAGGGGGGTTTGAGAATCAGCTCGCGTAGCTGATTTTCAAGGAATGGGCCCCGTGTATCGAGGAATGGGCCCCTCGGTGGGGCTGAAACCAGCTGCAGGCAGCAAATTTCGTAACCCCCCCTTTCCCAATCCCCCCCTTTCGTTCGGCCCGAGCTCAGCAGCCTGCGGACGAGGAGCTCGTCGAACGGGGCCACGCACCCGTGATCGTGGTCGACGGTGGCGGCGTCCCACAGCGGCGGCCTCGCGGCCGCTTCGGCCGAGTCCAGGAGCCACCGCAGGGCCAGCGCGGCCGCGCTGCGATCGCCGGGGACGGCGGGGACGAGCGCGGCGCTCCAGAACGAGTCGCCCAGCTGCGTGGCGTCCGCCGCCAGGCCGTTGCGCCGCTGGAACTCCTCTCGGGGATGGACAGAACCCCCTTTAGCAAAACGTGGTTTCGTGAAAACGACCCGAGGCCCAAACCTGGCGGGCGCCAGCCCGGAAAACAACACCGCCACGGCGCCCTCTCGAGAACCGACAACGGACAATTCACTCATCGACGTGTCGCTGTTGGGGGGCTCTGTCCACCCCCGATCCTCTATGGCCCCGCGCACGCCCTCGAGGTGGAACGGGTTGTCCGACAGGAAGGGCTCGCACTCCCGCACGCCGTGGTGCACCAGGAGGAGCGCCAGCGCCTCCAGGCGCCGCTGCTGGCGGTAGTCCCGGTGCTCCCTCCGCGCCGCGCCGTAGCCGAGGACGCCGTCCCAGCCGCCGTTGGCGAAGTCCTCGTGTTGAGTCGGGCGTGTCCCCCTATACGGGGGGATTTATTTTCGACGAAACATAGAAATACCCAAACAATGCCCCCAACATATGGTTTCAAAATGATCGGCAAACCGTCCCCAGACTAACTTTTGACTATTCTGGACTCTTCCTCCTCTAGAGGGACGGGCACTATTTTTTGACGATTTGTGGACCGTTCTTTGACTGCTCTTTGATTTAATCCTCGTAGACGTTCGGCCAGCCGCCGCCCGCGCCCGCCGCGCCCGCGGGCGCGCACCCGCGGGCCCACAGCAGCAGCGGCAGCAGCGGGGACCGCCCGCGCGGCGGCCATCTCATGCCCCGCCGGCGGGGGCGGGCGGCGCCGCCACGGCGGGGTTCGCGCCGGGCGGGGCCCGGGAGCGGGCCGGGGCGCCCGAGCGGGCCATGTCTCGAGGCACCGCGTGGCTGCTGCCATCGCGCGCGTGTGTGTGTGTGTGTGTGTGTGTGTGTGTGTGTGTGTATGTGTGTGTGTATGTGTGTGTGTGTGTGTGCGTGTGTGTGTGTGTGTGTGCGTGCGTGCGTGTGTGTGTGTGTGTAGGTGTGTAGGTGTGTGTGTGTGTGCGTGTGTGTTTTTTTGTGTGTGTGTGTCTGTGTGTCTGTCTGTCTGTCTGTCTGTCTGTCTGTCTGTCTGTCTGTCTGTCTGTCTGTCTGTCTGTCTGTCTGTCTGTCTGTCTCTCTCTCTCTCTCTGTCTGTCTGTCTGTCTGTCTGTCTGTCTGTCTGTCTGTCTGTCTGTCTGTCTGTCTGTCTGTCTGTCTGTGTGTGTGTGTGTGTGTGTGTGTGTCTGTGTGTCTGTGTGTGTGTGTGTGTCCGGGTCGAGCTACAGTCGGGGCGTTGACCTGAGGAACACAATCTGAGCATTTTCTTAGGGTGGAGGGTTCAGGGTGAAATCCATATGGGCTTTTGCACCTCGAACATCAATCCGTCTTGTGATTCACCTTTTGCAGATTCGAGCCCCGAAAATCCATCGAAACGGCATTTCAGATTTTACCCTTTGCCCTCCACCCAAAGAAAATGCCCGGGCAATAAGGAGCGAGGCCCTTTTTTCCCATAAGTTAAAGTTCGATTCTGCATGGAAGACCTAAGGAACACCTAAGGCAAACTAGAAAGCAGTCAAGAAACACTGAGCCGCTCCCCTAACGAAAAGGGTTCCTCCTTCAGCACCCCGAATGTACTTATCGCGCATTCGGCTCCTCCGCGCACGATCCTGCAAGCGTGGGTTTCTCCAGCAGCCGCGCGGGCTAGAGACGGAGCACGTTCAGCATCAGCAGTTGTTCTGAGACGTCCTCGCGTGGTAGCACAACTTCGATTTCGGGTGACGAGTGATCTCGCTTAGCGCAGATCCAAGGACTCGGCGCGGAGCTCCGGCGATTCACGTCTTTGTCCCTCTATCTTCCTCGGCAAGTCCAAGGCCTCTAGCCCGGACTCCAGTCGGCGGCGAGCGAAGGGGGCAAGTGAGAAGGAGACGGCCTTCTCAGCAGGCGGCGGGGCTTCTCCGAAGCCCCTCGCGCCTTCTGAGACGCTTCTGCGACCTCGGGGGCGGCTTAGAGCTCTCCTCAGAAGGCCGGGGGACTTGACATCTGAGCCTTCTCGAGAAGGCACGCCTCCTTCCACTTCAGCGCCGATCTTTCGCAAGTCCAGGGCCTCCAGCCCGAGGAGGAGGAGGAGGAGGAGGAGGAGGAGGAGGAGGAGGAGGAGGAAGAGGAGGAGGACACGAGGAGCACCCACGCTCCTCCCTCCCGTCTGGCTCCGAGCCGACAGCGGACCCACAGGAGCCTCACCTCTCCAGCGGGGGGCGCTCGCAGCATGACGGACGGGGCGCTTCTGCGCCTGGGTGGGGGTGGGGGGGGGGCCGGGACTCGGGAGGCGCTTCCATGCCCACCTCCCCCTCTACCTTCTCCTCCGCTGCCTCCTCGTCCCTCCCCCACGTCCTCCAACTCGGCATGCCGAGCCGATCGCCGCACGCCAGGGAAGGGGGGGGGGAGGCGGGACTTGGGAGGCGTTTCCATGCCCACCTCCCCCTCCTCCTCCTCCTCCTCCTCCTTCTCGTCCTTCTCCTCCTCCTTCTCGTCCTTCTCCTCCTCCCAGAGGCCGAACACGGTCCAACACCGCCCGCTCCAATTTTTCTCGGAGCGTCGGATCTCTGGGACGCCGACGGCGGCCGAGATAAGCAGACGTGCGAGACGACGAGCTAATCGTCGGCGTCGGCGTCGTCTTGGTCGTCGTCGTCGTGGTCGTCATCGTCGTCGCCGTCACCATCGTGGTCGGCGTCGGCGTCGCCGTCGTGGTCGTGGTCGACGCCACCATCGTCGTCGCCGCCGCTGTCGTCGTCGTCGCCGTCGTCGTCTTCGCTGTCGTCGTGGGGGAAAATGAAAAAAGACGAGTTCTCCCACCGGCGCAAACAGTAACGGGACCCCCCAAATTAGCCCCAACGACAGACTGGGCTGGGGTATGTGCCCAGAACGGGTCAAGAAGACTTCATCTCTGGGAGCCAGCGCTGGGGCAACCGTGCTCACTCAGAGAAGCTCAGCCGCAAACCAGAATGGGCTATACAGTGCGGGCGCGGCCGCAAGAAACCTTCGCCAGAAATCCCACCCTGAAAACCCGCACGCGAGGTGAACACCTGAGCATCCTGAACGCAGCAGCTTCTTCAACTTTGGTGGGAAGTCACCGAGCAGCGCGCGGAGCGAAGAACCCCAGGGTACCTTGACGAAAAGCAGATGGTTTCTTGATGCGCGCCCCCACTGTACAGTCAAAAACCCTAATAAGGACGCGCGGTAAGGACGCAAGACCCCTGGAAGCCGAAGTTGGGATCTTCGGGGCGGCGGACGACGAAAACCCCGTAAGCGGGCAAGCGAAAGAAAGGCCAAGGACGAGCCGCGAGAGCAAGGAAGAGCAAGGACGCAAGGGTACCCTGAGCAAAGCCGCGCGTCCTTGTTAGGGTTTTTGGCTGTACGTCCAGCGCGGGACAAAACCACCGCCATGCCTCGGCACAGCAAGCAGCACAGCCTGCGCGACGACAGCCAACTCGCGGCGCGATCACCTCGGGGCACGCGCGCGGACCTCGGCGTGTCCGCGCTGGCTCGCACCGCGGCCGGCGGAAATGCTCCGTCGCCGGCGCCGTCGGCACAGCGCCGTTCAAGGGGGGGAAGACTCTACGAGGACAACACGACCAAACCTGCTCTTCCATGTCCCCGCCGAGAAACGGGAATGGGGCGAGAGACGGGAATCGGAGGAGGAGGAGGCGGAGGAGGAGGAGGCGGAGGAGGAGGAAGCGGAGGAGGAGGCGGAGGAGGAGGAGGAGGCGGAGGAGGAGGAGGAGGAGGAGGGCGAGAAGCGGGAATTGCGACGCCGTGGTTTCTCGCAGCACGCGGGCCCCCGAGCCGTCGACCCCTGCATGGGGGTCCGTTGGCAGTCCTCGGCCGGCGTGGACGGTACCGGAGGAGGAGACTGACCCCCCGGTGCTTGCTGCGCTCGCTCCTGCGGTTACGTCCCTCCTTCCACGTCCAACGCACTCCCCAGCCACAGTCCCCAAGAGAGCCATCTAATGGGGCATGTGTCCAACACTGGACCCCACAACGGCAACTCTAGGAAACACTGCCAGAGTGTGAGACCTGCGTGGGCTGCAGGCCCAGGGTGGGACTCGACTCCGGCCTCTCTGCGAGTCAGTGCCGAGGCAGCCGTGATACCCCAGAGCAGCTTGAACATGAGACGTGGCCAGGCTGCTTGTCCAAGGCCGGGCAGGAACACTTCACTTCTGCGAGCCAGCGCTGGGAGAGCCGTAGCCGCATGGAGGAGCTCGAAGGTACTCGAGGCCTGAACTGGGCGATCATCTCTGTCCAGGGTTGGACTGGGAGGGCTCATGTGCAGAAAGCAATGTTGGATGTTGCATTCACTCCAGCCCTGCTCATCCCCTCCTGCGGCTTCAGAAGAAGGGACAACGACATGAACAGAAACTTTTGGCGCTCCGCGCGGATTTCTTGGATGCGCGCCAGGCCCCCCCCCTCTCTGGCGCGCGGAGCGCGCCAGGGGGCAGGAGGCGCAGCCACAGGGGGGGCCAAGCGCGGCTCCAAGAAATCCGCGCGGAGCGCCGAAAGCTTATGTTAAGGGCGTTTTTTCTTCTTCGAGGCTTCTCCCTGCCCTTCCTCGCGCTCCTCCTCCGGGGATCTTCTGACCCGGGTCAATCCAGACCTGGGTCAGCAGGAAACCAAACAACTGCAATGCAAAAAAAACAGACTGCAACGCAAGTCTTCGCAAACCCGGGTCAGCCAATAGGCGCGGCCGCCTCGCGGCCGGTGCCCTGGCTGACCCCCGTTTGCGTTGACCCCCGTCTCCCAGGCTCCGACTCCTCCCCCCCTCCCCTGCCGTCTCCCCTCCTCGTCTGCAAGCCTCCCGCGACACGCGATACTTTTCGGGCGTCGGCCCCGGTGGGCCTCTGCAGCCCCTCTCCAGGAGAAACTGTTTTTGTTCCATGTCCTTTTAGCGGCGGAGAAGGAGGAGGAGGAGGAGGAGGAGGAGGAGGAGGAAGAGGAGTGTCCACGCTGGGGCAAACAACTCACGCCAGAGCTACTAAATCCAGGGTGCTCGCTCAGAGCGGGCTGGGGAACACGCACCCTTACGATCCAGCATGGGGGGAGCCGTGCCCCACTGAGCAGCGCGGACGTTACGCCCGACAGGGCCGCTTCTCCAAGGTGGGACTGCCAATCTTCCTCTCCTCGAGCCAGCACCAGGGCAGCCGTGCGCAAGCAGACTTGCTCCAAGTCAAGACTAAGGCAACTGTGATCCCCCAGACTAGCTCAACGAGACGCCGCGATCCCCCAAATTCGCTCAAACGTACAAGCTGGGCAGGCTGCATATCCAGGATGGGGCAACTACACATTATTTCGACGGGCCAGCGCCTGGGCCACCGTGACCCACCCCCGATCGGCGCAAATGTGAAATCTAAATGGGCGAGATCTCCAACAAATGACAACGCATCCTCATCTCTACGACGAACCAAAACTCGGACAAAGGGGATCCCCCAGAACAGCTGACACATGTCAATGGTGGGGCAGGAAGGCATTCCATCTACTAGCCAACACCCGTTGTAGCTCAAACTTCGCACATTTAGCCGGCCCCCGTAGCCTCAGAAGGCCTTTAGAATTCCCTCCCCCAATAGTTGGCGACTAATTCTCTCAACTTTATTGACGGACTGGGATCCCACCAATAATGACATATAATTATTTCTCCGCGGCACCCGCCGCAAGACGACGACGACGACGACGACGACGACGACGACGACTACAATTACGACCACGATAGGACTACGGCTACGGCTGCGGATACGACTACGAGTACGTAGCGACCACGACTACCATTTCGACTACGACTACGATTACGACTACGACCACAATGCGACTACGGCTATCCTACTATTACGACCAAGACTAGGACTATGACTACGACTACGGGGGAGCAAGAGGAAGGGCGAGTGTGTTCCCCGCTGGAAGAAACAGGTGGAAGGGATAACACAAAAAACTTACTGAGACTGGTAGCCAGCACCCGACCGGGCCGTGTACTTTTCCAGAGTGGGACTGGAAGACTTCATCTCTGCGAGCCAGCTCCGGGGCCTACATGATCCCCCGGATGAGCCCAAACATGGAACCTGCCTGGGTAGGCATGATCGCCCAAATTATCCCCACATCCAGAGAAGAACAAGCACCCGCCATCTCTACGCGCCAACGCCCGTGCAACCGTGACCACTCAGACTTCGTCAAATGTAGAAGCGGAATGGGCTATATGGATATCAAAAAGGGTGCCACATGTCTTCACATCCAAGAGCTAGCGCCGGGGCCGTGATCACACATACCAGCTCAAATGTAGAACCTGAGTGGGCCGAATATCCTGTGGGACAAGAAGATGCCATCTCTACGAGCCAACACCTGGGCAACCGTAATCCTCCACATTAGTTCAAGCGGAATGCCGGAGTATGCTGGATGCCTGCATTTGGGCACGAAGACTCCTACACGGGCCAACTTTCAGAACAGCTCAGACGGTACACCAAGAGTACATCACTACGAGCCAGCTCTGGGGCCTCCATGACCTCCCAGATTCGCTCACACGTGAGATCTTCCTGGGCTGCTCATCCAAGGTATAATTCGAACGCGTCATATCTACGAGCAAGCGCAAGGGTCGCCGACCCCCCAAATCAATTCAACGTCCAGAATCGAACAAGAAATCGTTCGTCATTTCTACGACCCAGCGCCAGAACAGCCGTGACCGCATAGATTAGATCAAACGTAGAAGCGGAGTGGGCTAAGAGCGCCCGAAAACTGCCCAAGAGGCGCCCAAGACGACCCAAGAGGCCCAAGAGGGCCCCAGAAGGGGCCCCAGAGAGGGAACACGAACCAACAATCCAAGCCTTCGGCCCCAAGGGCCCCCCAGGAGGCCCCAAGAGGTGCGCAAGAGACCCCACGAGGCCCCCAAGAGGCCGCCAGACGGTCCCCAAGAGGCCTCGAAAGTGCCTCCGACAAGCCCCCGAGAGGGCGCCCATAATATCCCAACGATGATCATCATCATCATCATCATCATCATCATCATCATCATCATCATCATCATCATCATCATCATCATCATCATCATCATCATCATCATCATCATCATCATCATCATCTTCATCACATCATCATCATCATCATCACCATCCCCACCATCACCAGCATCAGCACGAGCATCAATGTCATCACCAACACAAACAATATAACTATATGGCATATTACATTTATAGTGTCGAGTTATGATAAGACTAATGCTAATATTGGCCATGATATTGATAATAATCAATTGCCATCGTCACCACCATCATCCTCGTAATCTTCATTCTTATCGTCATCGTCATCATCATCACCACCACCATTCTAACCCTCACCATCAACGTCACCATCATTACCGTCATCATCGTCATCATAATCATTATCATTATCATTATCATTATCATTACTTGCATTGGTATTCTCATTCTTTGTATTCTTGTTATCAGATTATCACCAGCATCCTCGTCGTCATCATCTTCATCACCATCGTCGTCATCGTCATCACCACCACCAACACCAGCATCCTCATCAGCAGCATCCTCATCAGCAGCATCCTCATCAGCATGATCATCATGAAGATCAACATCAGTCTCAGCCTCAACCCCCGCCCCAGCCTCAGCCTCAGCCTCATCACCAAAAACATAACCATCATCACCATCGTCATCATCATCATCATCATCATCATCATCAGCATCATCATCATCAACATCATCAGCATCATCATCAGCATCATCATGATTATCGTCATCGTCATCGTCATCGTCACCATCATCATCAACATCATCATCTTCATCATCATCAGCACCAACATCAACATCAGCAGCATCAGCAGCGTCATCATCAGCATCGCCATCGTTATCATGATGTTCATCACTCGCAAGTGCGGCCTCTGGTTGGCTTAGGTATCCTAAGTGGGACAACGTGTCCTCATCTCTACGAGCCAGTGCCAGGGCAGCCGTGATCCCAGGAAAACGAGAGGGAGGCAGTGGGAGGGGAGCAAGGGGAGGAGCAGAGTGGCGTTCAGAGGGGGGAGCGGGGAGGGATGGAGGGAAGGGGGGAGGACGAGAAGGAGCAGGTTGGCCTTCGAAGGGAGGGGCAGGGAGCGAGGTTAAGAGGGGGGAGAAGGGGGGGGGCAAGCCAGGTGCGCTCGCGTCATATCTGACGTCCTACCCCGCCCTCCCATCCCTTACCCTGGCTTAGATCTCCTCTCTATTCGCACAGTCGGATGTCGCAGCGTGGCACAACATTGAATGGCATAGCATTCTGTTGATGATCAACGCGAAGCATGACATAGCATGGCGTGGCGACGCCCCAAAGTGAGGGGGGGCGTCTCCTGCCCAAAGAATCAACGGATCGACACCGAATGTGGAATCACTTCCGATATTTCTTTTTTTTTGCGGGGGGGGCATTTTTTGATTTTGGCGCTTATTTGAAAGGATCGAAAACCATGCCGTGGCATGGCGCTGGAAATAATGACGCCAACGCTGCAGCGGGAGTGCGATTCGGAACGAGCGGAAGCGCGGAAATGAGGCCAACGCTGCAGCGGGAGCACGATTCGGGTCGAGCGGAAGATCAAAAATGAGGCCAACACCTCAGCGGTAGCAACATGTTTGGAAAACACACAAGCGACAACCCAGTTTCCGGGAATTCGGTGTCTAAAAACAATACGCGGAGGGGGGCGGGATATCTTCCAGACGTCCTCAGGGGAGAGAGGAGACCAGTATTCATATGGTGTACTTGTAGAGTGATGGACAGAAGAAGGGCCCTCCTGCAGCAGGAAGGGGAATTGCTCTGCGAGCGCGCGTGGGGAAGCGCGCGCAGGGCACCTCGTCCCTTCCCTGCCCCCCTCCTCCTTCTTGAGCAGGGACCGACAATCCAGGCATTCCTATAGTCATACCACGAAATGTTCGTATAACCCAACAATGTTCTAAGAGCAAAAAACATGTTCTTAGAACATAATCCCGATGTGTTAAAACAAACCAATATCAACCAGACATGCTCCAAGAACATTTGCTTGGTAGGGCTACAGGCGAGCCAGGACGCTTCGCCACTGCTTGACCTTCTTGAGCAGGGCGAACTGGGACACCGGCGGCTCCAAAATCGGCCTCCGGGCCCCTCCAAGGGGGTCCAAGACGCACCAATAGTCTCCGAGCGGCGCCCGGCCGTGGCGACGCGGGGGGCTTCCCCCGAGGCCCACTACGGCTGTCCCGAGTGGCCCCTGCTCCCGCTGCCATAGAAGACACAGACAACCACATACAGTCAAGAACCCTAATAGGGACGCGCGGTAAGGACGCAAGACCCTTGGCAGCCGAAGTTGGGATTTTTGGGGCGGCGGGCGACGAAAACCCCAAGGACGCAAGGGTACCCTGACTCACCTCCGTCCTTACCAAGGAAGGACGGAGACGCAAGAGCAAGGAAGAGCAAGGACGCAAGGGTACCCTGAGCAACGTCGGGCGTCCTTATTCGGGTTTCGACTGTAGACACAAAATTTTGGCGCTCCGCGCAGATCCAAGAAATCCGCGCGGAGCGCCAAGAGCTTATGTGCAAAGCGCTGTTCCTTCTTCGATGCCAGGCGCCAGCCAATCGCCCGACTCGACGGCAGCCTTTTTGGGAGGACGCGCCCGACGGTGCTGCGCCTGCGCCGGGTGCCCGGTGGAGCGGCCGGCGCGGCGCCCTGGGCAAAGCTTCTGGAGGATGCCCTGTCGGTCGAGACGCCGATGGCCCCCTTTCCCCTCCGGCAGCTTGCGCGGCGCGCGGACAGTCAGCCGATGCCATTGCAACTCGCGGGTGGGGAGGCGGGCTTCTGGACGGAGGTCCAGTGGTGATCACCGGCGGCCCTGGGAGGACGCGAGGCATCCACGTGCAACGATCCTGGCCACACCAGTCCTGGGATGGCCTGGCCAGGAGAGCGCAGGCGCCGATCCCTCGCAATCGCTCGGACGTCCATTCCCTGTGTTTTTGTTAGATTTCGTGCGTGGTTCTTCGCCAAATGATCAAGGATGCTCCTCGATGGTCCTCGCCGAAGGAACACTGCACACGTCCGAGTGATGCCAAGATCCAGGAGCAAGGATCGGCCTGCCTGGGATCGGTGCAGGTGAATCGTCCGCTGTCTCAAACAAGCCTCTTTGAAGCCGCAACGCCGAAACTCACGACGCTCCACCTGTCCCATGCCGTCGGTGATTACTTACAGTGGGGGCCCGACCACAAGAAACCTTCCGCAAGAAACCCAACCCTGAGACCCCGGGGCGTCCACTGACTTTTGGCGTGGGAGCGTCGCGTTCTTTCCATGGCAAAACCATCGAAACCCCAGAAACCCAGGGCACCCTGGAGGCAGGCAGGGTGTTTCTTGGCATGGGCCCCCACTGCACGCTCACTTGCCGCACGCTCCTGCCACGGCGACGCGGGCCCCGGCTTCTGACACCGCGTTCCGGCTGCACGCAGAAGCGACCCTAGGCAAGAGGACCTCTGGCGCGCGGCTTTCGGGGCTTTCGCGGGGGAGGCCACATCGCCGCAGCCTGAGCGCGCCAGCCAGTGCTGGCGGGAGCCCTGTGGGCCCGCACCACAGGTCACTCTCGAAGGGGCCCTGGGACACACAAATACATAGACACAAACAAGAGGAATCCCATGTTCTCCAATCTGTTCTAGGTTTTTGTCTTCCCCCCCACTTCCCATATTTTCCCATATTTTCTGGGGAACCGACGATTCATTGTGTCTGTGTGATTTTTCCCCTCCTGAACTCTGGCCAAGGGCCACTCCTGCGCGAAGCCGAGCGTGGACCGTTGCAGCCTTGCACGCCCTCGGCCCCTGGAGCCCCCAGAATTCGGCGGCGAGCCCACAAGGAGGCGAGAGGGGGTGGGCCTTCTCAGAAGGCTCGGAAGTCCCCTGGCCTTCGGAGAACTTTTCGAAGCCTTCCCCCAAGGCACGGAACACCCCTCAGAAGGCCCGAGGCCTCCTGAGGCCTTCTGAGAGGCCCCGCCGCCTTCTGAGAAGGCCTTCTCCTCTTCACTTCCTCCCCCCTCGCTCGCCGCCGATGATTCAGCTCAACACGACCCCCCGCCGATGAGTCAGTTCGGCGTAGCCCCACGGCCCCACTGAAATTTCTGTTGGCCTTCAGCAAGAAGCAAAACCTGCAGAACAAATGGCATCAACTTTGTCGTGAATTCTCCTTAGGCAATAGGTACCGATACCGCTGCAGAATTTCGAGGAGAATCCAACGGAGGCGACGACGGCCTCCCAGGAGGCCCAAGGAGGGGAGAACGAAGGATGGGCAGCGGCATCAGAACGTCTTCCTCCTCCGAATTTCCCTTCTTCGGTCCAAGCGCTACGCCCGCTGCCAGAGATGTGTCGTCAAACGATGGCGAGCAAGCGCGCGGGGGGGCGGCTGGAGAAGTCCGCCGAGGTCAGGAGCTGCCGCAAGGGGTCGCCGCCGGCCTCCGGGGCGGGCCGGGGAGGCCTTGGGCAGGAGACCGCCAGGATGGAGGAGGGCTTCCGAAGGCATACAAAAATTGGAGGCCTCCTAGATGGGGTCCGAATAGATGGGGTCGGAGGATCGCGCTCGCATCGCCGATACATCGGCGATGCATTGGCGACGTCGGCGTGGAGAAAATCCAGCTCCACATCGAGCCGCATCGGCGATGCATTGGCGATGCGGCGCGATCCTCCGACCCCGTTCTCTCCGACCTCATCTAGGAGGCCTAGAACAAAAACATCGCACAGGGCCAGAGGGCTTCTGAGAAGTCCAGCCGCCTTCTGAGAAGGCCTCATCCTTATCACCTCGGCCGCACGCAAGAGTGAAGAGTGACCTTCAGTGCGCGGACCACAGGGGCGCAAGGTGGCCAACTCCAAGCGCGCAGGCAGCCACCATCGCATCGCACTCAGCGATCGGGGGACCCCGGTGAGCCCGCACCAAAGGTCACTCCAGCGAAGGGTCACTCGGGTCACTCTTACACACCGGTCGGAAGAAGTAGATAGACACATGCAGCAGGAAGGCGGATAAAGTAGATTGGGTTCGGGCCCGCCCCAAGAATCACAAGCAGCAGCCAAACCATACCGATTCCTGAAGTAGGACGGCGCTTGAATAAGATTGCGTTCTGGGAATCCCAAGACACCCAATTACTTTCAACGACCGATGGGTGCGTGCAGTCGACCACCTCCCCCCCTCTCGCTCGCCGCTGGAGGTCACCGGTCCCCAGGTTTTTCGGGGTCCTGGGGCTGCCCACGGGCCCCAGGATACAGAGCTGCGGAGCAGCTCGGGAGGAGGAGCTGGCCCCAGGGGGGCGCCCGAGGGCCGGGGACCCGTTTCCTGGAAGACCCGCTTGGCTTCATGAGCGGGGCCCAGGGGCACAAAACCAAGTTAATATACACAAGCCCTCGGATTCCCAAGATGTTCCGTATGTTCGGGATGCTCGTCTTTCCCTTTACCTGCCATGCTTTCCACCGTTTCCTGGGACAAATCGACGATGCTCTGTGTCTGTGTTTTCCTTTTCCTCCCGAGGATAGGCGGGGGACTCCTGAGAGTGGCGGCGTGGGGCGTGGCGAAACTCGCCTTAGACAATGTTTTTCGTTTCCGTTACGGTTCCGATGTCCCTGGTCTTGTCTTATGTTGCTCCCATCGTATTTAAGGACCACATCCCCCAACAAAAATTGAGCACCCGGAAAAGTGTCGAAATAGTGTCGAAACAATGTCGGGCGAGTGCCTCCCAGGGCCCGACACGTGAAAACCGAGTTTTGCAACTTTTTGCGGGCTCGAAATTCTTTCTGGTAGTCAAGGCTAAAGTAGGTTGGAATATCATAAGTCTTGTCTTCGTTCCGCCTTCGCCGCAACACGAAATCAAAACGAACATGGTCCACGAGATCGCCCGAACACCGCAGCGTTCGAGCCCTGGGGCGTGAGCCCTCTGGAAAGCCTCCCAAATAGGGCCGGAGCAAATGGGGTCGGAGGATCGCGCCGCATCGCCGAGACATCCGCAGCTTCGGCGATGCATCGGCGCCGTCCGCGCGGACAAAAGCGAGCCCCAAGAGGCCCCAAGGACGGCCCCACAGACTTCCAAGACGGCCCTAGAGCGCACCAAATGTGCCCCATGACGGCCCAGAGGAGCCCCCAAAGACGGCCTCCGAAGGCCAAGAGGCCCCTCAGAGGTCCCCAGGGGCCCCCCAGAGGCCCCCAAGGGGCCCTCAGGAGGCCCCAAGCGGCCTCCTTTTCTTCCTTCTCCTCCTCCTTTTCCTCCTTGTCCTCACTCTCATCCTCCTCTCCCTTCCTCCCACAAGTGTTTCCCCAACGGATTCCACAATGGCTATGCGAACACGTATTTAGCCCAATAGCTTGCAAGACGTCGGCCCAACGTGTGTCCACACATGCATTCCCAAACGTATAGGACGGTAATGGTTCGCCGTAGGAGTCTTCGGTACACACCGCGCTCTGCGTAACACTAGAAGACGTTGTGTGCGTGTGCTCTTCTTTGAGCCACGAGTGCCCACGAGATGCTGAGCGCCTGGTGTGTTGCTAGGGCACAGCCTGCGCTTCTGTGACTACCCTTGACGCGTCCCCCTTTCCCTCAATCAAGACCTTCTCTTCCATTTCCTCTTGGGCAAGCCATGGAGGCACACACGCCGGAGGCGTCAGCCTTCTCTCCGTGTCTCCTCCTCCTGAGGACTCCTCCTGCCCTCTCCTCCATCTTCGGGAGCGGCCAAGGAGGGGGGTGTCCAAGAGGGGGGGATGCAAATCATGACCGGCGGCATGTGCGCGGCCCAGCGGGGGGACCAGGGACGTAATAAAATAAGTAGAGGCGCCATGAGATCTGGGGAAATCTCATGGCCCCCGCCATGATATCCCCCCCCCCTAGTCATCACCCCCCTCTTTGCCGCCCCCGACATCTGCTTCCCGGCCGGCCTCCAGAAGGGGCGCCCTGGCGGCGTCGCTCTGCAGGGCCTGACAGTGGCCGACGAGGCGGCAGCCGTGGAAAAATCCGCCGACCCCCTGGGGTTTCCTCGGCGTGTGAACCTGGCCCGGTGGAGGGGGGTACTAGCCAACGGGGCCGGGGGGGGGTCGGGGGGGGGCCCAGGATGGCGCACGAGGGCCCCGAGAGGTCCCCAAGACGGCCCCAAGAAGCGCTCAGGACGGCCTCCGAGATCGCCTACCAAACGCGCCCACGACCGCCTCCGGGATCGCCTACTCGAAACGGCCCCGATCCTCTCCAACACGACTGCAGACCCTCTCCAACACGACTGAACGCATTCAGTACGGTCGGATCTAGGACAGAAGAACATCCTTCACACTGAAGAACGTTCGAGGGAATCCCCCCCCCCAGGATGCACAAGCACATCCTGCAGGCACGAAGAGCACTACGTAAGGTACCCTCTCCACACCGACTTCGATCTTCTACCTCGGGCCGACCGCAGGCCACGCGCGACGAAGCCGGCGCTCAGAGGCGCGCATGTCCTCCAGGTGCACTTCCCGCCGTTTCGTGCTCAGGACTGCCGCAAGCCTACAAGCGCATACGGTGGGGGCAGTGGATAAGGCATCCTCAGATACGGAATCCATGGTCTGGGAACTGGTGGAATTCCGACCGTGGGTCGCGGCCATTGGCATCGCCGCCGCCCTCATTAGATCAGGAAGCCTCCAGGGTCTGCAGCCTCCTGGGCACATCTCGGCGGTGGACGAACCTCCCTTTAGTAGACCTCCCCTTAGTGAAAACGACCTGGGACCGAAACCGACGGACCTGGACCCGCAAAAGTGACGGCCTCGACGCCCTCTTGTGAACCGAAAACGGCCAATTCCTTAATCGACGTGTCAGGGTAGAAGGTCTGTCCACCCCCGACACCCCTTAACGAACGCACCCACCGGACCTGCTTCGCACTTGCTGCCCTCGCTCGAACGTCCTGCGCTGCGGACGCGCCCTTTTTCTGTCGGGCTCCCCACGCGGTGCTTCATATGGGCTTCGGCCTCGGCGGCTATAGCACTTGCAGCACTCGCACCGCCCCAGGGCCCCATGGGGCAACCCGCGGAGCCCCAAGGACGGCCTCACACGAGAGAACCCAAAGGCCATCCCCAAAAAGCTACAGGCTGGCCCGGGAGCGCCCCGAGACGGTCCAAGAGGCCCCCAATCTGGCTCCCAGACTGCCTCAAGGACCCCCCCCCCCCAAGGGAGATAAGGTGTTACTGCGGCCCGTTGGTTGTTACTGCGGCCCGGTGGGTGTTAGTATGGCCAGGGGTCCTCCGGAGTGTATTAATTATCGAGTACGGTGAAGGGGGGGGGAGGGGGTCCAAAAAGGCTCCGCCCCCCCCCCTTTCTCCTGAGAGCCTCTCGGAAAAACCTCTGGTGCTCTTCGAAGAGCTTCTTGGAGCCGCCGAAGACCTTCTTGGAGCCGCCTAAGAGCCTCTTGGGCTCTCCGAAGAGCCTCTTGGGCTCTCAGAACTACTACTACTACTACTACTACTACTACTACTACTACTACTACTACTACTACTACTACTACTACTACTACTACTACTACTACTACTACTACTACTACTACTACTACTACTACTACTACTACTACTACTACTACTACTACTACTACTACTACTACGACTACGACTACTACGACTACTACGACTACGACTACTACTACTACTACTACTACTACTACTACTACTACTACTACTACTACTACTACTACTACTACTACTACTACTACTACTACTACTACTACTACTACTGACTACTACTACTACTACTACTACTACTACTACTACTACTACTACTACTACTACTACTACTACTACGACTACTACTACTACTACTACTACTACTACTACGACTACGACTACGACTACGACTACGACTACGACTACGACTACGACTACGACTACGACTACGACTACTACTACGACTACCACTACTACTACTACCACCACTACTACTACTGCTGCTACTACTACTACTACTA
This sequence comes from Prorocentrum cordatum, assembly GCA_963575745.1. Taxonomy (NCBI): domain Eukaryota; class Dinophyceae; order Prorocentrales; family Prorocentraceae; genus Prorocentrum; species Prorocentrum cordatum. Next base: position 157,238 of record CAUYUJ010019374.1, on the reverse strand, counting down.
ATACTACTACTACTACTACTACTACTACTACTACTACTACCACTACCACTACCACTACCACTACCACTACTACTGCTACTGCTACTGCTGCAACTACTACTACTACTACTACTACTACAGCTACAACAACAACTACTACTACTACTACTACTACTACTACTACTACTACTAGTACTGCTACTACTACTACTACTACTACTACTATTACTACTACTACTACTACTACTACTACTGCTACTACTACCACCACTACTACTACTACTACTACTACTCCTACTACTACTTCTCGTCGTCCCTAGCGCCCTACGGCTCGCACTCCCTAGCGCCAGTACTTCCTAGGGCTAGCACTCCCTAGCGCCAGTACTTCCTTGCACCCCCTCGGACTAGCACTCCCTAGGACTAGTATTCCCTAGGGCTGGTACTCCGTCGTGCGAGTACTCCCTAGGACGAGTACTCCCTTGGACGAGTACGCCCTAGGGGTAGTAATTCCTAGGACTGGTACTCCCTGGGGCTAGCACTCCCTGCTACTACTACTCCGTAGGACTAGTACTCCCTATGAATGATATTACCGAACACCAGCACTACAGCACCATAGTACTACCACACTACAGCACCACTACCACAGTACCAGCACCACAACACCACAACACTGCTACAACAACACCACAACACCGCTACCACAATACCACAACCACAACACCACAACACCGCTACCACAAGACCACTACCACAGCAGCACTGCCACTACGACAACACTACCACCTACTAACAACTCAACAACACTACCAACACCACACCGCTAACACAACACTACCAACACCACACCACTAACACAGCACACCACTACCAACACCACACCACTAACACAGCATACAGCACAACCCGCCACTACCAACACCACACCACTAACACAACACTACCAACACCACACCAATAACACAGCACAGCGACCACCACACCACTAACACAGCACTACTACCACGTTGGTTCCAGATGGGAGTTACTGTGGCCACTTTTGCCTGCGCGGGAGTGCATTCCTTTAAGGGTTGCGAATCTCTCCAGATCTAACATGAGATACCTTTACATATTACTTTTCATTGAGCGGCCTGCGCGGGCCACAGTAACTCCCATCCCGCCGCGCGACGGGCCACACTAACACCCAACGGGCCACACTAACACCCAACGGGCCACAGTAACAACCGGTCGCCCCCCAAGGAGCCCCCAGGTGAGCGTTTTCTTCTCTGGCGTGTCGACATTGGGCAGACGGGGAGTGGAAGGGGAGGGGGTCTGGCTCCAGACCTCTGCCTAGCGCGACTGCTTGCAACAATGCGTCCCACGGGGGAGACTCCACCCACTTGAAGCCGGTGCCAGGAGCAGCCAAGATCTACTCCACATGGGGGGGGGGAGGGAGCTCACGCGCCCGCGCCGATCGGGAGCACAACGAGCAAGGAAACGACCACAGGACGACTCGGGAACACACGGCAAAAGCTTGCCTGGCCGGGATGCCCCGCGAAGCGGCGTGCATCCCTCCTGGTCCAGCGACGGCGCCATCTTCGGGTTGCACGCCGCCCAGATCTCCTTGAGGGCCTTTCTGGGCAGCCCCGACCTGCCCAGAGGCTGGAAGAAGGAAAGCCGCTATGACCATACATAAATGTTCGGAGCTCCGCGCGGAGTTCTCGGATCGGCGCTGAACCTCCTCTTCCTCCTCCTCCTCCTTCGGGCGCGCGGAGCGAGCCAGGGTCAGGTCGGGCATGTCCTCCTGCGAGCGGACTTTGGAAGACGAGTCAACATACTCAACGAATAATCAGACATAGACAAGCAGGCACGAACATCGCAGAATAAGCGGACATAGAGAATAGACATAGATAAGCAGACAGATAATAATCAACGAATAATCAGACATAGAGTCAGCATACTCAACAGATAATCAAGCATAGACAGAGAGGCACGAACATCGTCCCAGAACTATCTCTTGACTGTTCTCGAAGATGCCTCCTGTAGAGGGGCACGCCCGACGTAACGCCATGGGGGCGGCGCCGGAGCGGCCGTCCAAGGGGGGTCCAGCGCCGCTCCGAAGAAAGCCGCGCGGAGATCCGAGGGTGTATGCCTACGGCGGTGTTCCTTCTCCCGGATAGCCCACCACGCTGCCTCCGGGGAGACGTAAGATTAGGTCGGGCCTGTCCCCCTACAGGAGGATTTTCGACGAAACATAAAACAGACCCCAAACATACACCAAAAAGGTCAAAAAATACTCCGAAAATAGTCCCCGGACTATTTTTGTATTCTTTTCTGACTATGTTTCGGGTATCTGTTATTTTTCGTCGAAAATCCCCCTGTAATTAGGGGGACAGGCCCGACTTAAACGTAAGACTCGGGTTCGGGGCACGGGGCCATGACGAGAACGAGGAGACCCAATTTGGAATTTGGCGCGAGCTCCCGCGGGAGACGTCCCACGAAACCCACAGACCGTTCTGAATCCATGGCGGGCTCGCCCGAGAGGCGACGGCAAGCCCGAGCTCCAGCGCGCTCGAGCCTTCCGTTTCCCCGATGCCTGGGTCCCCCCCGCCGCAGTCCACGAAGGCCCTCGCGTAGACCTCGCTCTCCTCCCGCGTCCAGCCGCTGCCGGCGGCGCCGGGCGGCGAGCCCGCCGCCGCGCCGAGCGCCGCGGCGGCGGCGGCGGCCGCGGGGGCGGCGGCCTCCTTCGCCCGCTGCCCCGCGCCCGCCAGGGCGGCCACGGCGGCGGCCCCCTTCTGCTGGGCCGCCGCGGCCGCGGCCGCGGCGTGCTGCTGCGAGGCCGCCGCCGCGGCGCCCGCGCCCGCCGAGGCGGCGGCCCCCTGCAGCTGCGCCGCCTGCTGCGCCGCGGCCGCCGCCGCGGCCTGCGCCCGCTGCTGCAGGAAGCCCGCCGCCGCGGCGGCGCCCTTCGGCTGCCCCGTGCCCGCGGCGGCCGCGGCCTCTGTCGCCGGAGTCCCGGGCGAGGCGCCGCGGGTCCTGCGCAGCGTCTCGTGGGTTCCGGGGAGCTCCTTGCGGGCCAGCTCCCCCGCAGCGCCGCCCGTCTGGTACGTGACCGTCACCATCTGCCCCGAGACCTTCTCGACGGTGCCGGGGCACCAAGCTTGCTTGGAGTTGCTGTACACCTCGACCGCGTCGCCCACCTGGAGCCCGTGCGAAGCATGGGCGGGATAGCCGCCAGGCGCGGAGGCTTGCGGCGAGGCGGGGCCGCCTGTCGGCGTCGCCTGCGCGCCGCCTCGTGTCCTGCGCAGCGTCTCGTGGGTCCCGGGGAGCTCCTTACGAGCCAGCTCTCCCGCAGCCCCACCCGGCGTCTGGTACGTGACCGTCACCATCTGCCCCGAGACCTTCTCGACGGTGCCGGGGCACCAAGCTTGCTTGGAGTTGCTGTACACCTCGACCGCGTCGCCCACCTGAAGCCCGTGCCCACCCTCGGGCTGGCCAGCCGGGAGCATCGGGAGCTGCTCCTCTGGCTCCTTCTCCTTGCCCCCGAACATGTTCTTGATGCCCCCCGCGGCCCCCTTCAGCTTGTCCTTGATGCCCCCCGTGGCCTCTGCGAAGGCAGACCTCCGCTTGGGCGACGTCGCCTCCTGGGCGGGCTCCTGGGCAGCCGCGGGGTCCGCCGCCTCCTGGGCGGGCTCCTGCGCGGGCGGCGTGCTGTCCACCGTCAAGAGGCCCGCCCGCAGCAGCGGGTTGACCGCGGCGCCGGCCGCCTTTCGGCGGCGAGCTAGGGCAGAAGTGAGGAGGAGCAGGCCTCCTCAGGAGGCGGCGGGGCTTCCCAGAAGCCCTCGCGCCTCACTTTGGAGTCCCGAAACGATGCGGCGACAGACCGTGCGGTGACCTCGAAATCCCCCAAGACCTCACCGCACGGTCCGTCACCGCACGGTCTCGGGACCCCGGAGGCCCCTGTCGCACGAGACGTCCTCGGAGAGGGTCTGGAGAGTCCCACAACCGTGCGGTGACCCCGAAGCCCCACCGACCCACCGCACGGTGCGGTCGCCACCCCGTTGAGGGCCCTCGCGCCTCACGAGACGTGGCCTGCGTCTCCGGGGGAGGCCCGGGCAACTTCCTGAGAGGGCCGGCGGGCCTCCGAGCCTTCCGACGAGGCCCGCCCTCTCGCGGACGCCCAGGTGGCCTCTGGGGCATGGCTCGGCTCTCTGGCGGCCGCTCTCGGCACGCTCCGGGCCCCCCCCCCCCGGAGCGCCTCCGGCGAGGAGCAGCTTCGGGACAAAGCAGCAAGCACCCCGAGGCTGGAAGACCGCCGAGCACAGCCGACACCGTCCGCAAGCTCCGGAGATCGGACCTCGAGCCCCTTCGCGCTCCTTCTCGCTCGCCGCCCCCCTGGCCATCGCTCGGGCGTCCGTTCCCTGTGCTTTCTTAGGTTTCATGCGTGTTTTTTAAGCCAAATGATCAAGGATGTTCCTCGATGGTCCTCGCCGAAGGAAAAAATGTGTTCCTTCGGCGAGGACCGAGAGATGCCAAGCCCTCGCTAGCCGCCGGGCCTTGGCTGCGCTGTTGGTCGGCACGGGGGCGGCCTCCTGGGCGGGGGCAGCCTCCAGGATCGGCGCCAGCGGCCCCGCGCCGCCCGCGGCGGGCGTCGGGGGCGGGAGGCCGAAGAGGCTCTGGCGCATGCTGCTCATCGACTCGGCCACCTCTGGAGCGGGGAGGAGGAGGGAGGAGGAGGAGGAGGAGGAGGAGGAGGAGGAGGAGGAGGAGGAGGAGGAGGAGGAGGAGGAGGAGGAGGAGGAGAGAGGAGGAGGAGGAGGAGGAGGAGGAGAGGAGGAGGAGGAGGAGGAGGAGGAGGAGGAGGAGGAGGAGGAGGAGGAGGAGGAGGAGGAGGAGGAATAGGAGGAGGAGGAGGAGGAGGAGGAGGAGGAGGAGGAGGAGGAGGAGGAGGAGGAGGAGGAGGAGGAGGAGAGGTGGGAGAGCAAGGCGGGGGCGACGAAGACAGAAGAGCAAACGATGAGTGCCCTGGCAGAATGTTCGGGGGGGCGCGCACGGTGATTCGCGATCCATGGGTCTGGCGCGCGGCCGCCAGATCCATGGATCGGGGGAGGTGCCCTCCCCCAACTTGCGGTAGGTGCCGCCTCGCTCGGCGGCGGAAATCAGCGATTTCCCGTGGAAGCGGGACCCGTCGCTAATCCACGCCCCCTAGGGGCCTGTCCCCAACTGGGAGTGTGTAGTGGTCGGCCTGCTGGGATACGACGGCCCCGTGGGGATGCGTCATTTCGTCGTCGTCGCCGCCGCCGCCGCCGCCGTCGCCGTCGCCGTCGCCGTCGCCGTCGCCGTCGCCGTCGCCTTCGCCGTCGCCGTCGCCGTCGCCGTCGCCGTCGCCGCCGCCGTCGCCGTCGCCGTCGCCATCGCCGTCGAAGTCGTCGTCGTCGTCGTCGTCGTCGTCGTCGTCGTCGTCGTCGTCGTCGTCGTCGTCCTCTGCGCTCGCAAGCGGACGTCCCGAACGAGACGGAACCACCTTCTTCGCCTGCGTGAGGCCCGCCGAGGGCTTCTTCTCGGCCGCCTGCAGCACGTCGGCCGGCACGGCGCTGCGGATCCTGGAGCTCTGCAGCGAGAAGGCGGCCTGCGCGTCGGGCGGCAGCTCCTGCTGCACGCGCGACAGAAAGTCCGAGGACGCGTCCAGCGCGGAGACCCAGCCTGGCGAGTGGAGGAGCAGGTTGAGCACCTCTGGAGGAACATCACACATTTGAGGTCGGGCATGTCCTCCCACGGGCGGATCTTGGAAGACAAATAGAAGCAAGTCAAACATAATCCAACAGTCAACAGCGCACGAAACATCGCCACCTGTTTTTTTATTTTTCTGGGGCACTCCTCTTGTGGAGGGACATGCCCGACTCGACGCAAGTTGCGCAATTTCGGAGGTCCGCGGATTTTCCGGATCTGCGCTGGGCTCCCCTCTCTGGCGCGCGGAGCGCGCTGGGGGGCGGCGGCAGAGACACCGCTGGGGGGGGGGTTCCAGCGCAGGCCCACCTCCGCGCGGAGCGCCGAACACCAAGGCTTACAGCAGGGGCCCGACCACAAGAAACCCTCTACAGGAAACCCAGCCCAGAGACCCCAGGACGTCCATGCATTTTTGGCGTGGGAGCGTCACGCCTTCCGTCGCAGAACCATCGAGACACATTCGAGAAACCCAGGGCACCCTGCAGGCGGGCAATGTGTTTCGTGGCATAGGCCCCAACTGTACAAGGCAATTTTTAATACATAGTTCTTTTGTTTGAAAAGGAACGGATTTTTATACATGGTTAATCTATGAATAATTGTATGCATGAACTCATCGTTGTTATAAATAACAAACCCTGCATGTTTAATACATGGTCCGCACGCGGAGCATGTATAAGACGGCACTGTGCGTTTTCTCTTCGAACCTCGCAGATCTGCTTCATGCGGATCCTGTGGTGCCGCTTCGTGAAGTCCACCAAGAAGTCGAGCACCACCGGCCCGTGCCCGGCCTCGGCCTCGTAGACCTCGGGCAGGTGCGCGGCGTGCAGGCAGCCGCGCCGCAGCTGGTTGAACGCCGACAGGCCGGGGTCGTCGGTCCTCTTCGGCACCTCGAGCGCCACGACCATGTCGATCCCCTTGCGGAGCTGGTCTCTGGCGGGCCCGGACTCGGCCGCACGAGCCTCTGGGGGGCTGCCAGAGGTGGTCCTGGCCCGAGGTGCCCCCAGCTGCTGGAGGCCACTTTTGAGCCTGATCCTCGTGTCTCGTGCTCTGGAGGCCACCTGGCCCCCCCCCCTGGAGGTACTCTGCCCCAGCGCCACGGAGCAGAAGTCGGCGGATAAGCGGCTCATGGAGCAAGAGGGCCCAGAGCCGCACAGGAGCTGAGGAGAAGAGGGGAGGACCACGAGGGAGAGGAGGGGAGGACGACAAGGAAGAGGAGGAGGAGGAGGCGGAGGCGGAGGAGGAGGAGGAGGAGGAGGAGGAGGAGGAGGAGGAGGAGGAGGAGAAGTAGGAGAAGGGGGGAGGGAGGAGGAGGGAGGGAGGGAGGAGGGGAGGAGGGGGAGGGGGAGGGGGAGGGGGAGGGGGAGGAGAGGAGGAGGAGGAGGAGGAGGAGGAGGAGGAGGAGGAGGAGGAGGAGGAGGAGGAGGAGGAGGAGGAGGACGACGACGACGAGGAGGGGAGGACGACGAGGCAGCGGAGGGGAGGACGACGAGGAAGAGAGAAACCATATAGCCAACGACACGAACTGGCCCTGAAAACGCGACGCCACCTGGCCTGCCAAAATGGTGCGACCCGCCCCCCCCGGGCCCGCTGGGCCTCGTCAGGGGTGCACCGAAGGCCACCTGCAAAGGAGAATCAGCTGCACGAACAGAAGCTTTCGGAGAACCGCTCGGAGCGCGCCAGGGGCGGCGCCGGAGGCGCCGCCAGGGGGGCCCAGCGCCGATCCAAGAACTCCGCGCAGAGTTCGAGGGTTTATGCTTATGATGTAGCTCTTTCTTCCTCGACCAATGGCGATTCTGGAGACGCCTTCATGCCAGGGCAGCACCCGAGCTCAGTGAAGGATTTCTTGGCCTTCAGCAGGAAAATATGCGTCATCAACTGTTTGAGCACTCAGTTTGCCCTTAACGAACTTTTGTGCCTTCAGGGGTACTTCGGGCAGCACCCGAGCCGAGCCTCTGCGGCCGCGGCGCCGCCGTCGCCCGCCGGGCTCTCCTGGTCCTCCTGCAGCAGGCCCTGCCTCAGCAAGTCAGCCTCGCGGAATCTGGCGATGCTCTGGTGGACGTTGACCTGCTGGGGCTCCTGCAGGATGCGGAGCGGGAGGAGGAGGAGGAGGAGGAGGAGGAGGAGGGAGGAGGGAGGAGGAGGAGAGGAGGAGGAGAGGAGGAGGGAGGAGAGGGAGGAGGGAGAGGAGGGAGGAGGAGGAGGAGGAGGAGGGAGGAGGAGAAGGAGGAGGAGGAGGAGGAGGAGGAGGAGGAGGAGGAGGAGGGCGCCGCCTCAGCAGAGCTGCCCCGACTGCGGGGAGTGGCGCGCAGCGCCGTAGCGCTCAACAGGCGACGTCGAGGAATCCACCTTCAAGTGCAGACCACTGCTCGGCAGAGAGGGGCAGACGAAACCAACTTCCATGCCCTGCGTCGAGATGAGGAGCATCGGCGGTGGACAGACCTCCCTTCCTTAGACCACCCTCTCGTGAAAACGGCCTAGGACCGACACCGACGGACCTGGACCCGCAAGGATGACGGCCGCGGCGCCTCCTCGCGAGCCGCAATCGGCCAATTTGCTAGTCGACGTTGTCCCTCTACGGGGTACGATTTTTTTTTTTTGGGGGGATATTTGACTATTTTTGAACTTGTTTGCATATTTTTGTTTGTTCCTCCCAAATCCGCCTGTGGAGGGACACGCCCGGCTTGAGGGTAGGAGGTCTATCAACCTCCGAGGGAAGGGCTCCTGCAGGATGGCGCACATTTTCCACTCGTGCCGACCCTCGCTAGGCCCAACCTGGGCCCAGGAGCGGGGGCCCGGACAATGCGTCCGTGGAAGCGGTTCCTGCGTCGAGGGTCGTCGGGTCGGCTGAACAACGGCGGCGGTCGAGGATAGGAGGACGAGAAGAAGGAGGAGGAGGAGGACGATGAGGAGGAGGAGGAGGAGGAGGAGGAGGAGGAGGAGGAGGAGGAGGAGGAGGAGGAGAGGAGGGAGGCAGAGGGAGGAGGAGGGAGGAGAAGGGACGAGGGAGGAAGATCGAGTTGCTGGGGCTCCTGCTGGATGACGAGCAGGAGGAGGGGCAGGAGCAGGAGGAGGAGGAGGAGGAGGAGGAGGAGAAGGAGGATGAGGAGGAGGAGGACGAGGAGGACGCGGAGGACGAGGAGACGCGGAGGACGAGGAGGGAGGAGGAGGAGGAGGAGGAGGAGGAGAGGAGGGAGGGGAGGAGGAGGGAGGAGGAGGAGGAGGAGGGAGGAGGAGGATGAGATGATGGTGATGCTGATGATGATGACGATGATGATGATGATGATGATGATGATGATGATGATGATGATGATGATGATGGTGATGCTGATGATGATGAGGAGGACGCGGAGGAAGAGGAGGCGGGACGAGGGAGGACGGAGGAGGAGGAGGAGGAGGAGGAGGAGGAGGAGGAGGAGGAGGAGGAGGAGGAGGAGGAGGAGGAGGAGAGAGGCAGAGAGAGGAGGAGGGAGGAGAAGGGATGAGGGAGGAAACTCGAGTCAGCTGGACAGGGTCAGCTGAGTTCACGCATCGAGGATCGAGCCGTTCAGGGGCGGTGCAGGCGGACAGTTGGTAGACGAAACAAGGATGCATCGATAATCTCGAGAAGCTCCGAGAATCTCTAGAAGCTCGATAAACTCCGCGAATCTCGAGAAATTCCGACGATAAGATCATGTGAAGATACATCGAGAATCTCTGAGACGCGGCGGCCCTGGATAATGTCTCGGGCGACGCGGCCTTCTCGGAGCATTCCGGAGCGCTCTGAGAGCTCCTCGTCCGAGCCCCCGTCCAGCCCCTCCCCCCTCGAACCTGGGACCGCCACCCCGCAAACCGCTGGAGACCTCGGAGAGAGCCTTCGGAAATCGTGCGCTGCCTCTGGGAGCCCTCGAGAATCCATCCTCGGGGCCAGGCGCCCCCGAGAGCGGCCCCAGCGGCCCTAGGACGCCGAACTTGGGAGGATCCATCCCCGCTCCTCCACCACTTCTTCCTCCTCCGCCTCCTCCGCCTCCTCCTCCTCCTCCTCCTCCCTCTCCTCCTGCTCCTGCTCCTGCTCCTCCTGCCATATTGCTCCTCCTGCTGCCTCCTCCTCCTCATCCTCCTTCCTACTCCTCCTGTGCCTCCTCGTCCTGCTCCTCCTCGCGTCGTGTTCTTTGTGCGCACTCCTCCTCCTCCTCCTCCTCCTCCTGCTCCTGCTCCTGCTCCTGCTCCTGCCTGCTCAGCCTCCTCCTCCTCCTCCTCGTCTTGCTCCTCCCGCCCTTCCTCCTCCCCCCCCAGCACAGGACCCAGTACGCCCCCCCCCCCCCCCCTCCCCCCCGGGAATGCTCGGGCACACTTGGGCGCGAACATACGCCCCTAACTCTCCTGCTCCTCCCCCTGCTTCATCTCCTCCTTCCCTCCTCCTGTTTGCTGTGGCCCCTCGTCCGCTCTTCCTCCTCCGAGCGGGGCTGCGGTGGCATCTGCTGGACCCCATGCGCGAGCCAAACACATCGGTCACGGCAGGTTCGTGCCGTGACGACCGCGGCGTTGGCTTCTGACGCGGCGTGGGTCGTTCCAGCCTGAACGATCGCGGAGATCGGCCGCTTCTGGACATCAGCGCCGTCGCCCCCCACGCGCGGGGGCCGCCGCCGCGTCGGTACGGCACGAACCTGCCGTCGGGGAGGTGCGCACGTTACTGGGCGAGAACAACCGCGAGGCGGCAGCAAGAGGGCACGACAAGACCGTTTTTGTTACCAATTCCGTCTTGCTGTTTTTGTTGCTGGCTCCGACGCCGTTATTTTCCGTTTCCGTCGCTGTTTTTTGCCGGTCCCGGCTCCGGCTCCAAGCCTGGAGCCGTTTTTTTGCTGTTTCCGATCGGTTGCCGTTTGGGGTCGACGTTTTGTTCCCCGTTTCCCACTTTCAAGAGGCACTTTTTTCGGAAGCCGTGAGGAAACGGCCCTGCCGCTTCCAGGGCCCAGGGCTTGCCCGCCCAAGCCGCCCCGTCTCATCTCCCATCCAGCTCCTCCGCCTCCGCCTCCCCCATCCGTCCCTCCCTTCCTCCCTCCCTCCTTCTCCCCCCCTTTCCGATCCGACCCTCTCCCCCTCCCCCTTTCCCCCCTTCCCCTTGGGGGGACAGGAAAGTACCGATACCGGTCGTCCCTGGACCTCTCCCAGAAGTGCGTTGCCCAAATTCCGAAGCACATCCAAAACATGGCGACGAAGGCCTGTCCAAGAGGCCTGGGAAAGCGAACGCGAGGCCCGAGCAACGACATGGGTAACCGTGGACTGCGATGTTCGCGCCCGTTTCACCTTCAGGCGAAACTATATTACGATCCGCCCCTGTAAATGATATTCGGCCCCCAGAACCGCCAGCGCGGGATTTCACAAAGATCACAAACAACAAAAAAACCCAACGAGACCCTGATCGGATGCTTGCAGGATTTCTGGCGAACTCCTCAGGACTCCTTGGGATTTCGAAATGATTCTTGAAAGATTCCTGCAGGATGCTTGGAGGATTCCTGCGTTCTCTTGGGGCCCCTGGATGATTCCTGAAGATTCCTGGCAAATTCTTAGAGGATTCCTGAAACATGCCTGCACAATTTCTGAACATTCCACCAGGTTTCCGGATGATTCCTGAAATATTCCTGGAAGATTGCAGAATGAGCCAACGAAGATTCATAACACATCTTGGAGGATCCAGGAAGATTCCTGCAAGATCCAGGCAAGATGTCCGCAATATCATGGAAGGCCGCTCAAGTCCGGTTCCCGCCAACATCAGCGTAATATCCCAACAAGTCGGGGAACGATGCGGAGCGGTGCGGGCGGCCGCGCGGTGCTGTGGGCCCCGTCGCTGTGGTATGACATGACATGTATCACGAGTGAGGGGCAACGATAGGGGGGGACTGACATATATGGGGGATGCATCGACCTGGAAACGGCGATACATCGCCGATAAATCGGCGATAGACCCCCGACAGTGAATCCGCACCTTCCGGTGCAGGTTGGGTCTATCGGACCCCTGTCGGCGATCAGTGGGCGATTGGGGTTCGATGCGTCCCCCCCGATGCCTATCCCCCCCTATCGTTGCCCCCGAATGAAACAATACCTCACTTGGACTCCAAAGAGAGCCCGGCGAGGGTTACAACATCCCCCAAATATTCCCCCAACCGGCGCCAGCTGGAACCGGAGAGGGGATCAATGGAGGATCCCAGACCCCAGGTGGACTCGACCATGGGGCTGCCCCATACAAGAAACCCAGTCAGTTCGCGAAGCGGGCAGCCCTCCGTCCTCGTCTTTCGGGCGGAAGTTTCGTCACAGCTCGCTGTGAATCTTCGAACTGCGAAATGTCTCGATCAATCAACCAGGTTTGCAAAGGGCGCGCCCTCCTCTCTCGTCCTGTTCTCTTTGCGTACTACCCCCTTATAACTGGTGCTCAAACCACCAACGCTCTACTGCCCAGAAGAGGCGGGGGGAACAGGCGTAATTATAACTGCCGGTGCTAGATTCGGGGATGGACAAACCCCCCCTTTAGCAAAACGTGGTTTAGTGAAAACGACCTGAGTCCCAACCTGGCGGCGCAAGCGTGGAAAATAATGGTCACAACGCCCTCCCGAAAACCGAAAACGGACAATTCACTAATCGACGTGTCACTGTTGGGGGCTCTGTCCACCCCCGATAGATAAAGCCGGCCGCGCAGGGAACGCGTCGTGATCCTGGGACTGGAGTTCCCTCGCGACCGCCGGGGTAGTCGTGCGAGGTCAAGAAAGATGAAGGAGGAATTCGTATTATTGGGCGCAGGGGTCGCAGATGGAAGTTGTATTGCTGCTGGGTCTCATATATAATGAGTTAGCGCGGTTAGTGTACGCGCGGTTGTTCAATTACACGAAGATTCGGAGGGTTTCGGACTCCGGAGGGTTTCTATAGATCCCAAGAGTGATTTCTGAGGTTTCCTGAAGGATGCCTGCAGGGCCCCCGAGGATTCCTGACGGATTTCAGCTGGCCCCTGAAATTCGTGAAGATTTCTTGGGGCACCTGACCATTCCAAAAGGACTCCTAGAAACATGATTCCTGCGGACTCCAGAACATACCGAATGTTTCGGGGATGAATCCTGACAGACTCCTCACGATTCCTGATGATGCCTGAATTTTTTGAGCTCCACGCTCTCCTCTGAGTCCTTAAAAGGATCTGACGCCAGCTACAACGAGGCGGTGCAGCAGGCCTTGCAAAACAAAATTAGGCATACGTGTTGAAGCACTGCATCAAATTGCCGACGTCAACCGTAACACCCGTTTTCTGCTGCCTATAATGCGGGTGTTTGCCTTTGCACAGGGCTTCCCAGCCGTACTTCGCTGCGCGCGACGGAGGCGGCTGGCACTTGGCGGCTAGCCCGCGGACAGAGGCTCCGCTGGAATGCGCCTTGCACCGAGTGCAAATAAATAAAACCGAGCCATCGGAGCAATCGAACGCAATCGTACGGTGCTCGAGGGCGTCCTGACTGGACGCGTGAAGCCGCGAAACCTGAGAGCAGGCACCTGGCGGGGGCCTACGCTGAGATCGCTTGCCTCTGAGGCAAACTGCACAGCGCCACACTCCAGACCACATTTCCCAGCGATGACCTGCGGACACTGCTGCAGCGGCAGGCGGGGCTGGAATTCGTCCTACCTCAGAGAGGTCCAAGGTAGGCCACACATGAATTACATGGGCCGCCAGCCTAATAGTCTGGCGCGCCTGCGCGACAAGCTTATCAGCAGCAGCTAGCTTGTCTGGACAAGAAGGATGCAGATGCACGGCGTGCTTCGCTGCAGCATCAGCGTGATGGTTGCCGAGGCGCCTCCAGCGCTCTGCAGCGTCGATACCCGCCTCATCCAGCTCCTTATGAGCTGCGACTTTAGTGCACGTGGAAGGCGAGATACCTTGGGCATAGAGTTGGAGGAAAGCCCCTGAGTAGGCCCTCTTCCCACACAGCTGCTCGGCCTTGGGCCGACAGGCCAGATTGACCACGTTGCTGCAGTCAGAGAAAACATCGATGCAGGCCGACGCGAGCACATTGGCCCAGGTCCAGCAGCTGAACTCGGCCGATTGAGGCGTCTGAGGATATGGGGCCCACACGGGGGCCCGAAACTCGGCGACGGCCGACCCATGGTCGTCGACCATCACCACACTGCTGCCAGCCCGAGAGAGCTCCCGAACAGTGTGACGGCTGCTCGAGCCGTCGATGAAAACGCTGCCCCAAACTTCAATGCCAGGAGTAGCCCCAGAAGGCGACGAAACATCTTGGTGGTGCCACACAAGAAACGGGCCATTGTCCGTCTCAGTGAGGGGCCTGGGGTACCCGTCGGCGGGGTGGCGGAAAGCCCCTGATATAAAAACGAACGCAGCTTCCTCGTCGTCCTTAGCTGCTAAGGCTTCGGCTGCAGTGCTAGCGTCCACTAGAGATGATCTAAGCTCAGCCACTGGCTCGTGGGGGCACTCCCACAACCGGTGGAAGATCGTGTCCGAGGCGCCACAGAACGGGCAACTGCCGTCCACGACGTAGCCTAAGCTCACAGCACGATCTCCAGTGAAAAAGGCTTCAGTGGCGAACGCTCTAATGTGGGCCTTCTGGAGGGCCGTGTATTTCTTGGAAGCCAGGGCCTCGCGCAGCACATCATAGCATAACCTGGGTCGCACTCCCCTCTTTTCGGCGGAAAGGCGCTCCAACATCCTAAAATAACCGTCCTTGAGCAAGATCCTGAACAAGGCAGGCGAGAAGATGCCAAGAGGGATAGTGAAGCCACGGTCATCTCGCACCGTCATGAAGTTGTCCATGCACCAGCCCAGCCTAACCAGGGACATCCGAAGGGCCGACACGGGGCCCGCGACCGCTCTCCAGGAGCAGGCAGGGTTGGAGAACACAGCTTCCCACGCACGCCGCAGCGAGGGAAAACCCAAACCCCAGGAGTAGGCCCCAGTCTGGGCCAGCCAGATCTCCTTGGACCAACGGAGGATGGGGGCGGTGGCAGTGCGCCAGCATGGATCATAATCGAGCAGCGCCGCCGTCGTCAGAGATCTCAACTGAGATCGAGGTCTGACCACCGAGAAAACTTGCCGACGGAGGCGAAGCAACTCAAGGTCGCTAGTGCCAGTAATTTCAGTGCCATACGAAGCCCCCGAGAGGGGCCCCGAGGAGAACACCCTGAGAACCTGCGGACGAGAGATAACTTTATTCTGACGCTTCAATCTCTTAGCCGCCCTCGCAGCCTTGGCGATGCGCATTTTAAACTTCACCGAGCGCCCCGCCACCCTAAGCGCGCGGCCAGCCGTGTAGTCAACGCCTAAGTTGACAGCACTCGACGCAAAATTACCTCCTAAATGCGAAATCTCAAATGAAACCTCATCCCCAAGGGCCTTCGAGGAAGCAACAACAGCGGTCTTGTCCAGGGCGAGAGAACAACCGAAACAAGACTCAACGATGGCGTGGAGCGCCTTGGCCCCTTCGACGATCGATTTGACCACGGTCCTATGTTGGCCCGTGCACGAGAGACCCTGGTCGTCAATATACACATCGAAGTCGAGCCTGGGGATGGAGGGAAGGGAATCGTATCCGTCCTGGCAAAAGACACGGATGAACGTGGCGGCCATCGAGCATCCTGCGATAACCCCGTTCAGGCAAAAGTAGGGGCCTTCCAGCCACCCTCCTGGACAGAGAAAGCGCCCACACCTGTAGGCATACATGCAAAGACGGGCAATCGCGAGAGGGAAGCCATGTTTCTTGCAACGGACCTCGAGCTCTTTCGGGCTGGTGTTCCCATAGAACTTGCGAAGATCGAAGAGAACAGAACAGGAGGACTCCCCGATGGCAACACCCGTCTCGGCGGTGACAGCTTGACGCCACACCGCATCGGCAGCTCCGCGAAACCTACCAGCAGGCCAGTACCGTTTGGGGTGTTCTTGCTCCCAGTTCAAGGCAAAGGGCCGCCGACAGCGGCCCCAAACCCTGAACCAGGAGCAGAACACCCCAATCGGCCTGTAGCCACCAGTAGGCTTCGGCAGAAGCGCCAAAGTGACGACAGAGATCTGCGGAGGAAGGCAGCCTAGCGCTTCCATGACCGAAAAAATGGCACTGAGGCAATCAAGCGCAGCATCTGGCAACATAGAGAAATGCTTGCAATGAAATCCGTCCACAGCCACGGCCGAATACTCTTTGTAGGACTTAGAGATATCACGGATTTCGCTGGCCGTGGGTCGGGGAAGAGGCTCGATAACCTGACCATCAAACTCGGCCCCTCGACCCTCACCCCATATGCTGCTGAACCTCTCTCCCTCGGCCTTGAGCAGGGAGAGAGGATCACTGACGACGCTCCCAGCAGCAGAGAGAGTCGAAGAGGGGGCCCACGGAACAGGATCTTTAATGAATCGATGAACCCTTTTAGCTCCCTGATGGATGCCTACATGCAGCCAAGCAGCCCAGTCTGATCGGCTCTTGGCGGCGTACTTGGCGCTGGCGGCCTTGACGGCCTCGTGAACCTGAGTGTGCAGATCAGCGAGCGACTCCACATCCCCACCTAAGCCAAGGGCGGAGACCTCCTGAGCCGCTCGCTTGAACAGCGGCTCGTAGTCTTCCACGGCGGCCGAGATGGTGGGCGGGGGCTCCGCCAACACGCAACTGAGCCTGGCAGCAGTGGCGGCAGCGCCTCCGCGCCGAGCGTGCACGAAGGCGCGAAGCTGTTGCCCGAGCCAACGGATCGCGCGATGACCAGGATAACGCACCCTACCATCCTGGCCCAAGATAGGTTTCCACACAAGCTGGGGACCCAAGCCCCTGGCGCCTAACTTGGGATGGCAACACCCACCAGGGGAATAAGGTCACGTTCAGCGTGGTCAGCCCACTTCCTGTAGAGAGGGCCCAGAAGACGTTTGGCCCCCTGCCCGTCTCCATTCTGAAGACAACGTTCAGCCTCGGGCGCCAGCGCAAGTTCCCCAGCCCAACAACTTTCTCTGGGGGCAGGGCCAAAGACAACCTGACGCGGCAGAGGGGGAGGCTTCCTGAACGAGAGAGCGTGGAGCACCGCCAGTTTGGGGTGGAACACCAACTGGACGGGCCTGTGGAGGGAGAGCTCCGTATCCAATCTCGTATCGACCGACTTGAGACCCTTCGCAAGACCGCCCGAATAAACGAAGTAGTCGAACGTCGTGGGGGGGCCCGCAGGATAGTGCGTAGCGACAACGGGGAAGATGAGGGAGGCCCTCAACTCAGGCACAAAACTGGACGACCCGAGCTCAGCAGGCTCTAGATTAAAGTCGGCACCGAGCACTCACGGCTGGCCGACAGCCGAAAGTTGCTCGCCGAGCCTCGCGAGCAGAGACATATTATCATCGCTGAGGCCTTCTGAGTGGTGAAGGTAGGCAGAAACAACCAGGATGGGGGGAGTCCCAGGGAGGTGCGCAGAGCACGCGATGCACCGCCCAGGCGTCGTGATGGCATCCTCGACCTCCAGAAGCCCCATCCAGGAGCGCACGAAAATGGCAACACCCCCACTCGTGTCCTGCGCTTGGGTGGGGGTAGCAGGGGCCCAAACCGACTTCCATCCATGCCTGATGCACCGAGCACTGGCCTGTTCGATGTCCTCTTTGGAAATCAGACGGTGCTCCTGACCGAGCACAATGTGGGCTGAGCAATCTTCGAGCAAACCCTTCAACGTACCCCATGAGTTGGCATCAATGGTCTGAATCGTGAGTGGCACCAAACTGTCCGATTTAGAGGCCGATGACTGCTCGCTGCCGACAAGAGGAGCAGGCACAGGCAGGCTGACATTGCTGACAGAGTGCGCTGTCGACTTGAAACAGTCAGAGGGGAGCTGCGCCCTCTGAGAATCCAAGGGTTCGAACTTGCCCTTGGAACATCCTGGCGTTAAATTTCCGAGCGCGACGAGCTCATCGTGGGGACGAGAACCCCCCTCCACGGGGGGGCAAACAGACGTGGCCACGTGCGGGACAGCCCCGACCGTGGCATCCTTGCGCGCTGGCTTACCAAGGGGGAGAACAGGATACAAAACCCTTGGCATCGCAAAGTCCAGCAAAGAGACAGGGGCAACCATAGGGGTCCGCTCAGCCGTGCGACGAAGCGCTCCCCTCTTGCGGATGAGGGCAGCTTGCGCAACTGAGCGGAACTCCATGTGCAGAGGTAAATAACGTGCTTCACCCCCCCCCCCCCCCCCTGGAGGCAGCCTTCCGAGCGAAGGACCTGCGGACCCCCAATCGACCGACGACTCGAGGAGGCGACGAGCATCAGGGCTGGCCTCCAGGGGGCAGCTAATCTTGGAATGCGTGAGTGGCCGCGGCAATGCGGTCAGCGCGCTCGCGAGCAGTGCCTGTCGTAGAAGGCGAGGTCGGAGCGGCTGCCGCAGCACCAGCTGCGCCTGACGAGGCTGCACCTCCTGGCTCCACCTCGGCCGCAGGCGGCGGGGCAGCACCATCATCTCCTTCGGCGGGTGCACCAGCATCGGGAGGTTCCTCGAAGGGTGCTTCCTGCTCCACTCGAGGCCGCTTGGCCGCAAGCCTCTTGGTGTGCTGCGCGTGGGCGGACTTGAGGCCATCGACCTTCTGCTTGGCCTTTGCGAAGAGGGTGCCCGCCATCGCCGTGAGCCCTGCCTTGAGCTGTTGCACACGTGACTCAATCTCGATGTTGTCGGACTCGTCCAGCTCCACACCGTCACACCTGAACAGGCCCGAAACGCTGATGTCGAAGACCTTCGCGAGACGCTCCTGATCCATGATGTCCTCCAGAGCAAGCTTGACCGTGGACGTGGGTGGCTGCTTGGGCGCCTCTTGAGACTCGACCAAGTCCTGCAAGAGAGTCGCATGCTCGCCTTCAGCATTGGTGAGCTCCGTGCGCAGCTCCAGCACCACAGTCTTCTGGTTGTTGAGCTGAGCTTCGTACTGTTCGTACTTCTCAACTGCAGACTCCAAACGTTTGTTGATCCCATGCACCTTCCAATGGGCCCGATTGAGTCGAACCTGAATAGCTTCTTCTTGCTGCTTCGGCGCGGTGAGGGCTTTGGCTGCACGACGATGAGCTGCAGCGCCTGCAGAGTCTCCCATCCTTTCGGCGAAGCCTGCCATGGTCTCGTACTCCGCGGCGGTGAACTTCGCTGCAGCAACACCAGGAGGAACGGGTAGCTGGCCTCCTCCCTTGGGGTAGCCGCCTCAAGCTCCTTTCTGTAGCTGCCCTGCGTCGCCGCCGCCTGGACCCTTGCCCCACGAAGCGCCACCGTTGAGCTGCCCGTAGCCGAACAACTTACGCGCTGCATCTCCAAACCATGCCGAAGTATAATCTTGCTTGTAGGCTCCACAATGTTTGCGTTAATAGAACCGAGCGGCGTTCTTGGCGCAACCACAGGCCTGGCACTGCCACTTCTTGCCAGGCAGCTGGTTGGCAGCCTGATCCTGCACACCGCCGCCGCCCTTGCAGAACAGAGGACCAGGCACAAGAGGAGGCCAAACATCGCTGTAAGACATGCCTTTGCCCCCGCCTTTTGCCTTGCCCCACGCCATGCCGAAAGGGTGGCTCTCTGGACTGACCACCGACCAGCGCACAGCCTAGCCGTGGTGAACGCTGCGATGCGTGGGGCGGACCACGCACCGCTCAGCCTGGGGCGAACCAGGCGGAAGATGAAAGCTGGCCGCGGACTAGCGGTATCCACTTTGTTCCCAGGGGAAACCAAAACCTTGAACCAAAATGGCTACAGGGATGATGATGCCTGAAGATTCCTCAAGGATTCTGGGAGGATCCCTTAGAAGCTCCAAGGGTTCCTGCAGATTCTTAACAATTCCACAAAAATCCGAAGGATTCCAATAACAGATTTCTGCAGGTGCCTGCCGACTCCCGAAGGATTTTTGGAGATTCTTCAATTGTTCCTGAGCCCCGAAGAGCAATTCAACTCATTGGGGTGCTAACGATATCGCTCGCCGTTTCCCCCTTGGAATGGATTCATTCTTTCCGGTGGTAAGGGCAGGGGGGATCGATGACGGGAGGTCGCGGCTGTCTTTTGCTCTTCTCGGGACAGGGCGAGTTGAAACAGAGGGACAGCGGCCAGCTCCAGATCCCTCCCGGAACCCCTCTGGGGGCTGCGTCCAGCCGCGGCGAGGAGGAGGCCCCGCAAAGGCCGACTGCCAGGGCTGAACCTAAACGGTGTTCTTCGTTTTCGTTTTGTTTTCGCTTTCCCTCGCTTTTGTCTCGAATCCTCCTTTACCGCAAAACGAAGTCGAAACGAAGACGGCCCACGAAATCACCAAAAGCACCGTGTAAGTCCAGCCCTGCCGACTGCCGCTCTCGCAGCTCGCGCTCCCGTCCCCCCGTCCGCGATCCTGCGGCGCCTCCCTCAGCCTCGCCAGCGCCTCCGGGGTCAGGGAGCTCAGCAGCGCCCGGCTCTGCAGCGCCAGGGGGGCCTGCAGGCCCTCCGGCAGCTCCCCGGCCGCCCGCTGGAGCGAGGCGCTGGCGGCGAGGGAGGACTCCCAGGCCTCTCTCCGGGAAGTGGGGCGACGACTCCGACATGATCGTGTCGCCAACCAAAATAAACACGACGGACGGTGTTTGGCAATCTGCGGCCTCCGGGGGCCGCAGGACCGTCCAAAAGCGACCTCGGACAACAAAAGACACCAGCTCTGGGAGGAGGGTCGAGACTTCAGGGGGCCCTGCATTGGACAAACATCAGGACGTCGCATGTCTGGGCAGGCAGGGGGGACGAGAAAGAGGAGGGAGCGAGAGAGACGGAAGAGGAGCAGATGCCGATGCCGCGGCTCGGCCTGGAGAGCCCTCGAGTCTCCTCGGAAATCTCGCCTAAACGCACCCCTGGGGAGGTCCCCGGAGTAGCGTTTTCTTGTGTCACCCTAAGGATGGAGAACGTGAGGGGGGCAATCTGGGTGCGCCCCTGCCATATCTAGCCTCCTCGCCCTCCTCTTGAGCAGGGACCGACCGTCCCGGCATTCCTATAGGCCTACCACGAAATTTTCTTAGAACCCCAACATGTTCTTACAAACGCGAGGTTCTTAGAACATAGTACCGATGTGTTTAAGCAAGACTGTCCCAGCCAGAAATGTTCTAAGACAACTTCGTGCAAACCACAAAAGGTTGTTTGAACATCATTTGCGGCTCTATAGGCGAGCCAAGACGCTTCGCCATTGCTTTATCCTCCTCCCACCGTCCCTTTTCATTGCGCTGAGTCGTGATGTGCCCCCCGGCTGGGGTGCAGGCCCACAACCAGCACCCAAAAGGCCCCAAGATACCTCCAGCGAGCCCCCAAACAGCTTCCGATCGTGCACTAGTCCGAGCACGGAACCGTAGACGCAATAATCGACGCTGGCTTCCTCCCTCACTCCCTCTCCCCCGCCTCCCGCCTTGCTTTCCATCAGCACGTGGAAGCACTCCAACACCTGCTGCTTCAGAGGCTTGTTCCTCTTGCCGATTTCTATCAGGAAAATCCAGACAACCTTCGCGTCCTTGGCAGCTTCCTCGAGAGCTGAGAAACGGGAAGCCATAGCAGGGATGAAAGGCTGCGAAAGGAGCAGACGGAGGAAAAGGGAAGGATACCAAAAAGGGAGACCAAGAAAGAGAGAGAGAGAGAGAGAGAGCGAGAAACATATATATAGAGAAACATAACGAGAGAAAGAGAGAAGGACAGAGAGAGAGAGAGAGAGACACACACATACATACACACTAGAACCACGCGCGCGCTTCGCGCGCGCTTAGGTTCTAGCTAGGAGGCGAGCTTGAGTCAACGAAAATCGCAGGAAAGGGGGCAGGGGGAAGAAGGCCAGAGAGCGCTGAAGGATACAAATACTGGAACCCTCTTGTGATTTTGTGGGGGGCCTCGTCCGGCCGCTCGCTGGGAGTTTGACGTAGCTTCTCGGGAGCCTCTGAACCTGTCGGGGGCCTCCTGGAAGCAGGTTCGAAGCATTTTGGGGGCCGATTTGGGGCTTCTCGGGGCCTCCTTTGGGCCTCTTGGGGGTCTCCTGGGGCCTCTTGAGGGGCCTCCTTGGGGCCTCCTGGCGGCCTCTTGGGGCGGAAGGCTCGAGCTTGCGGTTCGTGGTCCCCCTCTGGGCCCCCTCTTGGGCCCGTCTTGGGGCCCTCTTGGGCCATCTTGGGCGCCTCTTGGGCCGTCTTGGGGCCCTCTTGGGCTGTCCTGGGGCCCTCTTGGAAGCTTCTTGGGCCGTCTTGGGGCGGTCTTGGGCGCCTCTTGGGCCGTCTTGGACGCGGTGAAAGCCCAAGAGGCGAACATGCGACAAATATACGTTTTCCCATAGGAATGACACGATTTTTGCTTCTTGGGCCTCTCTTGGGCTGCCTCTCGGAGCGTCTTGGAGGCTTCTGGGACCTTCTTGGTGTCATGACTGGCGTCTTGGAAGGCATCTGGAGCCATCGGAGCGCGTTCCGAAGCCGCCTGCGAACGATCTTGGACGGCGTCCGGCGGTCCGACGAGCCTCCGGGCCCCCCGGGGCCCACATTTGTGGTCGGGGTCCCGGCCCCGGGCCCCCGGACCCGGTGCGCCGTTATATGTATATAAATAAGACTAGAGAGAGAGAGAGAGAGAGAGAGAGAGAGAGAGAGAGTCAGAGAAAGAGAGAGAGAGAGAGAGAGAGAGGGAGAGAGAGAGAGAGAGAGAGAAGTATAACAACATACACGCGATAGCGCGACAGGCGCGGGAAGATGGGGAAGCTGCGGAGGGGGGTGGAGGTCGAAATGAGAGAAGTGCCTCGCCACCAAGGGGGGGACACCAACCGTCCACCTGCACGATGCGCGGCTCTTGGTGGGGCCGAGCATGGGCCCAAGATCGGTGTGGCGGTGTTCACGGAGGGGGAGGAGGAGGAGGAGAAGGAGGAGGAGGAGGAGGGAGAGGAGGGAGGAGGATGGAGGAGGAGGAGGAGGAGGAGGAGGAGGAGGAGGAGGAGGAGGAGGGGGAGGAGGAGGGAGGGAGGAGGGAGGGAGGAGGAGGGAGGAGGAGGAGGGAGGAGGGAGGAGGGAGGAGGAGGAGGAGAGGAGGAGGGAGAGGAGGAGGAGGGAGGAGGAGGGAGGAGGAGGAGGGAGGAGGAGGAGGAGGGGAGGAGGAGGAGGGAGGAGGAGGAGAAGGAGGAGGAGGACGAGGAGGAGGAAGGAGGAGGAGGAACCGGATGTGGAGGAGAGTCGTGGATGGTCTCTGCAGCCTACACACGAAAGCGTGGCCCTCCGTGCAGGAGTGACCCTTGGCGTGCGGCTGCCGGAGTCCGCGGGGGGGGGGGGGGTAGAGTTGAGCACGCGGGCCACTGCAGGGGCCACCCGTGTGGGCCAGCACCAAAGAAGTCCCTCGGGCGAAAAGTCGCTCGTGAGCGTCAACGACTACCCATTGGTCGGAAGAAGTAGGTACGTAGAACCATGAAATAGGAGGGCGTTGAACATAGATTGGATCTCCGCCCCCCCACCGTCCGGAGGACTGAAAAGCTGAAGCCACTCGATCATTGAAGTAGGAAGGTGCTTAAAGTAGATTCGATTCTGGGAATCCCAAAATACCCACTCTCCGCGACCGATGGGCTCTGGAGGGCGCACGCTTCCCTCGTGCTGGGCCCAGGCTGGGCCTGGCCAGGGTCGGTGCGCGTGGCCAGATGCAAAAGCACGCAGGCCGATGCTGGGGCCACCCGTGTGGGCCAGCACCAGAGAGGTCCCTCGGGCGAAAGGTCGCTCGTGAGCGTCGACGACTGCAGGAGGGCGCACGTTCCCCCTCGTGCTGGGCCCAGGCTGGGCCTGGCAGGGGGGTCGCTGCGCAATGCCAGATGCAAAAGCACGCAGGCCGATGCTGGGGCCACCCGTGTGGGCCAGCACCGAAGGCTACTCGGGCGAAAGGTGGCTCGAGGGCGCACGTTTCCCCTCGTACTGGGCCCAGGTGGGCTGCGGTTGGACAGCCGGCGCCCCCGCGCGCTCACGGACGAGCTTCTCAGGCTCCGCTCCTCCAGCGCGGGGCCCTCGGAGGTCAGTATGTACTTGTGGAGCACCCGGAAGATGATCTGGTCCTCGGCCAGACGGGGGAGGGGGCACGCCCAGGACGTCCATTACTCTTTGGCGTGGAAAAAGATATCACGATTTCCATGGCACAACCATCGAAACCCAAGAAACCCAGGGCACCCTGGAGGCAAGCAGGGTGTTTCTTGGCATGGGTTTCCAGTGTATGCCCCTGCAGGTCAGGCTTCCGAAAACTGGCCGGGGTTCAGAATTTGGATGGAGGTCTGCAGCGTCCAATCAAAACTGACAGTAAGGATGCGCGGTAAGGATGCCAGTCCCTTGGACGCCCGCGTCGAGGCTCTTCGAGCGGAGCTGGCCATCCAAAGGGGTTGCGGATGGACCGATGAGGCAAGGATGCCAGGGTATCCTTGGGACGATTTCCCATCTAGGAAAAGAGTGCTCTGCATGAGCATAAACTGTTGGCGCTCTGCGCGGATTTCGTGGACCTGCGCTGGGCCCCCCTACCTGGCGCGCGGAGCGCGCCAGGGGCGGAGCCAGAGGAGCCGCCAGCGGGGGGCCCAGGCGCCGATCCAAGAACTCCGCTCGGAGCGCCCACAGTTTTTTTGTTGTTATTGTTGTTGTTGTTGTTGAACATTATTTATTCTAAAGAATAATTATTGTTGGGCCCCCTGGTGCGCGCCCCCCCTGCGCCGCCTAGGCCGCAGCTACATTTTCATCATTTTCGTGAGGAAGCCTCAGAAAAGAGGGTGTGTACAGGATCCGGTTGTTTTGTTGTAATCCGCTTTCCCTTGCAAAAAACAATAGAAAATGACATTTCTTGTTCTAATATAATCAAATTTCAAGAATCCCTTGCAAAAAATAAGGTAAAGTGGACATTCGCGCGCGCAAGACGAAATCCTTCCAAAACCTTAGTGTTCGCAGCGATTTTAACATAAAAACATCAAAAAACCAATGGTTTTTCAACAAAAAAATGTCAAAATCTCATCCCGCGCGCTCTTGCGGATTCGTAGGAAACCCAACACTTTTTAAACATTTCTGTCAAACGGGCTTTTGCGAGCAACTTTTTCGAACTTCTGCAACAACGGTTGCGCACCTGCCAGGGCCATCATCCCTGTCAAATAATACCATGCGGGACACATTCGTTTTTTCTTCGCGCGCGCACGCCGTCGTCGTCGGCCGCGGGGCCCTGAATAGTAGCCACGGTCGTCCGCATGCCACGAAGTGAAGTGTCCGAACGTCATAGGGCGGGAAGCTGGGTGTGGGTGGTGGCGAAGAGTCGTTTGGAAATTTGGTAGAGCTTGAACCGGCCCCCCCACAAAGTGGGGGTATTGCCCGCCTCCTATGAAAACCCTGGCACTGGTGAGAACGGTGTGTCCCCACGTGCTAGTAATTGTTGTTGTTGTTGTTGTTGTTGTTGTTGTTGTTGTTGTGGTTGTTGTGGTTGTTGTGGCTGTTGCTGTTGTTGTTGTTGCTGCTGCTGCTGCTTTTTTGGGGTAATTTATACCTCTCTATATATATATACATATTTGTGGCGTGTTCTCTTTTTCGCCAATCCTTGCTATCGATTCCGACTGCAACGAGCCCAGAGGGGGCCCACGGGGGGAACCCGAACCCTCACTTCCAGCCTTCGGCCCCAGGACACCCCAGGTTGCCTCAAAAAGCTCCCAACAAGCCCCAAGAAGCCCCCAAGGAGCCCGAACAGAGCCCCCAAACGCCCCCAAGAACCTCCCAGGAGTCGGACAAGCCTCGTGGAATGCAGTCCTGGACGCGCAGTAGTTTATAGAGGGGTCGGCGGATGTGGCGTAAGCCTATAGAATCGATTTCGACTGTAACGAGCCCCCGCGGAGGTTCTTGATGTGCCCAAGCGTCGCGTGGACCTCGCAGGGGCGTGGTGCTTTCTTGAGTGGGCAGCAGGGACGTCGGCGCCTCGCGAAAGGTCCCCCGGTGGCCAGGAGGCCGGGGCAGGGACCACGTCGGACAGGGACCCAATCGGGGACGTGACGAGCGGCGGACATGTCCCAAGGGCTCCCAACTTCGCGCTTCGCGCTGCACGAAGCGCGAAGTGCGAATAACTTCGCGCTCTCGCGCCGCCTCCCAGGGGAGAAGAGGACGATGAGGAGGAATCGGAGCCGAACCGCGAAGCGCAAATAACTTCGCGCCCTCGAGGGCGCCCTTGTGTCCGTATCCCCATGGACCCCCTCGGGGCAATGACACAAAATCAGGACGGGAGGTCCTTCCCAACTTTCGGCCTCCCGGGGCCCTCTACTGGGCCTCGGGACCGTCAACAAAAACGACTCGGTATGAGAAACGGGTCTTGGGGAATGCCGGCGCCTCAAGAATCGAATCGATAAGTCGGATCGGCGATCGAAATGAATCGGATCGGAGGAAATAGGCAGCCGAATCGGGAAAAGCCGAATCGGCGGAGTTCGGCAATTTAGCAGGCCTTCATTGAAACATCGGAGCCCAATTCGGAATCCCAAATCGAACCGGATCGGAATCGCAAGCCATCGAAGGCGAATCGAGTCGAGACCCCCTGGGGGTCGACGTGACGAAAAGAATCTGAACGTTGGGGTTCAGTCGGGCCTGTCCCCCTATAGGGGGATTTTCGATGAAAAATAAGAAAAACCCAAACATATTTTGAAAATAATCAAAAAATAGCCCGGGGACTATTTTTTGGGTATTTTTTTAGCTGTTTGGGGCATTTTTTGGGTATTGTCTTTTCCATCAAAAACCCTCTGTAGGGGGACTGGCCCGACCTTACGTTGGGGGTCTGGGCCTTCCGCGCCGGCGCGGTCTGGACTTCGGGGCGCCACCCCGCGGGTGCGCGGGACGCACGGAGACGCTCCGCGCGGGGCATCCTGGAGAGGACACCCCGTACGCGCGGGGGCCGCGGATACGGATCGGCTTTTCGCCCACGAGGACCTCTGTGATCCCGCGGCTCTGGGAGGTGTATCGGGCGCCGCGGCCCTCTCGGAGCGTTCCAGAACGCTCTGACTCGAATCGGGGATCGACTACAGAATCGATGTACCCCCAAATCGATCCTCACGCCGAGTTCATGACAAACAGCATAAACATGATCTTTCGACGGTCCGAACGGATTTCTTGGATCTGCGCTGGACCACCCTCCCCAAAGTGCGCTCGGCTCCCTGGGCGCCCCTCCCCGGGGGCGGCGCCGGAGGCGCCGCCAAGGGGGGGGGGGGGGACAGGGCAGATCCAAGGACTCCGCGCCGAGCGCAACACATATGTTTCTAGCAGTTCTCCTTCGTCGACGATCGATCGATCGATCGATCGATCGATCGATCGATCGAGAGAGAGAGAGAGAGACACCTCTGTACATCGATTCTGCAGCCCCTGTCCCGGCCCCGCCCGCAGGCTGCCCGCGGAGCCCTCGGCGGCCGGGGGCCGTTGCCCGGCCGTGCCCGGGTCCTCCCCCTTCGGGTCCCACTGTGGCCCCGAGGTGCACGCCACGACCTCCGCGATGGGCCACGCCGGCCCGGCGGCCATGGCGCCCCCGCGTCGCTGCCCCGCTTCCCCCTCCCCCCTCCCGGCTTCTCCTGCCGCCGCCGCGTCCCCGTCCGCGTCCCCGCCCTGCCCCCTCCCGATCTCCTCCTCCCCCATCGAGCTCTCCGCCTTGCCTCCCGTGTCCTCCTTCCCCGCGTCCTTCGCCCCATGCCCCTCTCCACGGCCCCCCCCCCTCCTCTCCACCTCAGCCTCCCTCTCCCCCCTCGTCCATCCCCGATCCGCCCTCGCCCTCCCCTTCCTCGTCCCGTTCTCTCTTCCTCTAGCTCTCCCTCCCTCCCTCTCTTCTCCCTTCCTCTCCCTCTCCCCTTTCGTACCCTCCCCCCCCTCCTCTCGCCCTCCCTGCCTGTCCCTCTCCTCGCCCTCGCCTTTCGCCAAGCTGGTTTGCAGGCGCGGCCTCCGGCGCACGCCGCTGGCGGGGCTTGATCGGAAACGCCCACCGAAGGGAAAGAAGAAACACGAGCAGAAAACGGAACGCCAGATGCGTTTCGCCAGTTTCGGCGTCTGGATGACCCCGCAAGCTGTGAAGTGCAGTGCAAGCTGCCTTTTTGCAACCGGTGTGGCGCTATCTACGTGGCGCGATCTTTCCGAATGGGCCAAATGTAATGATGATGAACATTAACAGCTTCCCCACCGAACGAAGGACAGGGGACGCCACGGCGGAAAGCGCAAACCATGGAGGGGAAGGAACGTCATAACAATACTTGAAGTGGGATGACGTTTGCCCGTCGTGAAATCATTAACTAAGTCGACTGCTCGCGCAAGAACCCCAGCGACTTCCCCGCAATATTTTAGCACACCCAAACACGCCGGCGACGACAATGATTATGATGGTGCTACTTATGCAGGTGAAGTTGATGACGACTGCGAGAGCGATGGCGACGACTACGATGGTGATGGTAATGACGCCGATGGTGGTGATGATAAGGCAACGGTGACGTTGGCGATGCTGATCATGACGACGACGATGGCGATGATGGCGATGCTGATAACGACGGTTCGGGCGAAAATGATGGCACAGTGACCGCGCGCAAGAATTCGACAAGGGCGACGACGCCGACGATGAAGACGACGGCGGTGATGACTTCGACGACGGTGCTGATGATGATGGTGATGCTGATGATGATTTGCTCCCACGCAACGGCGGCAGCGAAGAGTTGTCAATCGACGACCAGGAGGAACCATTTTCAAACATGTGATTTTTCAAGCGTGTCCGTACTCACCTTCGAAATCCATTTCCCGCGTGCGAATCAAAACACAGGCCAGGATGAGTCGGGGAGAGAACTCGCACTGCGATGAACATCTGAGCCAGCGACCGCGCAGGAGCAGGACCTCGCAGCCCCTGTGGCCGAGGGGGGTCGGTGCGGGGCGGCGGTCCTGGTGCTTCGTCGTACACCTGCGACGCGCAAGGAAGAACGAACAACAAGCAGGGCTGAACCTAAACGGTGTTTTCCGTTCTCGTTTTGTTTTCGGTGTCCTTCGTGTTGTTTCCCATCCACCTCTGCCGCAAAACGAGATCGAAACGAAAACGGCCCGCGACATCGCCAAGACGCCGTTTAGGTCCAGCCCTGACGACAAGCGCTGGCTCAGCGAGGCCCCGCGCAGGCCCTGCCGCCAGCGCCTGGGCCCGCGTGGCCCGCGGGTGCCACGTGCCCGAAGGGCCACCGCGGAGAATTCGGCCTGCCTGCGCCGTTCCAGCGACGCAGAACCCGAGAGAGAGAGGCTGTCGGGAAACCTCCTTGGAGAAACACTGGGCGCGGCGCCGCGGGTGCGTGTATAGGGAGACGGCCCGAGGGGCCGCTCCTAGACGGGGTCCGTAGGTAGAGGCAAGGAGGAAGACTCATTTCCCAGGGCACTGCACAAGGGGGTGATACACTTGCGGTATGTGATGATGTAATGGGGAAATGAGCGGGTTTCACACACAGCGGGGCCGCGGTGCATCGAGAGCGGGTGAGCAGGCCGGCGCACAAAAAAAGAAACGGGACAGAGATGGCAGACGAGGCATCGGCGTCGGAGAGTGGCGCCCCCGCGCCGCAACAAGGAGGCAGCAAAGGGGCCGAACTGGGCCGCGCTGCGCGCCGACCTTTCCATCGCCCGAAACGGGCCGCCCGAAACCCAACTGTCCCGAGGAAGAACTGGACCGGCTTAACCCGAACTGGCGCCGAACCCGAACCGCCACAACCGAACCGGCCCGCGGCCGAACCGACCCGAACCGGCCCCGTGCTGGGCGAAGGGCCTGACCGAACGCCGCGACGCGCAGGCAGCGGCGCGAGCACCGCGGACAGCAGCAGAAGGGGGCGCGCAGGAGAGCGCGCGCAGCAGCAGCAACGGAGGAGAAAAGCAAGAGCAGCAGGGGGGCGGGCGCAGGGGCACAACGGTCGGGCGCTGGCAGAGCTGGGTTTCGTGGGGCCGCGTTTAGTGACGCGTGCTGGGGGACGCCCCCCCCCCCCCGCCCCGTTCCACAAACCAGAATTGCCGTCGCCCCAAAACACACCAGCTGCGGCAGACCTTGGTTGTAGTGATTCTGGCCAGTTTGGGGTCCTGGCCATGCCCGGAACGGGGGCGGGGGATGCGAAAAGGATGGCCGCGACAGTGGCCGCCGCCCGTGGGGAAAAAAACACTGTGGGGGAACAAAACACACAGACGGTGTGTTTCTGGAAACAAAAACACAGACTGTGTGTGTGTGTGTGTGTGTGTGTTCCCCCCCCCCCCCACAGACTGTTGTGTGTGTGTTTGTTTCCACAGACTGTGTGTGTTTTTTTTCCCGCAGGGACTTCGCCGCGGATCTGCGGCGCGCAGGGGGAACGGGGGCGGCGCGGCCGCAGCGGCGCTGGCGCCCGCGATCTCACTGTCGAGCATCTGTCCGTCCACCAGAGGGCGATCGGCAGGCCGCCCCCTTCGGCGCCGCCAGACCGGCGGCCGCGCCGCAGACCACCAGAAACGAGAGAGAGAGAGAGAGAAAAACAACAAAGAAAACAAGACAGAGAGATAGAGAGAGAGAGAGAGAGTGAAAAGAGAGAGAGAGAGAGAAGAGAGAAGAGAGAAACAGAGAAACTGAGAAAGAGAAAGAACACAAACAACTATATAATCATTCGGCACTCGCGCACCTCCGCGATCGGGTGGGCCAACGG
Source organism: Prorocentrum cordatum (assembly GCA_963575745.1). NCBI lineage: Eukaryota > Dinophyceae > Prorocentrales > Prorocentraceae > Prorocentrum > Prorocentrum cordatum. The sequence goes on along the minus strand of CAUYUJ010019374.1, from coordinate 126,967 downwards.
CCACCTCTCGACCGGGGCCCCATGACCAGGCGGCCTGCACCTGCGGGGGCGGCGCCTGCAGCGCCGCCGAATGCGGGCCCCGAGCAGAAATCAGCGGGGGGCATTGTGGAGCTCCACCGAAAACTACCATGGACGCAGAAGAATCGGGCTGGGCGAAAGGGGGGGATAGCAGAGGGGGGGCTTGAGAATTAGCTCGCGTAGCTGATTCTCCCGGCGCCTCCCGGCGCCGGGAGGCGCCCATGCGTCGAGGAAGGGGCCCGGCGGCGGGGCCGAAACCAGCTGCATGCAGCAGATGTCGTAACGCCCCTTTTCCCCGCCCGTTTCCATATTTCCCCCCCCCCCCCCCCCCGTTTCCCTATTTCCCTATTTCCCCCCCGTTTCCCCTTTTCTCTTCCCTATTTCCCTATTTCCCTATTTCCCTATTTCACAATTTCCCCGTTTCCCCTCCGTTTCCCATATTTCCCCATATTCCTGGGACTCGACGATTAATTGTGTCTGTCATGTTACCTTCGATTCTGAGAACCTCCTGCGAGGCGGGGTGCAACTGCGTCGCGCGTCGGAGGAGAGAGGGGGGCGAACACCACGAGCGCGCGCGGATAGTCATCGCAAGCCCGAGACGGAGCATACACATCTCAGTGCGGCGGTGCCGGGGTGCTTCTGCAGGGCAGTGCTCCAGGCCGCAATCCTCCCATCGGGCCCAGTCTGAACCCCCAGATGCCTCGCGCCACGAACGCGTCTGAAGTTCCCAGCCCCATTCCCAGCACACTCCAAAGGACGCCGTGCCTGCCAAGCCGTTCGGGAGACGCGGCAAGACCGCAGCGAAGCGGCCTCGCACTTTTCAAATGTTACGCCGAAGCCCATCGCCAACACCGACGTCTGAGGGACGGGCGCGGGAAGGGACAGCTCCGAGACAATATCCCGAATCCCGAACCGCATGTCATCGGCAGATCTCAGGATCTGCCGCGGAAGTCCAGGCGGCAGCCGTCGAATGCATGGGCCCAGCGCAAGAGCGAAGCGAAACGCGCTAAATTGTCTCCTTGACGGACCCCCCCGCTGGAGCTCGACGCGTCGATGCCGCTTGCCGCGGAGACAAGCGGCCCCCGGGTTCTCTGGATAGAGCGCCCCGAAGAGACATACAATCCCGGGGTGAAGCGGTGTCGGGGCCGGGGCCCGAAGTGGCCGAGGTGCCGCGCAGCTCGGAACCGCGGCGGGAACGTCGGCGAGGAACCCGCGCGCCAGCCCTGCCCGAGCGCGTGCGCTTGGAGCCCCGGTGCTGCAGCCCCCAGGGTCTGCTCCGCCGCAGACCGCCCTCCCTGTCGAGCCTGAACCTCGGGGGCCGTCTCTGAAGGGGCCCTGGGACACACAAATAAATACATACAAATAAAAGGATTCCCCATATTTTCTCATATTTTCTGGGTTTTCGTCTTCCCCCCCACTTCCCATATTTCCCCATATTTTCCTGGGACTCGACGATGAATTGTGTCTGTGTGTCTTTTCCCCTCCTGGGTGGCCTAGCGGCCCGCGTCGGCCATGGCACCAGGGCGGCATGGGCCGTGCGAGCGAGGAGGGGGTTGAGCGAGGTCCGCGGGGCGGTCGCCCTCAGCAAGGAAGACCGGGCGCAGCTGGCGCGGCGGGGGCAGGGGGCCCTTCCCCCTTCCTCTCGAAGAAGTGGCGGTCGAGATCGTGGAGGGTGGCGATGGGGGCAGAAGATTTCCAGCAATCGCGCGCAATGCTATCAGTGGAAATCTTTCCGACCATGGGCTTCGAAATCCCCGGAAAGACCATGGGCCGCTGGTCATCCGAAATCCCTGAAACGCCTGCCACTTGGCCCCGCCGAGCGTTGTCGGAAAAAGGCAGGCGCCATCGCGGGGGGCGGGAAGTCTAGTGTGACTTTCTTCGGAAGGTCACGCGCGCGGGGGCGGATCAGCCCGCCCGCCGTCTAACTTGCACACTTCGGCATGATGCTCTGGGCAACTTTCTCGGGGTCGACGCCGCGAGGCAGTCCTTGGGCCGAGAATGAGAAGCCGACGGGGATATTCCAGTGAAGTCTGCGAGCTTTCTCCCGCAATGCTTGTCGAAGCGTCTGGACGAACGTCGGCGACGCTGCGTTTGCCAAGAGAGAAGTGGAAAGCAATCACTCTGGAAACTGTCATCTGCTGCGCGTGATCAACTGCGTGCAGCCGGGCAGGGAGAGCATTCTGCCTTGCAAGTAAAGCGTCGAACCTCGTGCTCAGCTCTTAGAGAGATGACTTTGGATGGCGATCGTGGAACTGATGACCGAGATCCGATTATCGGGCATATTTCCCGCCCCCTGGAGATGCTCTCCTTCGGGGTCGCGAGATCGACAGCCATGGCTGCAGGCGATCAGAGCAGAATGGAGGGCGCAACTCGCAGCTCGCACGCTGGATGAAATAGGATGGATCAATAGCCACCTCTTGGCCAGGGCTCTCGAGCAAGGCGCTTAGCTGCGATCGAGCTCGAAGTCCCAAGCCGCAGGCTTCGAACTTGAACCAACATGGATACGGATGGTGATGGTGATGCTGGTGATGATGATGATGATGCTGACGATGGCGATGGGGACGCTGACGATGATGAAGACGAGTGTGCAGCTGATATGGATGATGCGCGTCCGCATGCATTCTGAAATCCTGACATGTGTTTGCTCAATGTCGCTGGGTCCTCGTCTGTGTTTGAACACCTCGGTGCTGAACTCGTGGGGCACATAAAGGTGTTTGCTCGGACTTCGACGCGTGCGCGCGCGGCGGGCGCACGCGTGTGGCTCGCATGTTATTACTGCTTGACAGAGCTGGTCGGTTCGAGAGGGTGGTCGGACGCTTTCAACATGCGCGCGCAAGTGGCCCGCTCGCCATCGCTCGGACGTCCATTCCCTGTTGTTTTATGGTTTCGTGCGTGGCTTTTTCGCCAAATGATCAAGGATGCTCCTCGATGGTTCTCGCCGAGAAAAACATGCACACGTCCGAGCTATGCCAGGCCCACATGGTTTGGTTTGACAGCGTGGAGGAGCAACCGGAGGTCCCAAGATCTCAGCGAGTGCGCGCGCAAAATTCTCACACAGCACTATTGGAAACCAGTGACTTGGAACATGTTTGGTACTTTGTTTGCCATCCGCTCCCTGGCAATGTTGGAGCACCACTGGTTTCTGACGCGCGCGCTGCGGTTCGCGCGTGTGCCTCGTAATGTTTCTTGTCTGCAAAGGATCACTCGCAAACGCACGGAGCTTACCTCGCGGACCACCTCACACGCTCGTGCGAACAGCCGGAACACCCACCCGCAACTCGTTGGCACACTCAGCTGGCGTAGTGGCGTGATGATCCTGTTCATGTAGATCCGTGCCTCGGACGAATGAGTGCTGATGACGATAATGAGGATGGCGCGGCGCTGAAGATGGGGGGGCGACAGCGAAGATGTTGATGACGGCGGTGGGGACGATGACGACGACGACGATGGTGATGGAGATGGTGGTGATGACGGTGGCACGGATGATGTTGGCGATGATGATCATCGTTGCCCCGAGGGAGACGATACGGACAACGACGATTACACTGACGATGCTGACGTTGACGACGACGGTGGCGATGGTAACGATGAAATCGGAGGCGATGATGATGACGACGATGGTGATGAACTGATGGCACCAACAACCGCAAGGCGGCTACCCGCAAACGGACGCAAGGAAGATACGCAGCCCAAGACGAAGAGAATCACTCGATGGAGGGAGGAGAGTGACCATCGCTCGGACGTCCATTCCCTGTGTTTTTCTCGGTTTCGTGCGTGGTTTTTTCGCCAAATGATCAAGGATGCTCCTCGATGGTCCACGCCGAAGGAAACATGCACACGTCCAAGCGATGCCAAGGGATAGGAAGGAGGGGGGGAGGCATGGAGGGAGGACGGGTTGGGGAGACACTGACAAGGAAGAGGGGGCAGGAGGAGAGGCACCCCTGGGGTCCAACCTACCACCGGAACTGCAGGACGAGCGCGAGGACGAGCGCGAGGAGGAGGAGGAGGAGGAGGAGGAGGAGGAGGAGGAGGAGGAGGAGGAGGAGGAGGAGGAGAGGAGCGCGGACGGGGAGGCCGCTCCCTGTGCAGACCGCCCCTGCTGCAGCGCCCTTCTCCTCGCGCCCCGTCGCTCGAGCGCCCCCGTCCGTGCTTCGGTGGGGGGCGCGCGGCCGCACGGCGACCTCGCGCCGGAGAGACCGAAAGGCCTCGCAAACCTCCCCGTAGTGAA
>CAUYUJ010019374.1:92721-117721 GCA_963575745.1 Prorocentrum cordatum | reverse complement strand
AGGAGGGGGAGGAGGGGGAGGAGGAGGGGGAGGAGGAGGAGGAGGAGGCGGAGGAGGAGGAGGAGGCGGAGGCGGAGGCGAAGGAGGAGGAGGAGGAGGAGGAGGAGGAGGAGGAGGAAAAGGAGGGGGCGGCGCACGAGAAAGCGCGCGGCGGGCGGGCCTCTGCCAGCCCCCCAAGGATGAGCCGGCCCGCCACAGCCAGGGCGAGAGCTGCTGCGCTGCTTCGCCCCCCCGGGCAACCCGTCCGCTTGAGCAGGGACCGACCGTCGCGGCATTCCTATAGGCCTACCACGAAATGTTCTCATAACCCAAGACTGAACAACCAACAGGTTCTTAGAGCATAAGCCCGATGTGTTAAAGCAAGACAGTCCCAGCCAGAAATGTTCTAAGAACATTTCGCGCAGGCCACAGCAGGTTCTTAGAGAACATTCCTTGGTGGGCCAGTAGGCGAGCCAGGACGCTTCGCCACTGCTTGAGTCCGCCTCGACACCCTGCGCGAAGAGGCCGTCGAGGCCCACGGGGCTCCCCCTCAAAGTGTTGGCGGCGCGCAGAGGGGGGTACTCTGGGCTTCTTCAAAAGGCGTGGGGGTGCCTCCCCCACGGTGGTCAACCTCGCCTGGTCGCTGCGCCGCGACGGGGGTCGGAGACCCCCTCGGCGAACGGTGGCTGCCCGCGACGGCGGTCGATGTGGGGCTGTCGGCGGGGGTGACGCTCCCCCCCCGACGCTTATGCAGAAACTCGGAGCGGGGACTTCCATCTGCAGACGAGGCCCCGCCCGCGCCTTCCGAGACGCAGGGGGGCCTTCCGAGAAGCCTTCCCCCCTCTCCCCTGCCACCCCTCCGCGCGTGGCCGCCTTGCGCGTGGTCGGCTCTGGGCCCCCAAAAACCCGACGCCGTGCTTTTTTCTGTGCGGGGCCCCCGGAAACCTCGACCCATTCCCCATGGACCGGCTTCTCATCCTGAGTCAATTTTTGACGGTCCAGCGGCCCGGCGAGGGCCGCCAGAGGCCGAAAGCAGCGAAAAACCTCCCGTGGCCGAAGGTGGTCTGGACCACGGCCCCTCTCCGTCGTGGGCGGGGGGGGGGGAGATGGGGGAGGGGGGGGGGAGGGGGAGGGGGAGGAGGAGGAGGAGGAGGAGGAGGAGGAGGAGGAGGAGGGGAGGAGGAGGAGGGAGGAGGAGGAGGAGGAGGAGGCGGAGGAGGAGGAGGAGGAGGAGGAGGAGGAGGAGGAGGAGGAGGAGGGGAGGAGGAGGAGGAGGGAGGAGGAGGAGGAGGAGGGAGGAGGAGGGAGGAGGAGGGAGGAGGAGGGAGGAGGGGAGGAGGAGGGAGGAGGAGGGAGAGGAGGGAGGAGGAGGAGGAGGAGGAGGAGGAGGAGGAGGAGGAGGAGGAGGAGGAGGAGGAGGAGGAGGAGGAGGAGGAGGAGGAAGGAGGAGGAGGAGGGAGGAGGGGGATCCACCTCCACGGCCTCGCGGTCCAGGCGCCTCGGCGCGCCGCGCGGGCCGTCTCCTTCGCGGAGGCCCCGCGCGGAGCGCCTCCGCGCGATGGCGCATCGCCAGGGGGGCCGCGCCTCGGAACCCAGGCCGCGAGGGCGTGGACGTGGACGCAGACATTTTTTTGTTGTGCTTTGTGCCCGTGCGCGGTGCCCAGAGGCCCCGGCCCTCCCCAAGGACCACCAACTTTCCATCCCGGTCGGGGATCTTCTGACCCGGGTCAATCCAGACCCGGGTCAGCAGGAAACCAACAACTGCAAAGCAACAACAAAAAAGACTGCAACGCAGGTCTTCGCAAACCCGGGTCAGCCAACATGCGCGGCCGCCTCGCGGCCACGAGCGGCTCGCTAACCCGGGTCAGCCAGAGGGGGTCTTCGCAGGATCCTGCAGGATCCAGCGCCCTGGCTGACCCCCGTTTGCACTGACCCCCGTCTCAAAGCTCCCGACTCGGATCGTCCTCGACTGCCCCGGGGCCCGTCGCGAGGGCACCCGGGAGGCCGCGACTTGTGCCGCTACACGGGCAGGGGTAGGCAGGTTAGGTCGGGCGTGTCCTCCCACAGGCGAATTGTGGAGGAACATGCAAATAGGCAAAACATGCATCAACAAATGCACAAAACAGACGATAGAACAATCGTCCCCAGACAATTGTTCGACTAGTCTTGAACATTCTTCCTGTCGGCCCGACTTAAGAGGTAGGTGCCCGGGTAGCCCTTCCCCTTCCTTATCATCATAGTGGAACTGGACTGATGTGTCTCACACCCCGCGCCGACTTTCCGGGGCGCCCAGGAAGTGGGCGCCCAAGAGGGGGATTCGCAAATCATGGCCCCAGGCACGTGCACGGCCCGTGGGGGGGGAACGGGAACGCACTGAAAGACAAAGAGGGGACACGAGATCTGGAGAGATTTCATTACCCTGGCCATGGCATCCTCCCCCCAAGTCAGCACACCCCTCTCAAGGGGAACCCACAAGAGGAACCCATACCGCGACTCCCCGGACCTCTCCCAGGGTGTGCGCTCTGACCAGGACTTCGAGGCAAATCCAGCCGTGGCGACGAGGGTTGCGCAAAGAATGAAAAACGAGGGCGGGTAGGGGTATTTTGGACGCCCGAAATGGGTTCGGAAAAATGGGTACAATGCCCAACAAAAAATGTCGTCCCAAACCAACAGCGGCCGCTGTTGAGCAGGCGGCCTTCTGTCTCAGATGTACACAGGCCGCGGCGACACCGACAACGAGCCCTGTTCAAAATGATCAGGAACCGCTGTTGGGCATTGTGCCCATTCTTGCCGTACCCATTTCGTTCGTGCCGAGGTATGGGTACCTCGTCCTCCTCTTCACTCTGGGCTGTGGATGCCATGACAATGGACACTCTAATAATCCGATCATTGAATCAAGTATGTTCCCCAATCAGATCTTGCCTCTGTAGGGGTCCTAGCGGATTTAAGGGTAGGTGAGACATGCCGCCGATTCGGTGGCCGGGCCCGGGTGCCCGGATGCCCGGATGTTCGGGTGCCCGGGTGACGGGTGCCCAGTGCCCGGGTGGGTGCCTTGGTGCCGGGTGCCGGGTGCCCGGGTGCCTGGGTGCCGGGTGCCGGGTGCCCGGGTGCCCGGTGCCCTGTAGCCCTATAGCCTTATAGCCCCATATCCCTATCGCCCTATAGCCCTATAGCCCTATAGCCCTATAACCCTATAGCCCTATAGCCCTATACCCTATAGCCCTATAGCCCTGTAGCTCTATTACCATATAGCCCAATAGCCCTATCGCCCATATAGCCCTACAGCCCTAAGAAGATTCTGATTGTTTTTTTTCCTCTGGTATCATGTTTAAACTCTGTAAAACATGTTCTAAACAGTTTCAAACATGCTTTTACATGTTTACAAGATGTCTCAAACAGGTCAAACAATACTCAAAAAATAATCCCCTGACCATTTTGGAGTATAGCTCGACTATTTTTAGGGTATTTCTTATTTTTCGTCGAACATCCCCCTGTAGGGGGACAGGCCCGACTTAAAATTGGTTGGCAGCACGCTTCCTCTCCATTAACCGACTTCCACACAATCTGGGCCGCCCCTGTCCGTCGCTCGTGGCCCCGGCCGTGGCAGGCCGGGCATAGTCGGCCCAGCCCAGGACCGCCGGGGCGCGCACCGAGTGCAGGCCGAGCCGCTGGCCGCTCTCGGCGAGGCCGGCGCGCAGCGCGCGCGCGTGCCGCGAGGGCGAGCCCTCCAGGAAGCCGGGCAGCGGCGAGAGGGAGGGCGGCACCTCCGCGGGAGGGGGGGCAGGAGGAGGGAGGGAGGGAGGGAGGGAGGAGGGGGAGGAGGGGGGAGGAGGAGAGGAGGAGGGGGAGGAGGAGGAGGAGGGGAGGATGAGGAGGGGGAGGAGGAGGAGGGGGAGGGGGAGGAGGGGGAGGGGGAGGAGGAGGAGGAGGAGGAGGAGGAGGAGGAGGAGGAGGAGGAGGAGGAGGGGAGGAGGAGGAGGAGAGGAGGAGGAGGAGGAGGAGGAGGAGGAGGACGGAGGAGGAGGGAGGACGGAGGAAGAGGAGACCGCCCCCCCCACCCCGAAGAGAGAGAGAGAGAGACAAACAAAAAAAACAACACACAAAACGAGAAGCAGGCGCTCGCAGGACGAGCCAGCGGCCGACGGAGGAGGGGACGCCGGCTGCTCGTGGCCTCCAGCAGGTCGACCGACGGCCTCCCGAGCGAGTGCGGCGGGGCCCGTGGGTGTTTTCCCTCGCAGAGTTCTGTCGGGCGTGTCCCCCCGACAGGGGGGTTTTCGACGAAAAACATAAAAATACCCCAAACATACCTCAAGAAGGTCAAACAATACTCAACAATGATCCCCAGACTATTTTTGGAGCATGTTTTGGACTATGTTTGGGGTATTTTTTATTTTTCGTCGAAAATCCCCATGTAGGGGGACACGCCCGCCTGAACTCTGCGAGCCGCGAGGCAGGACCGGGGGGGGGGGGGGACGGGCACGTCAGGCTCGTGTGGCAGGCTCGTGTGGTGCCGACTTCGGCGCTGGTTTCTGACACCGCGGGGACTGTTCAACCACGAACGATCGGCCGTTTCCGAAACGTCGAAGCCGTGCCACATCGAACGGTTCTGGGTCGCCCGCGGCTTTTCAAAGTGGAAGGCCGCTGGCGGGGTCGCCGCCGCTCGACACGACACGAACCTACCGCTAGGTCGGGCCTGTCCCCCTGCAGGGGGATTTTGGACGAAGCATAAAAATACGCGAAACATACTCAAAATATGCCCACACATACTCAAAAAAAGGTCCCCAGACTATATTTGAAACTATTTTTGAAAATTGCCTCTGTAGAGGGACAGGCCGACTTAAACCTACTGTAAGGCCACAGTGGAGGTCGCGCGCTGCGAGCGACCTCCCTGGAACAACAAGGGCTCCCAACTCCGCGCTTCGCGCTGCGCGAAGCGCGAAGTGCGAATCACTTCGCGCCCTCGCGCCGCCTCCCAGGGGAGAAGAGGGGGAGGGGGAGGAGGAGGAGGGAGGAGGAGGGGGAGGAGGAGGAGGAGGAGGGGGAGGAGGAGGGAGGAGGAGGAGGAGGAGGAGGAGGAGGAGGAGGAGGAGGAGGAGGAGGAGGAGGAGGAGGAGGAGGAGAAGGAGGAGGAGGAGGAATCGGAGGAATCGGAGCCGAACCGCCAAGCGCGAAGAACTTCGCGCCCTCGACGGCGCCCCTGGAACGAGCACGGCGTCCCACGGTGCTCGTCGGACAGCACGGCAGGCCACCGGCGCGGCCCAGGGGCGCGGGCGCTCCGAGGGGCGCGGGAGGCAGGGGGCCCACGGGGCGAGGCCCGCGGGAGGAGGAGGAGGAGGAGGGGGGGGAGGGAGGAGGAGGAGGAGGAGGCGGAGGAGAGGAGAAGGAGGGGGGGAGGAGGAGGAGGAGGAGGAGGAGGAGGAGGAGGAGGAGGAGGAGGAGGAGGAGGGAGGAGGAGGAGGAGGAGGAGGAGGAGGAGGAGAGGAGGAGGGAGGAGGAGGAGGAGGAGAGGAGGGAGGAGGGAGGAGAGAGGAGGAGGAGGAGGAGGAGGAGGAGGAGGAGGAGGAGGAGGAGGAGGAGGAGAGGAGGAGGAGGAGGAGGAGGAGGAGGAGGAGGAGGAGGAGGAGGAGGAGGAGGAGGAGGAGGAGGAGGAGGAGGAGGAGGAGGAGGAGGAGGCGCCAAGACGTGGACCACGCGCATCTCAAGACGTGGGGCCTCCGCAGCAGAAAGGTGCCCTTAGTGCTACCTCGGCGCCTCGTCCTCAGCCTTTCGAGGGCTTCCTGGGAGGCCCTTGTCGCCACCGCTGGCTCCGCCTCGAGATTCGGGTCAGAACGCACCCTGGGAGAGGACCCCCCTCCCAGCGGGAATCCGCTCCGCGTGCCAGACAGCACGATGCCGCCGACGCGTGCGCTGCCAGGGCAGCGGAAGCCCAGCGCTGCGCGCGCACCACGGCGGGCCGAGCGGAGGCCTCGCGGGCGTGTCCTCACGCAGCCGCCCCGCAGGCCTCCTGGCGCCCGCGGCGTGCTGCCCGACAAGCACCAGGAGGCGCCCCGCGTGTGTTTGAGGATGGGGCGCGCGGGCGGCCTCACCTCGGCCCCTGTGGCAGGAGCGGCGGCGCCGTGGCGAGGGCCATCAGAAGGCGACGGGGCTTTTCAGCAGAAATCCTCCGGCCTCCCAAGAGGTGCGCCGCGTCTCGTGGAGCGTTCCGTTCCGCACCGCTCTGCTCCGCTCCCGCCACGAAGCGGCGTGAGCATAAGCTTTCAAAGGTCCGCGCGAATGTTCTCGAAGCTGCGCTGGGCCCCACACCTGTCTCCCTGCGCGCGCCAGGGAAAGGGGCCCCAGCGCTCGTTCGTGCGAGAAGAGGACGCGCGGACCATCGAGAGCTCATTCCTAGGCATCTGTTCCTCTGCGAAAAGTCCGCCTCCTCCTCGCCGCCGCGCGGCACAGACGCTCTCCGAGCCCGAGCCCGAGGCCGATCCCGACGAGGAGGAGGAGGAGGAGGAACAGAAGGAGGAGGAGGAGGAGGAGGGAGAGGAGGAAGGGGAGGATGAGGAGGATGAGGATGAGGATGAGGATGAGGATTATGATGATGAGGAGGAGGAGGAGGAGGAGGAGGATGAGGATGAGGACGAGGACGAGGACGAGGACGAGGACGATGATGATGATGATGATGATGATGATGATGATGATGATGATGATGATGATGATGGTGATGATGATGATGATGATGATGATGATGCCGATGGTGCTGATGATGCTGCTGCTGATGATGATGATGAGGATGATGATGATGGTGATGGTGGTGATGATGATGATGATGATGATGATGATGATGATGATGATGATGATGATGATAATGAGGAGGAGGAGGAGGAAGAGGAGGAGGGACGAGGGAGGACGGAGGAGGAGGAGCAACAGGAGGAGGAGGGTGAGGAGGAGGTGGATGAGGAGAAGGAGGAGAAGGAGGAGGAGGAGGACGAGGAGGACGAGACACACGGACGCGCAACCCAGAGCCGCCGGATGTCCCAGACTTCATGAGAAGGGCGCGGGCGCTAGGGGGCTTGCGCGCGCCGCCGAGCGCGGCGGCACCTCGACAGCCCCCGCAGGGGGCCGCGCCCGCAGGGGGCCGGGCGTTGCTCGCAGGGGCCGCGCTCGCGAGGCGTGCGGCGAGGCTCGACAGGCGCGCGCGCGGGTGACCTGGGCCTCAGGAGGATGATGATGAGGAGGGGGAGGAGGAGGAGGAGGAGGAGGAGGAGGAGGAGGAGGAGGAGGAGGACGACGAGGAGGAGGAGGACAACGAGGAGGACGAGGAGGGGGAAGATGAACCACGCATGCGACGACCACCAGCACGACAACCTCCGCGACCACCCGCGACAGGGCACGACCACCTCCGCGGGCATCTCCGCGGGGAATGCGCAGAGGCGGCGCTGGCTTCCGCGGGGCCCAGCTACGCGGCCAACTGGCGCGCCCCCTCTTCCTCGGCCTCCTCCTCGGCCTCCTCCTCGGCCTCCTCCTCGGTTCCTCGGTTCCTCGGCCCCTGCTCTTCCTCCTCCTCCTCCTCTTCCTCCTCGTCGCGTAGACCGCCTCTCCCCCTGTTGCTGCCTGCTGGCCCGCCTCAGCCGTCTCTTACTACAGCGCGGGAAAAGGGGGAGGGATGGCAGGGGGGGAAAGAGCGGGGGAGTGAAGGGGAGGGGGAAGAAAGGGAGAGGTGGGGGACGGGGGGGGGGGCGTGCTGGTGACTTCACAACCAGAACGGCAATTTAATACCGATGAAGCATTTTACAACCAGCATGGATTTTCCCCGAAGGTTTTTTTGCTTGAAAATTAAAAATAACACACAGGAAGGCAATTTTGCTTAGCGACAAACGCGCTCAAATGTTCGAGAACTCCGTGCGGCCAAATAACAGAAACACTTCGCTTTTTGAAGCGCGTCCGGCGTAAATCGCCTCGTTTGGGGCAAGAGTAAGTGAAGTAGCGGATCCCTGACACATTCAATCGATGTCCTGTTGAACTGCTGTTGGTACACCTCCGACTGCAATCCTAATGGCATGGGGGTCGAAGGCGAAGGGGGCGGAATCGTAGAGGAGTCTGAGGCGGAGCGGTGCGGGAAGAGGCGGAAAGGGGGCAGGAAAGAGGGGGGGGGAAGAGGAGGAATAGACGATGACGACGGACGTGATGGCAAACTGATGTTTCTACCTGGGGACGGTGGGAACGAACGCGCGTCTGACATGGGAGCGTGGGTTGGCCGACCCCCGTGCCCGAGCCGAAGCGGCAGTGGGAAAAGGGAGAAGATTGGACAGGCCGGTGCGCGAGCGAATCTGCCTGTGCCCCGTCGGCTAATGCGCGCCAGCCGTGCCGCGAAAGCCTGATTTCGGAGCGCCGGGGGAGTTGCCCGACCCCGCATCGCGCCGAAGCGCCATGGCCACCGACGTGCCAGCGCCGCACATCGATTCTACGACGCGCGAGGAAGGGGCGGCAACTACTCCCAGCAGGGCTCTTGAGCAAGCCGAAACAAGCTGGCGCATCCCGCGATTGGGAAACAAATCGGTCGGGGCCTTTTACTGACCAGGCCACCCCTAAAACTGCACGGGGGGCGAGGGGCGCAAACAACTGAAGGAACACAATGAGATGATAAACGCGCTGCGCGCGATAAATCTGCTGCCCCACGAACACCGTTCATGGTGGCAGCCCTTCAACTGCTTGACTCGCTAAGTCGAATTCGCGAACATAGTTCGCCAGATGCAGGGGTTCTCTCTCGGGCGCCCTGCTCCATCGCACTCGCGAACATAGTTCGCGAACTGAGGCTCTCTCTTTTTTTGTTCTCTCTCTCTCTCTCTCTTTCTCTCTCTCTCTCTCTCTCTCTCTCTCTTTCTCTCTCTCTCTCTCTCTCTGTGTTTTCCTTTCTCTCTCTCTCTCTCTTTTTGTTTTCTCTCTCTCTCTCTCTCTCTCTCTCCATGTCGCAGTCGCGAACGCAGCTCGCTAAGCGCGACCGCCGATCTTGCGTTCTGCAGCCGACATGCGCGCAGTTAGACGTTCGGCCGTTCATGGCGACGGTGAAATTCTCTCCTCGTCCGCCCCGGGGCCGCTGCGGTGGGGGCTGGGCGCGGTCTTCTTGCGCCTCTCGCCGCTCGGTCTGACCGTGGCGCGGTCTAACTTGAGGTTCCTGCTTATCGCGTCCAAGACCAGCTCCTGGCCAACGCCCCCCTCCGTCATGGGGTCGGCCCCCTTCTCGCAGGCATCGCGCCACGGCGCGCCGATGATCTGCTTGATGCGGGGCTGGTCGGAGAGCCACAGCGCGCGGCCTGCCGCGCTGAGCCCTGAACGTGGACGCGCAAGGCCCATGGCGATGGTCGCGAAAACGGGCATCCCGTCCACGACCAGGGTTGCAGGCATGGCGCAGCCTCCCCCCTTCGCAACTTCCTCATCTTATCGGCTGAGACAGGGCCGTAGATCGTCTCGTGGAGCACGAGGATGCGGGCCTGCAGTCTATCGGCTGCGCCGCGTGCTGCGAGCAGATCGGGGCTGAACGAGGACCTGCACTCAAGTTAGTGTGAGCAGCTCATGGCGTCGAGCAAATGGCAGACCTCCTTGCCCGTGCCGCGGCGCGCGTCGAGGCGTATGTCGGCGGCGCCGCACGGGACGTACCCTGTCTCCCTCTACCTCTTGAAGGGCCCGTCGCTGTGCGCGCAGATTTGGCCGGCGCAGTGCACGGCGCGAAAGGCGACGCGCGCCTCGATCTTCAGCGTGGCGTGGGCCGCAGACTTGCGACGCATAGCGTCTCGTATGCGCAGCCTGTTCTTGGCCCGCTGCAACGCCACATTGCGCTCTGCCACGTGGCGGTGGGTGAGCAGGGAGAAACAACTGCTCCCAGCTCGGAGACGAAGATGTCGGGCAATTGACCTCCTGCGGGCTCGTCGGCCTTCGCTCTGAATAGGTCGGCGTGTCTGATCGGTGTCAGGGCGTCGGCGACTCGTCCATGTCGAGCGCGACGGCGCTGTCGGTGGTGTTGGTGGACAGGGCAGTTGGTGAAATCGCGGTAATCCCCCTTCATCTTGCCGCAGAAATTCTCGACGCGGCCGATAAACTTGACGACGTGCGTCTTATGTCCAGCGGTCTACAGATCATCAACGTGCTTGGACAACGTGAGCACAATATTTGAGTCGCCAACAGCGCAAATGCTGGGCGCCCCATGCTTGACCTCGAGCTCCGGGCCCCACCTGGTGGGTTTGGTGTCGCACTCCTCTGGCGACCGCGTGACGCGGGCGGATGTTATGGGCAAGGCACGGGGTGTTTCCTTGCAGTCCGTGCCCGGTTTGATGCATCGCAAGCACTCGGTCCTCCCGCCGAAGGACTAGCTGCACTTCCGGGCGGCAGGGTGAACTTCACCTCGCGTGGTGCTTCACTATGTTCCTGCATCTCGGCATACGTCATGCCCAGCAAGAGTGCCGCGGCGCTCGGAAGCCCCCGGAGCGCGCCCAAGAACCTCTGGAACGCGCCCACAAGCCCCCGGAGCTCGCCCAGAAGCCTCTGGAGCGCGATCAGAAGCCTCTGGAACGCGCCCAGAAGCCTCTGGAACGCGCCCAAAAGCCTTTGGAGTGCTTCCAAAAGCCTCTGGAACGCGCCCAGAGACCTCTGAAGCCACTTGAACGCTCACAAGCTTAGAAGCTTGCTTCTGCAGAGTGCTCAAGCGCTCACAAGCTTCAGAAACCGTTGCAAAGCGTTCGCGCGCTCACATGCTTAGAAAACTCTGCGCAACTGCAGAAAGCCAAAGCGCCCAGAAGCCTCGGCAAAGCGCTCAGGCGCTCAGGAGCCTCTACAGAAATCTCCGACTCCCCAGGAAGCCTCTGCAGACGGGGTGAACAGGCGCTCAGAAACCTCAGAAGCCTTGGCATAGCGCACAGGCGCTCAAACACCTCAGGAACCTGTGCAAAGCGTATACAGGCTTCTGAAAGCTGGTTGTGAAGTGGTCGTTGTGGATTTTGTTGTCATATATATATATATATACACAAAACATCGTCTCTGTTGTGAAGTGGTCGCTCTGGTTGTAAAGAGGACTTGTCTGGTTGTGGAACGGTCGTTCATAAAAAAGGGAAACCATGTGAGTTGATCCTTTGCTGGCTGTAAAGTGCTCCATTTCGGTTGCGAAAGGCCTTTTTAGGTTGTAGAAACCGAGTCTCGGGAGGGGAGGAAAGGGAGGATGCAGGGGAGGGGTGGGCGGGCAGGGGGAGGAGGGGATGGAGGGGAGGGAGGGAGGGGAGGAGCGAGGGCCGGGAGGGGATGGATGGGGAGGGGTGTGAGGCAAGCTAGGTGCGCTCGCGTCATATCTGACATCCTACCCCTCCCTCCCATCCCTTACCATGGCGCAGATCCCCTCTCTACTCGCACACTCGGATGACGAGAAAGGCGATGATCCCGAAAGGGTACGCGATGCATTGTAGAGCACGGCATGGCATGGCGTAGAAGAGCACCGCGAAGCGTAGTATCAACCTAGCATTGCATTGCATGCCGTGGCATGTCACGGGAAATGACGCCAACGCTGCAATGGGAGCACGAGTCGAAACGAGCGGAAACGCGGAAATAAGGCCAACGCTGCAACGGGAACACGATTCGGAACGAGCGGAAACACGGAAATGAGGCCAGCGCTGCAGCGGGAGCACGATTCGGAACGAGCGGGGCCCGAAAATGAGCCCAGCGCCTCAGCGAGAGCAGCATTTTGAAAAAATGCAGGCGAAAACCCAACTCCTGGGAAACCTGTATAAAAAACAATACGCGGGGGGGGGGTCGGACACTCCCAGGCCGTCACCAGGGGAAGAGGGAGAGTAGTATTCATATTGAACAATTGTGGATGGAGGGGAGGGAGGGGATGGAGGGCACGGAGAGGAGGGAGGGAGGATGGAGGGGAGGGTCGGGAGGGGAGGAAAGGAGGGATGGGGAGGGAGGATGGGGAGGAAGGAAAGGGGAAGGTGGGGAGGTAGGATGGAAGGGGAAGGGGGAGGGAGGGGAGGGGGACGGGGAGGGGAGGGAGGACCGAAGGGAGGGAGGGCCCACAAGCGCGGAGCTCGCTGACACTTTGCCCCCTTTCCGGGGGGTGCCCCGGCGGCGCGGGGGCACCTCCCCGCCCGGCGCCGGGCTCGCAGCGCGGGGGCTCTCCTCGGGGGGCGCTCGGCGGGCTCCTCCTGCCGACGACCTGCCAGACCACCCCAGCCCGACCCGAAGACCCGAATTTCGGATGGGCGGGCACGGGCCTCATAGTACAGACGGGACATTGACCTCAGGAACCCTAAATAAGGAACGAGGCCCCTTGTTCCCATCAGTTAAAAATCGATTTCCCATCGAGAACATAAGGAAAACCTAAGGCAAGCTGTGAAACAATCAAGTAACACGGAGCCCCTCCCCAACGAAAAGGGTTCCTTCTTCAGGGCCCCGACTGTATGTGTTTTTTCATATGTTCCCCGACCACCCCCCCCCCCTCCCGCTGGAAATAACGGAGGGCCGATCGGGGCCTTCGGGCTGGGCTGGGGTGGTTGGGTGGGCGGTGACCTCACCCCCTTGCGCAGGCTGCCCCTGCGGCCCCTCCTCCCTACTCACGCTCCCTGCTCCGACGACTCCAGGGCGAGTATAAAAGTCGGGTGGTGACAAATCGAGAGCGCCTGAGATCCGGCGGCTCTGGAGAATGTCTCGGGTGTGGCGGACTTCTCCGAGCGTTCCGGGGCGCACTGTGAGTGCTGCGGAACGCTCTGGAACGGGTGTATCCTCGTCCTGGCCCCGTCCGACTGTGCACAGGCCGGGCCAGGCAAGAAGCGACGACCCTAAAGGACACCAAGCTCGCATTCAATGTTAAACATGAGGCGTCTCGTGAGACAGCGAGGCGTCCCGTGGGACAGCACGCCCCCGGAAAACTCTCGGCGCCTCCTTCGGCACAGCCCTCACGCAGATCGAGGCCTGCAAGGACTGTTGGCACCTCGTGTGGGGGCATATCCCAGAGTTGCGCGGATGTCTCTGGCGAAAGCGGCTGGATCACCATAGGGCAGGGCATCTCCGAGGTAAGACTTGCGAGGATGTCTCAGGCCAGAGTGACCTGACCACCGCAGGTCAGGGCATATCCGACGTCAGAGTTGCGAGGATGTCTCAGGCGAAAACGGATGAACCGCAGGGCATCTCGGAAACCAGAGCTGCGAGGATGTCGCAGGCGAACGCGGGTGGACCGCAGGGCATCTCTGAAGCCAGAGTTGCGAGGATGTCGCAGGCGACAATGGCCTGACCACCTCAGCGCAGGGCATCTCTGAGGTTGGAATTGCGCGGATGTCTCTGGCGAAAATTACCTGATCACCTGCTGAGGGCATCTCGGAAACCAGAGTTCAGACCACACTGCCAACGTGGGCTGACCACCGCAGGTCAGGGCATCTTGCAATCCAGAGTTGCGAGGATGTCGCAGGCGAAGGTGGATGGGCCAACTGAGCTCAGGGCATCTCTGAAGCCAGAGTTGCGAGGATGTCTCAGGCGACAGTGGCCTGACCACCTCAGCGCAGGGCATCTCAGAACCCAGAGTTGCGAAGATGCTTCGCGCGAAAATTGCCAGACCACCATGTGACACGGCATCTCGGAGGTCAGCGTTGCGAGAATGCCTGAAGCCAAAGTGGCCTCACCACAATAGGGCACGGCATATCCGAAGCTAGAGCCCGATAGCCGCGGGAAACTTTGGGCCCCCCCCCAGGCCTCGAAGGTGACGAAGCGCTGAAGGCCCTTGTAGTAGGGAGCCCTAAAGAGTCCGACAACGCATGTGCGTACATGTGCATCGGCATGTGCGAGCGTGTGCGGGCGAGGGATTCAGCGCATGTGCGTGCATGTGCGGGCCCGCGCTGTCGTCCGCAGGGGGGGACACAGGCGAGTGCGTGCATGTGCCACTGACCGATCTGCCAGTTCCGCACATGTTCCGCATGTGCGGGCATGTGCGTGCATGTGCATCGGCATGTGCGAACATGTGCGGGCGCGGGATTCAGCGCACGTGCGTGTATGTGCCATCGACCGATCTGCGATGTTCGCAAAGTTCCGCATGTGCCAGCACGTGCGGGCATGTGCGTCGGCATGCGCGGGCATGTGCGTTACAACGCATGCAGCAAGACCCAATGGACATAATACCGCACATGCCCGGGCACGTGCGCACAATAGGACATTCATCCAGAAACGCACGCACATGCCCGGCACATGCTGCGCACATGCACGCGCATGCCCGCGCTACAACGGCCGCACATACACCCACCCAGGGGCATGGAAGTGAGCGCGGTGTGCAAGACGGCCCGAAGACGGACCAGGATGGCCTCGAAGCTACAAGACGGTCCAACGAGGCCTCCAAGACGGCCAGGATGTAATGTCCCTGAGCGAGTCCGAGATGTCCTCAAGATGCCCCGAAGACGGCGCAAGACAGACCCAGATGGCCGAAGGCGGCCTGCACAAGCCCCAAGAGGCGCCTTCTCCTCTCCTCCTCCTCCTCCTCCTCCTCCTCCTTGTCCTTTTCCTCCTCCTCCTCCTTCTCCTTCTGCTCCTCCTCCTTCTCCTCCTCCCCCTTCTCCTCCTCCTCCTCCTTCTCCTCCTTCTCCACCTCCTCCTCCTGCTTTCTCCTCCTTCTCCTCCTCCTCCTTTCTCCTCCTCCTGGGGTTGCCGAGATGCGCTTTTTGCGGCCGATGGCCGAACGCCACCGCGACATGCCTCCGCGGAGAACCGTCGCAGGCCCGCCTCCCAGACCTCGCGCGTGAGGCCAAGAGGCGTCCGCTGAGTCACCACGCCCAGCTCGGCGACTTCCCTGCAGTTGCTGGCCTGGTCGTCAAAAAAGAGCATCTGCCCGAAGGGGACGCCTGTTGCCTCCCTCAACCGCTTGAAATGCTCACGCTTGCTGCCAAAACGAATCTCTGCGAAGGCGATCACCTCCTCTAGAGTACGTTGGCCATCCGCAGTGCGGAATATGCCGAGGAGGCATTTCGCTGTCTCGGGTACGTCGCAACAAGATGCCACCGCCACGCGAGTCCCGCGCCAGCGCTGGCCGACAGCGAGTTCGCCGAAGACCTCCGCAGTATACCCAAGCAGGTGGACCTCGTCGCCACTGGAGGCCACCGCCACGTTGCGACCTGCGTCGAGCTCGAATACCGCGTCTGGGTCGCGGAGCTGATAGACCTCCGGATCCCAGAGGCATGCGTCCAGGTCAAAGACCACCAAAGCAGGCAGAGCGAGCGGTGCTGCCGGGCTCGCGCGCAGCTGCTTGGCAGGGCGTTCTTCTCCGCCCGATGGCGTCGCTCGGTCCCGTGTGCGCTGGCCGCTTGCAGCATCGCTGCAGACACCCCCGACCGCCATGCTACGCCAGAGTGGCTTGAGCCCGATAGCCTGAAGCCCAAAAAGCTATGGATCTACGTGCCACCTCTACACCGCCGTCCGTGCGTGCCGCCATGCGTGCGACAGTCGCCACTTGGCTGCGCCCCTGTGGTAGGGGAACAAAAAGTCACATAAACATAACAACTCTGAGGTCCGCGCGGATTTTTCGGATCGGCGCTGTACCCCCCTCCCTGGCGCGCGGAGCGCGCCAGGGGCGGCGCCAGAGGCGCCGCCGGGGGGCTCCAGCGCCGATCCGAGAAATCCGCGCGGACCTCAGGGTTGTTGTGTTTATGTGACTTTTTGTTCCCCTATGTGGGTCCCCTCCCTCCCTGGCCCCCATCATCACCCCCCCTTCTTCCTCGCTCTCACACCCGTGGCCCTCTCACCCCCGTTTACCCCTCCTGCCCTCTCCCTCCGTTATGTTGGGGCGCAAGTCATTGATGCTCACTGTGGCTTCAATATGTCGGGGGTTCTCGCCACTTGCAGCCTCCGACGTTCCGGGGCGGCCCGAGAGGGTCCAAGCCCAAGAAGGTTCCAAGACGACGCCAGAGGCGCCAGTGGACTGCCAAAGATGGCCCTCAGAAGGGCGCCCAACAGTGGGAACGCCAACAGACAATTCCAGCGCTCTCCAAAGAGGCCTCAGAGCCAAAAAGGCACCCCAAAAAGCCCCGAGATGCAAACAAAATGCCCACTTTGGTGGCCAACTGTTTTGCGGTTCTTGCCGTCTCGAGGTCCCGACGCTTCACAACGGCCCAAGAGGCTCCCAAGACTGCCCCGGCACAACTCTAAACAAATACTGAAGATAGTTCCAACACGACGGAGAAGGAGGAGGAGGAGGAGGAGGAGGAGGAGAGGAGGTGAAGGAGGAAGAGAGGAGGAGAAGGAGGAGGAAGAGGAGGGGGAGGAGGAGGAGGAGGAGGAGGAGGAGGAGGAGGAGGAGGAGGAGGAGGAGGAGGGGGAGGGGCTTAAGAGGGCCCCAAGATGCTTGGGGGGGAGGCGATAACGGAAGCATGGATCGACGAGTCGAGCTTTCCGCCCCAAGATGCCTCAAGCTGGAGGGCTCCCATAAGTCCCCCAAAAAGGCATCGAGAGACAGTTGCGTGTCTCGCCTTTTCGATATTCCGACGGTCCAGGAAGGCTCGAGAAGCAACCACGACTACACCGAGACGGTCCACGAACCCCCGACAAGGCCCCCAGGATAGCCCAAAAGAGGCCTCCAAGCCAGCCCAAAGGGCTCCGATAACTGCCCGAGAAGGCCCCAAGATGATGGTTCCAAGAACGACCCAGGAACTGCCAGGAATACAACCTCACGGGTCCGAGGGGACCGCTCTCCCCCTCCTCTCCCCCGTTTCGTCCTCATCGTCCTACCCCCTCTCCGTGCCACCCGCCGAATGCGGACATGGCAGGTCTTGAAAGGGAGACGTCGGCGATGAACGAGTGCGGTGGTAGACGCAAGCGGCAGGCGCAGGAGGCGGGAACGGACAGGGCAGAAGGAAGAGCGCAAAGAAGACATTGAAGAATCTGAGATGGCCAGCAGGAAGAGGAGGAGGAACCACTCAGACGACCCTATCCCGCTCGACCACTGATTGCACGTGCACGTAAATCCTTGATCTGGTGACGTTACCTCCAAAAAACTGCCATGCCCCCAAAGATTTCATCATACAAGTGAGGATCACACCACACCGTACCATACACAGAACCAGACCAGGGCGGGCAAGCCACGACCAAGACACACCCAGATGGGGCGCGATGCTGATCAAAGATGGGTTGATGGGGACGCACGAGGCCGTCCGTGTAACGCAAGGCGTGCAGCAATTCCAGGGATCCGGGTACGCAGATTTGCGGCCACAAAGGGCACAATGGAAATAACACATCAAAACACCTGGCAATGGGCATTCAAACTGTTTGCGACGCCAGACCGATCCTTTTTTGTTTTCGAGCGCACAGAAACGAGGGCTCGAACCCGCGGTGGGCGGCTCACACGAGCGGGTTGAGACGCTCGCGGCACCGAAGAGAGGACGGAGAGGGGGGGGAAGGATGCGAGCAAAAGCTGGCCCCGCAACCCCCGTAAGGATAGCCCTCCCAACCGACGAAACCGCTGATAGACCGTGGCCGCTGCTGGGACCAACACCCGAAGTTGTTCCGCTGGACCGGGTCGCCCGCTTGTTGTGAGAACGCAGGCTGGCGACAAGAATTGCCCGAACTACAACTTGCGCGTGGTCCAGAGAAGCGCTGGCGAAGGACCCGATGAGTTGGCAAGACTCCGAAGGAGACAACAAAGCGCTGAATGGCCATTGGAAACCAGTTGCCTCCCTAGACAGCCCTACTGAACCAACTAGGGCCCCATGAAGGTACAAATTAGCTCAAGGCAACCCCGAGGTCCATTTCCTCCTCCTCCTCCTCCTCCTCCTCGTCCTCTTCGTCCTCGTCTCCCTCCGTCTCCTCTCCTACTCATCCTCGTCCGCCTTTCCCTGTCCCCCTTCCCTCGTTCTTCGCCGCCGCAGGGCGTGCTCCAACTGTACAAGCGGAGGCTCCAATCTGTGTTGTTTTACATGTTCGCGGGTATCGCACTTGCCTCCAAGAAGCCCCCCCGGGGCCCAAACATGATCGACCCACGAACCCGGAAACGAATATAGAAATGTAAGACATGGCAACGTTCCAAAAACACCTGATTGGGCGACGGGCAAATGCAATGCTGAATGTATCGATCTGGATGTACCGTGCCGAGGGCTGTGCTGTGCTGCGCCGTGCTGAACTGCGACGTGCCATGCCGCGGTTGTGCTCTATAGCGTTGTGGATCGAGTCCTCCTTTGCATCCGAGTCCTGACCGAGCTGATCTGGATCTTAAGCTCGAGCTGTCTGAGCACACAGTAGCCGCCCCAGAGCTAAGTGACAAGGGGACATGCCAGGAGGACGCGCCACGGAACGTTCCAAGGGACGCGCCAAGCGACGTGCTAGGGGACGTGCCATGGGGACGCACCGCGGGACGTGCCAAAAGGACGCGCTACGGAACGTGCCAATAGACGTGCCACGGGACGTGCCAGGGGACGCGCCGCGCGACATGCCAAGGGGACTCGCCACGGGACGCGCCACGGAACGTGCCAAGTTGCAATGCGGAGTGTGTCGACCTTGATGTACCACGCCGAGGGCTGTGCTGTGATGAGCAGTGCTGAATTGCGATGTGCCATGCCTCGATTGTGCTCTACAGCGTTGTGGATCGAGTCCTCCTTTGCATCCGAGTACAAACCGAACTGATCTGGATCTTAAGCTCGAGCTGCCTGAGCACGTAGTAGTTGCCCCAGAGCTAAGAACGTCCCAAGGGACGGGCCAAACGACGTGCCAAAGGACGTGCCACGGGGACGCACCGCGGGACGTGCCAAGGGGACGCGCTACGGAACGTGCCAATGGACGTGCCACGGGACGTGCCAAGGGACGCGCCGCGCGACATGCCAAGGGGACTCGCCACGGGACGCGCCACGGAACGTGCCAGGGAACATGACACATTGCAATGCTGAATGTATCGATCTTGATGTACCGTGCCGAGGGCTGTGCTGTGCTGCGTCGTGCTGAATTGCGATGCGCCATGCCGCGATTGTGATCTATAGCCTCGTGGATCGAGTCCTCCTCTGCATCCGAGTACAAACCGAACTGATCTGGATCTTAAGCTCGAGCTGCCTGAGCACGTAATAGCTGCCCCAGAGCAGGGGAACATGCCATGAGGACGCGCCGCGGAACGTCCCAAGGAACGCGCCGAACGACATGCCAAGGGACGTGCCACGGGGACGCACCGCGGGACGTGCCAAGGGGACGCGCTACGGAACGTGCCGGGGACAAGCGTTTCGCTCGAGACATCCTGTCAACATCCTCATGCTAGACATCCGCCTGAGCGACCTGGACACGTGAAAACAAGCGTTTCGCTCAACACCTCCACAACACATTCTCATGCTAGACGTCCGCCTGGGCGAACTGGACACGTGAAAGCAAGTGGTTCGCTCGAGGCATCCTCAACACATCTTCATGTGAGACGTCCGCCTGGGTGACCTGGGCACGTGAAAACAAGCGTTTCGCTCGAGACGTTTTCAACACCTCCTCATTCTAGACATCCGCCTGGGCGACCTGTAAACGTGAAAGCAAACGTCTCGCTCGAGATATCCTCAACACATCTTCATGTTAGACATCCGCCTGGGGGACCTGGACACGTGACAACAAGCGTATCTCTCGAGACATTCTCAACACATCCTCATGCTAGGCATCCGCCTGGACAACCTGCCTGGGCAACCTGCAGGCGTGAAACCAAGCGTCTCGCTCGAGACATCCTCAAGACCTGGGCACGTGAAAACAAGCATTTCACTTGAGAGATCCTTTGAATTCTGGTCCCCAGGAGAAGACAATTTATAACACAAAACAAGCGATTCGCTCGAGACATCCTCAACAAATTCTGCACACCAAGCGTTTCGCTCGAGACATCCTCAAACATAATTCCGCCGGCCCTAGGCGACCTCGTATTTTATCGCAAAATAATTCCGCCGGCCCTGCAGCCGTCGAAACCGAGGGTTGACACACTAAAAGAGAACCCTTGGCCCCCGCCCTTTCCAGGAACCAGAAGACAGAATTCCACAGAAACTAGAGAAACAGTTGTTTCGCCTCCTGAGGGCTTCGTGGGACTCCCTTTAAGGGTCTCTCGGCCGTCTTCAGGCCCTCTGGATCTGTCTTGAAGCCATGTTGGGCCATCTTGGAACGCTCTTGTGCGGTCTGGGGCTCTCGGGCTGTCTTGGGGGCCTCTTGGGGGCCTCTGGGGCTATCTCGGGACGGTCTCGGGCGCTTCTTGGGCCGTCTTGGAGCGTCGGAAGCCCGAAAAGTTGTATACGCAAAGAATGTACGTTTGCCCCGACGAATTAAACGATTTGGGCCTCTTGGGGCTCTGTTCCAAGGCCTCTTGGGGATCTCTTGGGGCGTTTAGTGGGGCTCCTTGGCCGTCTTGGGGCCATCTTGGGCGTCTTGGAGCCCTCTGGGCCTGTCTTGGGGCGCTTTTGGGGCTCCCCGGCCCTCCCATGGGGGGTCGAGGCACGCGTTTACGTGCCGCGGGCCTGCCCCGCCCCTTACCTTTAAGATCACACAACATAACTTAATATAGTACCGTACGTTGCAATATAATGCAATGCAGCAATATCACATAATAACATTAGCTGCGAAATACTATAGCAACTGCATTATGATTAAATATGGTATACTAGAATGTTGGGCGACGTACTACCAAACATATAGTATGCTAGCATATGAATTGCTATAACACTAAATAATATAACGGCATATGATATACTATACAATACACCAAACACACCATACAATGTACGATGTAAACATTCAATATTACATGTTACAAGTATGATGTGTCATAATCTAATACGGTGTAAAATACCCATGACCTGATTACCAAGCTACAGAGAACATGATACTAACATATTCAGAGTTACATGTTCGCATTTACTATGGCACATTTTATTACGCCATCACAAAATACAAAACTGTACCATGCTGTAGTATGATATCATACATTATAAGTGGACTATAACATATTCCCACATGATGCATATTATCAATATAACATAATGGACTAAGACGTAATATCATAAAATATAAAGGCCTATACAAACCTATGAATTAGTACATGTATGTGTATATGTAAATGTGTAAATAGTTACATCTCCCAAACACCTGAAAACAACCTTCAAACACCAATCATGCTTGCTTCTTTGAGCCCTCTTGCGAAACCTCTTGGTAGCCTCTTGGGGCATCTTGGAGTCGTCTTGGGCCGTTTGGGGATCATCTTGGGCGTCGTGGAACGACATTTGTGCGTATCGGGGCTCTCTTGGACGATCTTGGGAGCCTGTTGGGGCTGCTTGAAGGTCTCTTGGGCTGTCTTGAGGCCCCTTGGCGGCCACGGGGAGGCGGCATTGAAACATGATCGACCCACGAACCCGGAAAGGAATCTAGAACTGTAACACATGGCAGCGTTTTCAAAGACACCTGATTGGGTGACGGGCACATGCAATGCTGAATGTATCGATCTTGATGTACCCTGCCGATGGCTGTGCTGTGCTGCACCGTGCTGAATTACGATGTGCCATGCAGCGAATGTGCTCTATAGCCTCGTGGATCGAGTCCTCCTTTGCATCCGAGTCCTGACCGAACTGATCTGGATCTTGAGCTCGAGCTGCCTGAACACATAGTAGCTGCCCCACAGCTGATGGACAGGGGAGCATGTCAGGAGGACGCGCCGCGAAACGTCCCAAGGGATGCGCCAGGCGACGTGCCAGGGGACATGCCATGGGGTCGCACCGCGGGACGTGCCAAAGGGACGCGCTACGGAATGTGCCAATGGATGTGCCACGGGATGTGCCAAGGGACGCGCAACGCGACGTGCCAGGGAGACTCGCCAAGGGACGCGCCACGGAACGTGCCAAGGAACGTGCCAAATTGCAATGCTGAGTGTATCGATCTTGATGTACTGTGCCGAAATATGTGCTGTGCTGCACCGTGCTGAATTACGATGTGTCATGCCGAGAATGTGCTCTATAGCGTCATGGATCGAGTCCTCCTTTGCATCCGAGTCCTGACCGAACTGATTCCGATCTTAAGCTCGAGCTGCCTGAGCACGTAGTAGCTGCCCCAGAGCTGATGGACAGGGGAGCATGTCAGGAGGACGCGCCGCGAAACGTCCCAAGGGATGCGCCAGGCGACGTGCCAAGGGACATGCCATGGGGTCGCACCGCGGGACGTGCCAAAGGGACGCGCTACGGAACGTGCCAATGGATGTGCCACGGGATGTGCCAAGGGACGCGCCACGCGACGTAATAGGGAGATTCGCCAAGGGACGCGCCACGGAACGTGCCAAGGGTCGTGCCAAATTGCAATGCTGAGTGTATCGATCTTGATGTACTGTGCCGAAATATGTGCTGTGCTGCGCCGTGCTGAATTGCGATGCGCCATGCCGCGATTGTGCTCTATAGCGTCATGGATCGAGTCCTCCTTTGCATCCGAGTCCTGACCGAACTGATCTCGATCTTAAGCTCGAGCTGCCTGAACACATAGTAGCTGCCCCACAGCTGATGGACAGGGGAGCATGTCAGGAGGACGCGCCGCGGAACGTCTCAAGGGACGCGCCAAGCGACGTGCCAAGGGACGTGCCATGGGGACGCACCGCGGGACGTGCCAAGGGGACGAGCTACGGAACGTGCTGGGGAAAAGCGTTTCGCTCAAGACATCCTGTCAAAATCCAAGGAAGTCCTGGCAAAACAAACGAATTAGTCGAGACATCCTCGAACTTCCTGCGCGCGGGACGCGGCACGCGCGAGACATCCTCGAAATTCCTGCGAGCGGGACGTGAAAACAAGCATTTTGCTTAAGACATCCTCTGAATTCTGGCCCCCCATGAGGCCCCCGCTCGAGACATCCCCCAATTTTGCAAAGTCAGTGTTTCGCTCGAGACATCCTCAACACATTGTGACAATTTAGCAAAACCAGCGTTTCGCTAGAAAAATCCTCAACCAATTATGAAACAATACAAGCATTCCGCTCGAGACATCCTGCCAAAATTCAAGGGAATCACAGAAAAACAAACGAAGTAGTCGAGACATCCTCGAAATTCCTGCGCGCGGGACGCGGCACGCGCGAGACATCCTCGGAATTCTTGCGCGCGGGGCGCTTTTCCGCGACGCGGTCGGCTCTGCAAAACCAGCGTTTCGCTCGAGACATCCTCAACAAATTCTGAAAAACAAGCGTTTCGCTCCAGCCATCCTCCCAATGACTTCCGCCGGCCCACCTCGACCTTGATATTTATCAGGGAATAATTCCGCCGGCCCACCTCAAGTCAGGTCCGGGGGTAAACCTCTAAAAGAGAACCCTGGGCCTACGCCCTTTCCGGGAAAAATGGCCCGGACGTTAGAGAGGTGGGCGGGCCCTTCTTGGAGGGCCAGGCACTCATCAATTATATATATATATATGTATATATATATATATACATAAACATACATTAGTACCATCGCGCGCGCTGCGCGCAAGCTCGAGTTCTAGCTAGGCTTGATTGGCGACACATGGAATCTCATCCTTGTCGTTTTTCGCATCCAAGGACTCTCTTGGAGGCCCTGCGCAAGCCTCGGAATCGTATAGAAAGAGAACAGCGGAAACGCAAATATCATTAATTGCCGTTAGGTGTTCAACGACTTGGGACCCTCGAAGGCTTCGTGTGTTCTTTTCTGGGGCCTAACTGTGGTCTGTTGTGCACGAGTAGAAAAGGGGGCAAGATCGAAAGAAGAAGGAACGGAGGGATTTTACTTTTTCTCAAATTGTAGCCCCTGGGCTGTGGGTGAGACGTTTTCTGAATGCAGGCCACGGTCTGTTGGGATGCCTCGGGGTCTTCGCGCGAAAACAAGCAGGGGGTGAGTTTGAAAAGAAAGGAATTCTAAATTTCCACTACCTCATGGGGTCATGGGATCTCGATTTCTACAATGGTTTCAGGGGAAGCCATGAGGACACGAAGACGATCCAAGAGAGTGCCAAGACAGCGTCAGAGAGTTCAACGGCAATCCCGAAACGTGTTCAAACTGGTGCTCTCGCTTCAGGGCTTCCCACATTGTCCCAGTTATTTGCAGTAGCTGCAGCAATTGGAGGGCGTTTCCTTTTCACATGATCGACCCACGAACCCAGAAAGGAATATAGAGATGTAACGCATGGCAACGTTTTCAAAGACACCTGATTGGGTGACGGGCAAGTGCAATGCTGATTGTATCGATCTTGATGTACCGTGCCGAGGGCTGTACTGTGCTGCACCGTGCTGAATTGCGATGTGCCATGCCGCAATTGTGCTCTATAGCGTCGTGGATCGAGTCTTCCTTTGCATCCGAGTCCTGACCGAACTGATCTGGATCTGAAGCTCGAGCTGCCTGAACACATAGTAGCTGCCCCAGAGCTAATTGACAGGGGGGCATGCCAGGAGGACGCGCCGCGAAACGTCCCAAGGGACGCGCCAGGCGACGTGCCAAGGGACGTGCCATGGGGTCACTCCGTAGGACGTGCCAAGGGGACGCGCTACGGGACATCCTCAAAATTCCTGCGCGCGGGACGTGGCACGCGCGAGACATCCCCGGAATTCCTGCGAGCGGGACGTGAAAACAAACATTTCGCCTGAGACATCCTCTGAATTCTGGCCCCCGCTCGAGACATCCCCCAAGTTTGCAAAACCAGCGTTTCGCTCGAGACATCCTCAACAAATTATAAAAAAACAAGCGTTTCGCTCGAGACATCCTCCAAATCCAAAGAAATCCTGGCAAAACGAGCGAATTAGTCGAGACATCCTCGAAATTCCTGCGCGCGGGACGCGGCACGCGCGAGACATCCTTAGAATTTCTGCGAGCGGGACACGAAAACAAACATTTCGCCTGAGACATCCTCTGAATTCTGGCCCTCCACGAAGCCTCCGCTCGAAACATCCCCAATTTTTGCCAAACCAGCGTTTCGCTCGAGACATCCTCAACAAATTATGAAAAAAACAAACGTTTCGCTCGAGACATCCTCCAAATCCAAAGAAATCCTGGCAAAACGAGCGAATTAGTCGAGACATCCTCGAAATTCCTGCGCGCGGGACGCGGCACGCGCGAGACAT